>CM076572.1:943705450-944021590 GCA_034641835.2 Pinus albicaulis | reverse complement strand
GCAGCTATGACTGTCAAACCATTACTACACAATTTAGTGGACTCCAAAAAATCGTGGGCCATACCTCTGACTACTTCCTTTTCTCGCTGCAATTCAGAAAGAATTCTCAATGCCGATTCACCATTAGTGCCCATCCCAACAGTCAAAGGAAAACCCCATTTAAATCGATTATTAAAAATATCGATTTTAAATATATCACAAATCAATTTTCACCTTATAAAACAAATCGACTTTTGTAATCAAAAAACTTAAATCGCTGCGTTGACCATGGCAGTGTTTACCACGCACCAGCAAATCCACATACAATCTGGGTTAATTCAGCGTTTCTTCATCCGTTTACCATAGCAGCGTTTACAAAAAAAAACTTCAAATCGACTTTTTCTTTTTAAATCGATCGACTGTCTCTAGCTCACGGACTTTAAATGGCATTCAATAAATCGATTTAAAAAACAAAAGACACTTGCATAGCATTGATACTCCAATATCAAAAAAACGATTTTAATAAAAGCAACGACTCACGTTTTGTTTGTTTTAAACTGTGCTCAGCAATCACTATCAACGGACTTATCACAACGTCCTTGCCAATTGAAACAGGCTCAGTCCACAGTCAACGGAGCAGCCCGGAGCTCATATTTCTCAGCGTTCAAGCAATTTCACGCGGAAATACTTCAAACGGAAGCAGGCAGCGACCCTACGCTGACCTCACACCCTCTCAGCAGGCCCACGGCGTCGTTGTGCTCATTAAAAAACTGGCCTCACGACTTCTGTACAACAGTCCACGCAGATCGACTTGTTTTCTTCAAAGGGCATTTAATATATATTTCAAAAACATTCTGATACCTGTCGACACCATGCAACGCTGCTTAAACCTCCCACGCAGTCCAGCAATACTACGCAGCACCACGCACCAGCGCTGATTTTTAATACCTCCACGCAGAAATGTTCTCTGGTCTGGCGATTCACCTCCAACAAAGCTCTGATACCAATTGTTGGAGTTATCACAGCGGAAAACATTAAACAATTAACACACAGCAGAAAACCATACACAAATGACACAGTGATTTACATGGTTCACCCAACCAATCTGGGCTACGTCCACACAACATAGGCATCGGAAATTCTTTATTAATCAAACAGGAGATTACAAACTCTCACACCCACACACACTCAAAACCATCCGTATGGGTACCTGTTTTATAGCAAGGAGAATCTAACTGCCTCATAAATCCTCTCACATCAAATTTAGGATGCATTAACTCTCTCCCAACAACCTGGAGCTAATCTAGCAACAAATTCCTAATTTTTGTCACCTACTGAGATTTTTGCCTATTTTAATAAAACTGAAAAATCTCAACCTTGTCATTAGAAATAAATATAAACCTGAAAAGAAATTATAAAATCAATTTAATTTTGAACATTACTAAAATTCTTATAAACTGGCTACATCAACTCTATCTTCTTTAATCTTATTATTATTTTTTTAAATTGTCTTGTATTAATTCTGATTTAGAAATTTATTTTAATCTATCCAAGTCTATGATTCTTTTATTGTTCTCTATCTTGTGTTATTATTTGTCGATTTACAAATTTTTTTAATATGTTGAAGTAAAGTATTTAAAAACTAACTCGGATACCAATGAAATAAGAATTAAAACTATCATTGAAAATAAAAATATTAAACTTTTTATTATTAAAATTTCATTCCATTTATGTCAAAAATTAAAACTATCATTGAAAATAAAAATATTAAAACTTTTTATTATTAAAATTTCATTTCATTTATGAAAAAAAGTTTGACAGGCCAAACTAATTATCAAAACAAATAAGATTGGATGGATAAGTTTTATACTATCAACTTTTCAATATATGTTTATGAAGGGAATGAGCTGTTTAGTTTTTTTTTTTTTTTTTACTTTGTTCGTAAATTATTATGAATATATGTATACATTTATATGGAGAATTAATATATAAAAAGAATTCATTATTATAACTTATAGAAACTATTTTATCATATTTATAAGAATTAATTTTCATAATATATATACATTTATTTGGAAAATTAATATATAAAAAAAATTCATTATAATTCATAGAAACTATTTTATCATATTTATAAGGTTGAATAGCTTCATAGTGAAATTTTGAATTTTTTTTAAAATGTTCCCATAACACCAAAAACATGGAAAATTTCATAGTGATGAAAATGAATTGACCATATCCACTATGTCTTATACTATCATAATGGTGAGGAAAACAATTTAAACTAGAACCATGAAGAGAAAGTTTAACTAAAGAGACTTTGGACATTCCTCTTTGGACTATTCTTCTTCATTTGTATGGAATATTAGGTGTCAACATTTTATCCACATGGTTCTATTCAACCTATTGTTAACCATCCTTTCATTTCTATTTCTAATCCTCAGATGGTGCTCAATTTTCTATAATTCTATATTCTTTATTTATTGTATTTGGCCGGCTATGGTGTTCATTATACACGAGTTAATGCATTTTTTCTCAATTTTCTATAATTCTATATTCTTGATTTAATGCATTTGGTAGGTTATGGTGCTCAAGTCATATATTTGTTTAGAATGTTATTTATGAGTGTGTTGTTTTTATTTAAGAAAAAGTCCATGATATATTATTTATTTTTTTGTTTGGTAAGTTAAGGGTCAAGGATAATCATGAACATTTATAGGGTGGCTCTACTATTTAAAACCATGTATTTATAACATTGTGTTCAATTACATTCATGTTGTCCTTTTTTCCTAGTCACATTTCTATAAAATTTAACCTTTTCCTCTCATCCTTTGGTGTTTTAAATTGTGGTAAACTCATACCTACAAAATGACACCTTTTATTTGCATAATGTTCAAATAATTTTACCCATTTTGTAAATTATTTCATGTATATCATCTCTAAGAGATGTATACATAGGAGGCTCACCTTTGCATCTATGTCTTAGCGATTTTATTTCCCTATATTCCTATTTTCCCTTATTCAATTTATTTTCTTCATCAAGTACAATAGATTCCCTATATTCTATTATTTCCACTGAGAATTTAACTTCTCCTATAACAACCCTATAGTTCCTTCCACTCACATTCTTCCTCTATTTCATGGTGTAGATATAAATAAAATTATGAAAGTCTCGAAACATTCCATCTTAATTACCACTACTATGAAAATGAGACTAAACCTATCGTAACGAGTCACCATCCTCCATAAATACTTAATTATTCTAAAGTATTCCCACTTTACCACTCTTCATCAATCATTTGGGCCTTAATCATGTGTATATCCTTCCTTATACATGAATTTAAGACATTCGTACTCTTTGAATGGATGGATGTTGATGTTGGTTACTTAAATTCAAATGTTCCCTTAATATAGAGCCTTGGAAATGATTAACCTACATTGTGAATAAGAAATTTTGATCCGCTTCAATCAACTAAATAAACTATATTATTTTATTAACATTAAAAGTACTTTTTAGATTGCCCTCTAATTTCATATTAATGTTCAACATAGTATTGTTCACCTACGTAAAAGATATTTGTAACGTGATCTATACCATATGAATAAAACATGATAAGATTAAGATGTCCTAGGAAATGCCAAATTTAATTTTGACCTTGAGAAATCATTGAATACTAAAATTTGCTATTTTTGTTTTTTTAGGACAAATAGATATTGAAAAATCATATAATATAGAAAACCGTGAGACTCAACAAATGAATTCCTAATCATAAAGTACTTTGTCGATGAATTTTTATATGGTATTTCTCATAAATTTGTAAGGGTTCAAAATAGATATGTAATATTCAATAAATCATCTTAAAACAGAATAGCTAGAATGACAATATTGGAAACTGATAGAGACCTTGACGATACGTGTTAATTAAATACACAAATTGGCCAAAAAATATAATACTTTTTCTTTACTATCCATTGAAATATAATCACTATCATAACCATTCCATAGCAAGGTTCCATGCATTCTAATTACACATTCTCATAAAATTCCATCAATTTATTCTAATATTTGAGAAAAGACCATCATTAAGATATTACATGCATGATGTACATATATTTTGTTCTTTTCACCCATGTATTCATATAAAAATTCATAGTTTTATCAAATATTAGCTTTACAATATATCCTACCAATAGTCTAATAATATTTTTTACAACAAAAATCCATATTATCAAAATACAAGCTTTAGACATAATATGACAGAAATATTCTCTCTAGGTAGTAGATTTACAATGTGATTCCTGATTCTTTTTAAGTTCAAGATAATGTTAAAATAGAGTTTCCTATTAAAAATTTTCATTATACTGCCTCTTGGTTATATGTTTACAATTCAATGTTGAAATAATACTCTACTACAAGTGTGTTTTGAATGGTCCCTTTAATATATTGCTTGATTTCTCATAAGAAATATAATATAAATAATACAATAATTTGAATTTTATTATTTTAAGGTATAATTAAGGATGATAATATTACTAATATAATTTATTTTTACTATAATTATTCATGAAAATGATTTATGTGGTCATTCATTTTAAATCTTTTTACTTGCTCAATATTACACATGTGGATTATGGGCTCACTAAAATATCTAGTTGCACCTCCAATCCATGCATGTATGGCTTGATAATTCTCCATGCCGGGTCACTTCAATAAGAAAGGGTTTATGATTCAGGAGTGTTAAGGTAGAGCCAACAATGTGACAAGCTTGTCACATGTTGTGGCTTGGGAAGAGGACTAGCAATCCTAATAATTTGAAGACTTTAGTTTTAAAGTATTTTATTTAAAGTTAATTTGGGCTAACATAGCCATTATAATATGTAGGTTAAAAGAATATTTATATTAGGATTATTTAGGCATTTAGTTGAATAAAATGTTCTGACACTGACTAACAATTTCTCAACCATATGGGGATTTTGGGAAAGGCATAAAAAAAACCAAATCCACCATTGTGGGGTTCTGGAATCCATAGATAAAAGGATAGAACGAGAGTGAAATAGGTGTGAGAGAGGGTCGAACAGAGAGTAGGAATAAATGTAAAAAACCAGCCATCCCACGGCTTTGTTCTATGTACTTCCATTTATAAATTAATTCCAAGTGTTTTGGATTTTGATCAGGCTCCCTATTCTAACCCATTAGTTTTATTTCCCTGTCGAATTCAAGCATGGTACTTTGTTTATGTCTATGTTATTATATAGGCATATTGTTTCTATTAATGAATAGACAGACTAAGTGAGAAAACAAAGTTTTTGCGAATTTCGTGTAGACAATACGTGAAGAAGAACAAGCTCAAGAGGGATCCACGCATTTACAAGCCGAATAAAGCTAAGGAGAGTCAACGTTGAATAATTCTGAACAAACTCAGAAGGATAGCGGAGGAGTAGTTTGGAGGAACCCGTATCGTAGAGAAACGAAATCAGAAAGAAGAGAAATTGAATAAAGAACAAAATACTTAGAATAATTCCTAAGGAGGAATCGATGGCAAGGATTCAATCGCAGAGTCAAATTTTTAAGGATTGGCAGTGGAAATTCAAGTGGGGAGAAGAGGTGAAGAAGAGCCGAGAAGGTTGAGTGAATGACTGTGATTAAATTGCACATCCAACGATAAGAGATGAATGGTTAAGGTGAGTTTAGGAAGTGCGAAATGGATGCGTGTCGGCAGTGCCATTTCACATCGGCGATTGAAGTATTTAAGAGTTAAGGATTTCGTAAGGAAAACAAGATAACTTGCGATGCAACACAATAAGAATGGGAGGATGTGATGAGATGGAGGGGAAGACGTGGTCCATTGGATCATGAAGCAGATCAATGATGGACGATGGATCGCGGCTTCACACTTCACAAATTATAGCGAATACCGTTTAAGAGTTCGCACGATATGTTTTTTGCGGTGCAATGCGATAAGATTTGAGAAATGTGATATGATGAGGGAAGGCCACGTGTCGGCATGGCACAAAGGCGCACTTCACAAATTTTGTAGTTTAGCATATTCACAAAGAGTTCAAGGTTGTGGGTAGGCAACTGCGATGTGTTTTGATTGGTTGTCATGATGTGGGACCCTCCAGATAAGAAACCCATGTGTATGCAGTTATGTTGGGTTTTATGTGTGGTTGTGTGTTAAGTAATCCACTGTGGTCATTTAAAGAAGTGTTTTTTGATTGTGAACATATGTATGTTAAGAACCCCAAAGCTATAATCTGCTATATATAAAGGGTTTTATGTGGGTCCTAACCCATACGTCCACGAATATAAGTTAAACTATATTTACAGTTTCAACAATTGGTATCAGAGCAACAAGATCTGGCAGATGGTGTGAAGGACTTTGAACTAAGAAAAGTTGAGAAAAGTTGCTCATTGATTCTAATTGAGTGAACCTTTAGAGGTAAGACTGTGGACTGAAGGCTTATGAAAAGCATAAGAGCTACAACATCATGGATAAATTAGTAGCACAGATAATAAGTATCAGCAGGAGTGAAAATGCCTTACTAAGAATATTACAACCTTTAAGGGAAGTGATGAAGGAAGCTAGCAAAGATTTTTAGGAGGAAAAAGAAGTGTGGTCTGAAACTAATATTTCAGCTAAGGTTGAAATATAATAGGACAGTAGTGTTCCCAAGTGCAGATGAGTTTTGAGGGTAAGCCTAGAAGAATCATAGAGGAGTGCTCAAGGAGGGTTGCAGATTGAGGACTAGTACTTGCCAAAAGACCAAGCACAGATAAAATTTAGTAAGGTAAGTTGTAGCAGGAGGAACTATTACTATTAGGGCTGGTGCAACTCATAGATGGTGAAAGAACTCAAGAAGATGAATATTGAAAGTCATAGAAGAGGTTCAGGATGAAACCACAAATTGAAGAAGAAAGATGCCAAAACAAATGGCATATGGAAGCAGATGAATGATGAAAAATATAGGAGGGAAATAGCTTAGATGAGAACCTATCTTGATATATTGAAGAAATTTCAAGTATGGAGGATGAAGGAAAACCATTAGGAATTGCCATGGAAGATGGAGGGCAATATGAATATGCAGTAATCATAACATGTGTTGAAGAAATGGAGTTCCCAAAAGAGATGACCACTGATGGTTATGTAAAAGGTTCAAGGAGTAGTCACAATCAAAAGAAAGAAGTGAGCAGAGACGCCAGTAAAATACTAAGCATGGAAAATCTTGGTGTGGTATCTACTGATAGTTTGGTGGAGTCATCTTGAATAGATGGATTTTTTGTATTCCATAATGAATAAAGAGGATTTCATAAAGGAAAAAAACACTATGGCTACTGATGGTCATAGTAAAGGTTCTAAGGGAGATTATGGAAGATCAAGTAAGAATAAACTTGATAGAGAATTAGCTGAGTTAAAAGTGACGCTAGAAGTGTTTAGAGAATTCATACAAGGGAGTATGGAACACCGAACGTATGATTGGGTTCTGCAGAAGAAAAGAGTCAAGTGGTGTCAGTTACAGAGCAGACTGAGATCTGACACAAGAATTAAGCCAGAAGAAGAACTCAGAGGAGTTGAGTTACAACATAGGACGTGTGATGAGGAAGAGGTTTACTTATGTGAACCTGAGAAAGGGTCTATTCTTGGTAATATTAGTAATGAGGATGAAGATATAAGACCAGCTGATGGTTTAATGGATCCTTCAATAGATGGGAACCAGCGGAAAGAAATGATGTTTGAGACAACAAGAGAGGCTATGGATACTTTTGGTTTTGAAACAAATGATTATTTTTGTTCGAAGGTGAAATTGGTAAAGAAAGACAATTTTTTGATGTTTCCATAAAGGGTGAAGGGGGAGGACAAAATCTGAATTCTGTTGAAGAAGAAAGTGAGACAGTTGAGTCTCATATACATGGACTTGCACAACTAAGTGAAGGCAATGATTTCCAACATACTGTGAAAGCTAAAAATAAGGAGGACTTGGCTTATGATGATGGCCAAGAATATAAAGATGAAAAATGTGATATCAAGCATTCATATGTTATGCTTGAGAAAAATGAAAAGAAGACTAGTGAAGACTTTCTGAGTCCTGAAATAAACTTAGAATAGCAATAGAAATATTTGGTGATTGAGTCATCAAATAAGACCATTGGGTCTTGTGAGTTTGATGTTGAAAATTTGAATGTGTTTGCAGGTTGTGTAGAATACAATCCATCTCTTAGAATTGTCTCAAGTAAAGCTAAAGTTGATCTAGCAAAGTATAATGAGGAAGAAAATTGTCAAGAAAGGTATGATGAAGAGTGTCTTTTTGATGAAGACCAAGTTGAGTTGTTGTAGCAGAAGGAATTCATAAGTTCCTTATTTAATGAAGGGAGTAACTTTAATGGAGATTAAGTAGCATTGCCTCATGAGATGAAACTTGTTCTTGATGAGGACAAAGAGGATTTGGCTTTCTTAAATAGTGAAAGGAAAATTGTTGGATGTACATTTAGGACTGTCATAGAAATAGAGAATCAGAATTGTATTCTCATTAAAGATGAAGAAGTTGTGTGACAAAGAGGTTTTCTTAGTAACCAGGAAGAAGAAAGCTATAAAGATGAAAGTGAGGCAGTTATGTCTCAAGACAAAGTAAAGTCACTCCTAGAACTGGAAAAGACTGAATTGACTATTACAACTAGTCAAGAAGCAAAAGGAAAAAAATGGAATGTTTTCAAGGAAGAGGAAGCGAGTCATGTTGAAACTATAATAAAACATACTGAGGACGTACTTGAAGTGAATTAAGTAATTAGTGAATGGCTGAGTTTCTTGCTGAAAGCATTTGATCAAGAGAAAGAGATTGCAGATAATCATATGCAACCGGTTCAAATTGTAGCTTAAACAGTGATAGGTAATAGTTTCCAAAACTTAATTATGTTAAGAAGTATACAAGAAAGAATGAATAAATATATTACTGCAGTCAAATAATTAGAAGGAAATTTACCTTTTGACAGTAAATTTTCAAACAAGGAAAAGAAGAGGGATGTTGCAGAGGGAGATATCTTCATAGATATTCAAGAAGTTTGGGTGGGAGAAATCTCTGGAGTAATATTTACAGAAATATTCGGGACAGAGTGCAGTATAATGTGTTGGCAGAGGAATGGAAATAAGATTAGATTACAGCAGAATATTTAATTGCAAGAAACCATAGAAAAACTATGGGAGTTAACGGAAATACCTAAGAAGAGTTACGACAAAACGAAGAACACAGTCCATTGCGGAATTGTTTGGAAAGTGAAGAACATTGAAGGTAGAAGCAGTGAAGCACTACAATACAAATTATGGAAGCCTAGAAGATTGCAGTTAAAGAATGGTGAAGACAATGCAGCTTATGGACAATAACAGAATAGAGTTTGGGATCCTGGAAGATTCAAGCGTTGAAGACACGTGATGAGGAGGTCATGAATTGTTTTACCTCGGGAGTTTGATGTAGGAGCATTAAGGTAGAGCCAACAATGTGACAAGCTGGTCGCATGTTGTGGCTTGGGAAGAGGACTAACAGTCCTAATAATTTGAAGACTTCAGTTTTAAAGTATTTTGTTTAAAATTAATTTGGGCTAACATAGCCATTGTAATCTGTAGCTTAAAAGAATAGTTAGATTAGGACTAGTTAGGAAATTAGTTGAATAAATTGTTCTGAAATTGAGTAATAGTTTCTCAACCACATGGGGATTTTGGGAAAGGTATAAAACAAAACTAAATCCATCATTGTGGGGTTCTTCCATCCATAGAGAAAATGAGAGAATGAGAGGGAAATAGGTGTTAGAGAGGGTTGAACAGAGAGTAGGAATAACCAACCATCTCAGGGCTTGGTTCTGTGTACTTTCATTTATTAATTAATTCCAAGTGTTTTGGATTTTTATCGGGCTCTCTGCTATAACCCGTTAGTTTTATTTCCCTGTCGAATTCAAGTATGGTACTTTGTTTTTATCCATGTTATTATATAGTAATATTGGTTTTGTTAATGAATAGAAATACTGAGCGAGAAGATCAAGTTTCTATGAACTTTGTGTAGACAAAAATATAGCAGAGAATAACGGATGACGAGAAGAAGAACAAGCTCAGGAGGGATCCACGCGTATACAGGCTAAATAAAGCTTAGGAGAGACAATGTCCAAGAATTTTTAACAAACTCTGAAGGATAGCAGAGGAGTAGTGTAGAGGAAGCCATATCACAAAGCAACAACATCAGAAAGAAGAGAAAATGAATAAATAACAAAATAATTAGAAGAATTCATAAGGATGAATTGATGGCAAGGATTGAATCGCACAGTCAAAGGTTTAAGGATTGATGATAGAGATTTGAGTGGGAAAAAGAGGTGACGAAGAGCCGAGAAGGTTGAGCGGACGACTACAACTAAATCGCAGATCCGAGGACAAGAGATGAATGGTTAAGGTGAGTTGAGGAAGTGCGAAATGGATGCGTGTCGGCAGAGCACAATTTTGCATCAACGATTGAAGTATTTAAGAGGTAAGGATTTCACAAGGTAAACAAGATAACTTGCGATGCAGCGCAGTAAGATTGGGAGGATGCGATGAGATGGAGGGGAAGACGTGGGTCGTTGGATCATGTAGTAGATCAACGACAGAAAATGGATTGCGACTTCACACTTCGCAAATTATAGTGAATATTGTTTAAGAGTTCACACGGTATGTTGTTTGTGGTGCGATGCGATAAGATTTGAGAACTGCGATGCGACGAGGGAAGGCCACATGTCAACAAAGTGCAAAAACACACTTTGAAAATTTTGCAATTTAGCTTCTTTGCAAAGATTTAAAGGTTGCGAGTAGGTGATTATGATACATTATGATTGGTTTCCATGATGTGGGACCTTTCAGATAGGAAACCCATGTGTATGCAGTTATGTTGGGTTTTATGTGTGGTTGTGTGTTAAGTAATTTGTTGTCGTCATTTAAAGAAGCATTGTTTGATCGTGTGCATATGTACGTTAATAACCCTGAAGTTATAATCCGCTGTATATAAATGGGTTTATGTGGGTCCTAACCCACAGGTCCATGAATATAAGTTAAATTGCAGTTACGGTTGCATCAATTCACATCATCAAGATTGAATATAAGCTACAATATTTACACACATAATCTCTCAAGAACCAAATTTTATTAATTAAAAATACTATAATATTACATAACATCTATGGTGCCTTGTCTACCAAAACTTCACTCTAATGGTTTCCCTTAAAAAAACACATGTTTGAAATTTATATTAGAAAATTACAATATCATGGATTATCTCAATATCCACGATATTCTCCATTAATATCTCAACATATCCTATTAAAAAAGTGCTCAACATGATCTTCTCCATAAAGCCCTTAACGAATTCCTAAGATCCCTCATGAATTTAATTTTTTCATGCTTTTAATCCTTCAAAAAATATTTATTACCTTACTCTTTTACAATTGCACCTTCTTGAACTCATTCTTGCTAATTTTTCGGAGGATGAGTCGATGCTCCTACATCAGACTTCTAACGTACAAAAATTAATGACCTCATAATTATATACATCTGGTCTTCTCATAACAGATTTAACTTGTGAGTTACAACATCCCTCTATAGTTACAAGTCTTACACCTTGCTACACGATACCTCACCAAAATTTCTCCTGAGTTTGGTCTTTTGGCACCTTCTCAATTCTCTTCTCTAGAACACTTCGAGCACTCCTTGATATAGACTGTCGCAAATCTTCTCGCCTTCCTTTGTTGTCACTTGAATATAGAAAACAAATATCTTACCATATATTCAACTACTTGTACCTTCTTCCACAGTCCCTCCTCTCGACTACATGCAAGAATATTATAGGCTCTTATACCACTTGACGAAAATGATTTATGGGGGTCTACCATTTTAAATATTTTTACTCCCTCAATATTGGATTTATGGGTTATGGGACCACTAAAATCTCTGGTTGCACCTCCAATCAATCCATGCATGGCCAACTAACTCCTCACGTTGGCTCACTTCAATAAGCCAGGTTGACATCATCAATATTGAATATAAACTACGATATTTACACACACATAATTTATCAAGAACCAAATTTCATTAACTAAAACTACTATATTATTACATAACATATATGATGCCTTGGATAGCCATATCTTTGTTCTAATACACACACATGTTTAAAATTTATATTATAAAATTACAATATAGGGGATTATTTCAATATCATGGATTATCTCAAGATCCACGATCTTCTCCATAAATCTCTCAACATGATCCTATTCACAAAGTGCTCAACATGATATTCTCCATAAAGCCCTCAATGAATTCCTAATATCCCTCACATATTTTTATTTTTCATCTTTTCAATCCTTTACAAAATAGTTATTACTATTATTTTTGATAATTTCACCTTCTAGAACTCGTTCCTTCGAATTGTCTAGAGGATGTGTTGATGCTCCTGACTCACCTATCAACATAATAAGAAGACAAGTAGTAGTTGATATAAATAAATTTTACAATAGTTATGATTTAATCATCATATATCCATCAAATTATGGATACAAAATATAATAATATAACACAATTAAAATAATGCAAATAAGTTCTACATTAGATACTGATACTCCATGTGCCTATGCTTTCCCATTTCTATGACAATGAAAGGTTCTTTTAATAAAAAAAATTGGCATGCCTTCCTGATATGAATCTTAGTGGGGCTTGTAGTCTATGTTTAGATGTATAAGTCATAAAGTCATAATTTTATGTAAAATGGAACTTCATAGTTATGTAATTAAAGGAGTAAACCCTAATTAAATTTGACTCTATCAATGAGATGCTTTATAGTAAGGAAATAGAAAGAGAGTAAATGTTGAGAAGGAGAGGTCCCAAAATTGGTATCATTGCATGTAGTTGCTCTTCTTAACGGGATCCTTCCACTCTCTCTCTCTCACTCACTCTTTTCATTTTTTGTGACACATTTGGTTCTTACACATTTATTATTATTCTTTTGATCAAGTTTCATGGTAGATATATATGTTTTCTCTCCAACACTCTTGGCATTCAACCACTTTAAATATTAACCTCCATGATCCATATCATTGGTATTATATTGTGTTATCACTACATTAGAATTAGGGTTTGAAGCATATATTAGTCTCAACGTTTTGAAAAAACATATAACCTTATTTTAGCAGGGATGGAGTCCATTTATTGCCCATTAACTGTGATTCTCTTAGTTGGTCTACAACAATTACAAGGTTTTCTAATATATGATCTTCATTCATCACTACAGGACCATTTTTTCATGGATGCAATACACCCATTGGTGTACAATGTGGGGTTCCAATACCTTTATAGTAACCCATCATACTCTACAAGCCCTTGGCATTCCCTATGGTCATATAAACTTGGTGTTATCCCATTCATTATTATTGAATATTTATACAACCATGCCACGACTTAAAAAATATGTATGTGGACATGAAATCTTGGACAACTTCATTCAAACCATTTATCATCTTTCCCATAATGGTATTGTCACCATATAAGTGCAATGAATGGAATGTAGGGAAACAATTTTCAGTGAAGTCCATGTAGGTATGAATACCTATACAAAGAGATTCAACGGGTGATAGTTAGCCCATTTAAAAGGATTTTTACTATCTCAAATTATTTTTCATAGAATTTGATTCCATTTTATCGTTTTAGAAATATCATTGATTAAAGAGCCACATGTTTATAAACTTGCATAATCTTATGTAACTTGATTTTTAGGAATTATTTTCTAAACTGAAATATCATTACAAAGGAATTATATTATATTAATGTAAATAAATTTTAAATACCTCAAGTGGGTCTTCGATAGAATTTGATTTCATTACCTCTAAAAAAAATTATAAACAAACTTGCAATAAGAGGTCCATTGAGAAATAAATTTCAAAAAAATCCACAATTATGGGTCATCCATAAACTTATAGTTATGTGTAAATCACACAAATCCATTCTCAAATATTGTTATTACTAACTTACTTATGGGTCATCCACAAACCCACGATTATGGGTTAACCATACAAAATAATTATCTTCATTGGCTCATTGTAATCATGATAGTATATTAAACATAAATGGGCCCTCTTTTTTTAGCACGAGTGAATGATGGAGACCATCATTTTCTAAAGGGGGAGGATTCATCTAAATATTTTGGGGGGCATATTGTCCAAATTAAAATATACAAGTCATAAAGTGTTATTTTTATGTAAGAGGGAACTTGATAAATATGTAACTAATAGAGTAAACCGAAATTAATGTTGGCTCCATTAAAGAGACACACTGTAATAAATTTTCAATAAGAAAAGAGTGAAGGTTAAGAAGGAGATTTACTGAAACTAGCTTTAGTGCATGTGATGGTTATTCATAATGGAATCTCTCTCTCTCTCATGTTTCTGTAATGTATTTAGCTCTTGAATTTTTATTAGTGTTTTTTTTGATGAGTTTCATGACAGATTTGTATATTTAATCTCTTTCTCTATTAATATTCAAGCCTCCTAGATCTGATCCTCAATATCCAAATCACTTCCACACTTGTTAAAAATGAGTATCCTTAATACAAATCTAGAATTTTTAAACTAATAAGGGATATTATATGTTCTCCTTGTTAAGAGATATGAATATAAGAGATACAAAATAACGGGTATCCTTTTTTACATTAGTTTCCAAACTAATTGGAAGTGAAATAGACAATCTACTTGATAATATATATATATATATATATATATATATATATATATATATATTATCAACTTCAAAAAATGGGCATACGTAACATTTTAGAAACTAGAATCTTATGCATTCTTTATACAATTGCACACAACACATATATAATTACAAAATTCAACAAAACATTCCGAGAAATTTTCACAAGTTATATTAAAATAATAATAATGCAGAATACACTAACATGAATAAATTAAACCATCCACCCTCCACCAATGGATTATGCATCTCTTCAATGAGCTATGGAATATTGATTATGAAAAGAACCAAAACCCGGTAAGAAATTTAGCAAAAAATTTAGCAAAATCTTGACTAAACTCTCCATCAATTAACCATGAAATTTTTTTATATTAGAAAAACCACCAAACATATTACGCTCATTCTATTACAATTTTTTAAATTATAATCCATTAATATTATTTAGTGAACCACATGTCTCTCCCATTCATAATTTCTAATTTCTAAACCATATGAGTATTCGTCACCAAACTCTCTTCTTCTTTTCTTATTATTTCTAATTCATGTTTCCTTCCATCTTGTCCAATTAAATTAAGCAATGAATATTATAATTTATTTTTAATTAAATGACAGCTATACAATAAGGTATATGATTTATATTAATGCATGTCTCTAATACTGAAATCATCTACTTTAAACACTCATGTCCCCTCTAATTAATTAGTGAAAATAACTTTATATGGCCACACTTATATTATTTAAATTTCATTCAAAATATCATGCATACAAAATGATATCAAAATAGTAAACTTGATTAATACAAAAATCAAGGTGAGGTTACCATAAACCTAACAATTTTCAACAATACCAATGTTAATAGTCGTAAAACCAATTCTAAAGGTGAGTATATTATCACTTATCACTCTCAGCCTTTAAGTACATTGATTTTCATTGTGAGGGAACAAATGTAACATGAAAGTCATTTTAAACTCCATCTCATTTATTTGACATGGAGGACAAGTATAAGTCTCAATAACGTGAAACATTGAATTCAAAGAATGTGAGTCTACAATCGAGATCAATAAAGAGGAGAATAAGAGTTCAAGTGTTTCACTTTTGGCGTAGAAAACATAGAAAAGAGGAGAAGCTCCATTACTATCTTATGGAAAGAAAAGTGAAGATGAAACTTGCCCAACAAATGAATAAGGATGGACTCTTTAGAAAGAAGTAAAAATGAAAGCTCAGTTATCAAGTGACTTATGTTAAGCCAAGGAAGGAAAAATACAACTTTGGGTGAATTTCTCCATTAAGGGGGATTGTTGGAATTAATGGAGAAACCTAGTCTTTTCGAATTAATGTATTTGGTTATTTGTTGTTAGGATTGAGATCTTATATTTAGGTACAAGATCGTATTATTTAGGGAGTGATTCAAACCACCAAGCTAACGTGTAAGTTTATATGTAAAATACTTTTATTGAATGAAATATAATGTGTTGAATGCTTCAACATTCTCCAAATAACTCACTTGGAAATCCTCTTACTTTTATCTCATATTCTGTCTTTCCTTAGAATTTTATCATGTTATCAGAGATAAGTGTGTTATTAGTGGAAAATGTGCAAGAATCAATAGTTTAAGTTATCAAGAAGAGACATGTTACTTCAAAGGCAGAACTTGGCCCCAAAGGAATACTATAAGTTTCACTTCCAATCATGTGAAGACGCCAACTCCAATGATTATTGCCCAAGGAGAAAATCCTTTCAATGCAAACCTTACATGATAATGCTCAGATCCTCAAATAATTTCGTAACAAAAACTCAAATCAATCTCGGTGTATATTAACAAGCAACAACCTTTTGAAAGAGATGGTTTACATGTGTCAAATTTGCACAAGATTAGAATCAAACATCCAACATAACTCTCTCTTACTTGATCAATATCACAAAATATCCCTGCCTATGAATTCTAATAAGTGACTTCATTAACATAAAATAATGAAAATTGTCCTTTGGCTTGATAGTTGAACAATGCTATATAACTTGAACAAATTCACAACAAATGGACCTCTTCCAAACATTGAATAGATGACCAGATCACTTTTTCTCTCCCATGTTGGCACGCCACAACTCGTATATAATGGGCACCACCTTGGTGCTATCGCTTCCACCAAGCTACACATCCACCAATGACGCTCCACTAGGATCCACACAACCACAACCGTGGAGTGTTCAATAGGAACCAACCTCTAAAGTGAATAATGAAAAATGACTTCTTACTAGTAACGTTGCCAAAAAAATTTAGGCTTTGCCTATGCAGGTTAACTCCCTCCTTACATGCAAGATTACACTAATCTAAAATTTTGGCAGTGGTGAAGACCCTCCACTCTTCTGTCCTTCTCCTGCTCCACAGAGAGACATTGCTCCCACTGATGGCTCGATCTACTCATTGGTTCGGGATTGGCCCCTAAACCACCACTCTCATGCACCATTTTGTTATCACTGTGATTGGAGATCAAAGATCAAGTGTGCACACAATATTCCCTTCTCGAACCTTGTGGGGAGATTTATGCTATGATCCATTGACCCGATACCTCCTTTCGAACCGCCCATACTTCGTCGATCCAGAACTGCTTCAAAAAACCAAGCTAAATGTCATGCAACTGTGATCAGTTTGTCACGGATCTCAAGATTCATGTCACAGATTGTTTGAATTTCTAACTATTCCTGAAAAACAGTGAGGAAACAAAATTTCCTCTTCTAACACAAAGATACTGCACAATGATGGAGTAAAAGCTCTTTTTCATTAACAATGCTGGACTATTACAAAATAATAATTTTTCCCTCAGAACTGCAGTTCCAGATTACAGAACAAAACTTCTCTGTTCTCAGCATACACTGCCTTTTCTTTTTCACACACAGTCTTCTGTTGATTCTCTCAGCATACATTCACTTACACAGTCTCTACACTACATATTTCTACTATCTATTACATATGTTTTATATATATTGTAAACATTGCATGTTTACAATATATATTATAAATCATTTAGCCTATGTTTTAAAAACATAAATAAAGCTTGTATCGTGATGTTTAAAAGAAAAACATTTACAACAACGTTTAAAACCTTTTGAAACATTATTTCACAAATATTTAATATCATGTGAAGGGCTTTATTGCATCGATAAGCCCGCCATCCTACTGGAACTCAAGGCTATGTGAAACAATGCTATTGGCCGACGATGGATGCGTTGGCGAAGGTGGGCTAGTACTTATTGCATGGTTTTGGAGATGAGGTGACATAGGCACCAAACCATGTGATATGGTTTTGATTGGCTGCAGGAAGTTGACGTGGAATGGTGGGTCCAAATATTATCGCGCAAATTGGAGGTATGGTGATGTAAGCCTCAAGACTATGTGATAACACATGATTGGTCGAGGAGATAGGTGATGTGGATTCGTGGGGACCACAAGATTGTCGTGGGGTGTTTACAATTCAAACGAATAAGCTGGAGTTAACATGGTTTGTGCGGGGTTTAATGGCGGGTACGCGCCGAGTTTAAATGACGAGGTTGTGTGGTTTAAACCATGACTTTCAGTTCAAGAAAGCGCTATGGCTTTATAACAAAATTTGGACTTGTAGGGTTTTTAAACGAGGAATTGAATGCACGGTTGAGTGCTCAAATGAAACAAGGAATTTGCTGCTGCAGTGTCCTTTGGGATCAAATCAAAATTGAATTATTGTTCTCTTTTCCACAGATTTCAGTTGGGGTTATCTCCAACACTCCCCCTTAAACACAACTACTATTTTCTTGCATACCTAGACACTTCTTGAGATAATTAAAACTTTTCTACCCGAATGGTTTTGTTAAAATATCAACAAACTGCTCTTCTGTTCTGCAATGTTGCCAAACAATTTCTCCATTGTTCACTAACTCTCTGATGTAGTGATAGTTTTCATCAATGTGTTTGTTCTCTTATGAAACATTGAATTCTTGGATAAATCTATAGCTGAGATATTATCACAATAAACTGTTGTGCCTTTTGCCTGTTCATGACACAAACTTCTTAACATTCTTCTCATCCATAGTGCTTGACATGCTGCTACTGTAGCTGCCACATACTCTGCCTCTGCTGTTGATAAAGCCACGATTGGTTGTTTCTTAGAAGCCCATGAAATGGCTCCTGATCCCATATGGAAAACATATCTAGAGGTGATTTTATTTTCATCTATAATTCCATCCCAATCACTGTTAATATCTCCAATCACTTCAAAATTTTCTGAAGTGGTGTATAAAATTCCATAATTCTTTGTTCCTTTCACATACCTCATAATTCTTTTTTTTGCTTGCCAATGTACCTCCTTTGGATTTTCCATAAATATGAAAACTAAACTCACAACATGCATAATATATGGCCTATTTGTAGTCAAATACATAAGGCTACCAACTATGCTCTTATACAAACTTGGATCAAAATCCTTGCTGTTATCTTCTTTGAATAACTTCAATATCATCACTGTAGGAGTAATTGCTGCCTTGCAATCCTGCATGTTAAATATTTCCAAAATTTCGTTCACATATTTAACTTGAGAAATAAAAATCTTATTTTCATTTTTCTCTACTTCTATTCCTAAGAAGTATCTAAGCAATCCCATATCAGTAATTTCAAATTCATCCTTCATGATTGTTTTAAAATTCTCAATGAGGTAAGCATCATTACCTGTAAATTTCACATAATCAACATAGAAAAAAAAAATGAGCATATTACCATCCTTTTATTTGATGTATGATGTGCGTTCTCCTTCACATTTTTCAAACCCATTTTCCAGTAGATAGACATCTATCCTACTGTACCATGCTCTTGGTGCTTGTTTCAACCCATACAGAGCTTTCTTCAATTTTCATACCTTATGCTCTTGGCCTTATTTCTCATAGCCCAGAGGTTGTTCAACACATACCTTTTCCATCAATACTCCATTTAGGAATGTTGATTTCACATCAATTTAGTAAACTTTCCACTTATGTTCTGTTGGTATGGACAACACTGCTCTTATTGTTTCCATTCTTGCAACTGGTGCAAAAGCTTCCTCATAATATCTTCCTTGTTGCTTCTTGTAGCCTTTGACAAAAATTATAGCCTTGTGCCTTTCAATCTTGCCTTTATCATTGCTTTTGGTTTTATAAACCCATTTCACTCCAATTACTTCCTTACCTTTTGGGAGATCAACTAATTCACATGTCTTGTTTTTCTCTGTTGCATTTATTTCTTCATCCATACCATCTATCCATTTCTTATCTTTTACTGCTTCTTCAAAATGAATAGGATCTTCTACATGAAAATATAATGAAAATAAAGAGTTCATACCTTATTCTTGCTCATAAATTTCATTCATGCTTCTGAATCTGGTTCCCCTTTCACTTGTTGAACTTGTGCTTGTAGAAGCACTCAAATCTGCTCCTTGTGATGTGCTTGGAGAAGCATTTTCATCACTTCTCAAGGGTGTTTTCATACCTACTTGCGGTGTCCCTTGCTCTCCTTGTGTTGGTGGAGGTGGTGATACTAATGAGGAATGTCTTTGAACCATTTATTCCTCATCTTAATCATGAGACAAATGAGTTTTTATATTCACTGTTTTCTCAATGATTCCATGCCAAGCTTCTTCTTCAATAAACTGTACATCTCTGCTTATCATAAATTTATTGGTAGATGGGTTATACAATCTGTATGCTTTGGTTTCTTCACTATATCCAAAAAATATGCACTTCTCCCCCTTACTTTCAAACTTCTTCCGTAGTTGATCTGGAATGTGTGCATAAGCCACACAACCAAAAACTCTCATGTGGGTGGCAAATAGTTTTATGCCACTCCATGCTTCTTCCAGAACTTTGTTCATAACACTCTTTGTTGGGCATATATTCATAACATATGCTTCACAATGTACAACTTCAGCCCAATATTCATTGGGAAAATGTTTGGCCTTCAGCATGCTTCTTACCATGTCCATGATGGTTCTATTTTTCCTTTCAGCAACTCCATTTTGCTGAGGTGTATACCTTGGTGTAAATTTGTTGTGTATCCCATTTTCTCTGTAAAAACATAGAAATTATTTGGAGATATATTCTTCTCCTCTTTCTGTCCTAAGGACTTTAATATTTTGCCCACTTCGATTCTCAACAAGAGCTTTGAAGTGGCAGAATTTATCAAACACTTCAATCTTCAAATTCAAGAAATAAACCAATGTTTTTCTTGTGTAATCATCAATACAGGTCAACATATATTGGTTGCCTGCTAATGATGGTGTTTGAATTGGTCCACAAAAATTGGAATGGACTATTTCTAAGGGTACTTTTGCCCTTATGCTCTTTCCTGATGGAAAGCTTTCTCTGTGTTGGTTGCCCAAGATGTAGCCTTCACAAAGGCTGTCTAGCTTTTCAATCAATGGTAATCCCTTTACCATTCCTTTTGTGTGTAACAAATTCAGAGCTCCAAAGATGAGTTGTCCAAATCTCAAATGCCATAACCAGTTTTCATCTTTTGCCTCTCTTTGGAATGTCTCTTGTGTCACTGTTGCCATTGCAGCTCCTTTATTCAAATCAACTCTCATCTTGAGAGGAAACATTCTGTTTGTTTGGTGGTATGTCCACGATGGTACACACATCATCCTCAAAGAATACATTGTAGCATTTCTAAATGAGTTTTCTAGTGCTAAAAAGGTTACACTTCATACCAGGTACACAGTAAACATATGATATGGTTTTTCTTTCTCCTTTCTTTGTCAAAACACTTTCTTTGCCTTTTCCCATGAGAGAGACTTTACTATATTTCCCCGGTGTTACTTGAGACTTCACATTTTCATCATTCATGGAAAACATAGAAATGTTTCTATTCATATGGTTGCTAGATCCTGAATCTAGAAACCATATATCCTCATTTTTCTCTACAACCATATTACATGCTAAAAATAAATTCTCTTGGCTTAGATTCTCTTTTGTTAAGTTAGCATTGGGTCTACTACCCGTGTCACTTTGTTTCTTTCTACATTCATTGGCATAATCCCCATACTTCTTACAGTAATGACATTGGACTTGGTATTTATCATACCTTTGTCCATGTGCTTGATTCTGTCCACCTTGTTGGCTACTGCCTTAGCTTTGATTCTGATTTTGATTACTGCCCCTTCCACTTGAACTTGGAGCATTGTTTCTTCCTCTGTTTTGGCTCTTGGATCTTCCTTTTCCTCTTTAGTTTGCTCTGGATTGACTTCTTCCTTTTCCAAATGACATTTGGGTCTTGAAGGCATGCTCCAAAGATGAGTTTGATGTTCTAATCAATCTTTGTTCATATGTCATCAGTGATGCATGAAGCTCATCAATAGTAAATATTGATATATCTTTTGTCTTTTCAATGGTTATTATTATCACATCAAATATTGAGGGTAATCTCCTCAATACTTTCTCCACTATTCTTCTTTCTTCTATTGCCTCTCAATGAGATCTCGTTTGAGTGACCAACCCAATAAATAATGTGAAGAATTAGTCTATTTTATTAGAATCCTTCATGAAAATGACTTCAAAATCTCTTCTCATTAATTGAAGCTTTGATGTGTTTGCCTTCTCCATACCCTGATAGGTTTTCTCGAGGGTATCTCATGCATCCTTGGACTTCTTTGCTAGTGCAATTTTTGTAAATATGCTTTCATGCATTGCTTGATAGAGATAGAAGAGGGTTTTTGAGTCCTTCTTTCTATTACTCTTCAACAAATCTTTCTTTGCCTGTGTCAAGGCATTAAATGCTTGCTCATCTGTTGGTTCTTCTAAACCATCTTCAACTAGCTCCCATAAATCTTGAGAGGCAAATAAGGCTCTCATTGTCATTGCCCAATAGTCATAGTTCTTCCTACTGAACTGTGGGAGTTGAGTATTTCCCATACTTGTGCTTTTGCTGGCTCCTGCCATTGCTAGCCTTACAAAAATATGCTAAAACTTGACCGTGTTTCTTAAAAAAATATTTCTCACCGTTGGAGAGATAAATTTTGTCTCTAAAAGACTTCATTTTACAGCTCTCTAGATTGTAATCTTAAAACAAACGCAAAGCTCTATTTTGGTAAATACATGACTTGCTGAACCTTCACACTGTTGGACAAAAACTTCAACAACCTCCTTCTTCTTCCATCATCTTCTTCACCACTTGCTGAGATCATGGACTAGCTCCGATACCATGTTTGAATTTCTAATTATTCCTGAACAAGAGTGAGGAAACAAAAATTCCTCTTTTAACACATAGATAGTGCACAGTGATGGAGTAAAAACTCTTTTTCATTAACAATGTCAGACTATTACAAAATAATAATTTTTACCTTAGAACTGCAGCTCTTGATTACAAAACTAAACTTCTCTATTCTCGGCATACACTGCCTTTTCTTTTTCACACACAGTCTTCTGTTGATGCTCTCGGCATACATTCACTTACACAGTCTCTACACTGCATCTATCTAATTTCTATTACATATGTTTTATATATATTGTAAACATCTCATGTTTACAATATATTATAAATAATTTAATCTAAGTTTTAAAAACATAAATAAAGCTTATATCACGATGTTAAAAAAAAAAAAATTACACCAAGGTTTAAAACCTTATGAAACATTATTTTGTAAATATTTAATATCATGCGAACATATTTATCGCATCGATAAGCCTGTCGTCCGACTGGACCTCAAGGCTATGCGAAATGCCGCTATTGGCTGACGGTGAATGCGTTGGCGAAGGGGGGCCGACACTTATCGCATGGTTTCATAGATGAGGTGACATAGGCACCAAACCATGCAATCTGGTTTTGATTGGCTGCGGGCAATTGACGTGGAATGGTGGGTCCAAAGTTTATCGCGCGGATTAGAGGTGTGGTGACATAAGCCTCAATACTATGCAATAACACGTGATTGGTCGAGGAGATAGGTGACGTGGATTGGTGGGGATCACAAAACTATCGTGCGGTGTTTATAATTCAAACGAATGCGCGGGAGTTAACATGGCTGGTGTGGGGTTTAGTGGCGGGTAGGTGCGGAGTTTAAATGGAGGGGTTGCGTGGTTTAAACCAAGGCTTTCAGTTCAGGAAAGGGCTACGACCTTATAATAAAATTTGGATTCGCAGGGTTTTTAAACAAGGAATTGAATGCATGGTTGAGTGCTCAAATGAGACAAGGAATTTTCTACTGGAGTGTCCTTCGGGATCAAATCAAAATCGAATTTTTTTCCTCTTTGACACATATTGTAGTTGGGGTTATCTCCAACACAGATCTCAAAATATCCAGCTATTCATCTGTCAAGAATCCATCAACAAAAGTTTAGTTCTTCGCACTGCAATACCAGCAGGACTCACGTGGCAGGAATGTTCTCTCTTGACCAAAACCTTCGGCTTGACCTCTTCCAATCCTGCAACAGCAACCACGCTTCATGGCGGGTTCACCAAAGCAGCCACAATGATTTGGATGCATCTACCATGCTTTAGATCTAGCTGTAAATCACTTATCTAAGGCTCAACCTCCTCTGAAACACAACGATCTCTACTGGAGAAATGCAACAGAGAACACCAACAACACTACCAACCTTCCAACCTTCTTCGAATCACAGTAAACGCTAGCTAAAAAAACGATGCCCCCCAAAAAATTCCCTCAACAAATGTAGGCAGAGATTGATCTCGAACTCTTCGGGTGGCGACGCCACTTCCAAAGTCGCAACTCCACTCATGCAGGTATGACAACCCACATGATCATGGAACACAATGATTTAAATGCATGACTGATAAAATTTATACAAAAACCCACTCGGGTTCTACCTAAAGCTCTCATACCATGATAAATTTGAAGAAACCTGATATATTCATAAACTTAGCAACTTACAGGTGGACCTCCAATTGGAAACTGCCTCAGTGAAAATGTTTTACATTGATCATCATTCAACCACAATATATAGATCTACATATACATATAAGAGTTAAAACTGACTTCTAGAAAGTAAAAACTAATTCTTACACTAAGATACGATTACAGCGAATGAACTGACTCTCTTCAATAAAAGATTCTCCAATAATTCCAACATTGTTCATTCTGAAATAGTGATATTATGTGCAATAAGAACTACATTTCTTTATTTTGTCCAATAATATATGCTTCATGACTAACGAAACTCATGGCTTCTCTCACGGTAATGTGTTACCTCTGGGGTGAGAACATGTATTCTCCATTCCATTACACAAGAGGAATTATTCGAAAGATGATATAGGGAAACTACACTTCCTCTCGAAATAAAACATATGTTCTTTAATATAATTCTTACCCATATATAAATTTAATTGTTAATATGAATCCATGTCTATAGTAGTCACATACATCTAGACACACATATCAAAATATTAAATCACATGTTTGTAACATAATATCTAGACACATATAAAAAATTTCGACTCACATGTTTCTAACATAATATGTGAATTGAAGCTTCGATTTATTTACATTAAAATAAATTCATATAACTCAACTCATTCTAAAATATATTCTTATATATGTCTTGCTTTTTACTTTTAAGTCATTTTACAAAAAATATAAACCATTAAATAATGTGATTAAATGTATTCATAATAAAATAAAATCATGATTTTATAAAACCCATCTTCAATATAAATTAATGAAATAGATCACAATTTTTTTTATAATAAAAGTTATAATTATAATACTTAAGAATAAACAAAAGGTACACCATTTTCATTACAATCGAAAATACCACCTCCATTTGAAATACATATAAATTTTCTCTTGCTCCTCGTAACATTCGAGGAAAGTCTTAATAAGGAAAGTGTAAATATACATAAAACTGTCATAAATATATCAACACCTTAATAATCACATGTATCATGAAGTTATTTGCGGATATTTTCAATATCTGATTATTTATTTATATACTCTTAGTGTACCCGAAACAAAATTAATCTATGCTACGCTTGAATGTAGCTTATTAGTCCCTGCCGCCTGCGGCATGGCAGGGACTATTGTAATCGATTTTTAGATTTTCATTAATCTTGCACAGAAACCCAGTTAGAAATAGAACTTATAATCCAAAGTTTTAATTAAGTTTTAATTTTATATTTAATAAATAACTTTTTTTTAACCAATAAGAAACCTTTGGCCGCTATTTTGATCACTAGAAATTTTAGAGGTCTTATTTGGCCTCATATCGAGGCCAGATCTCGGGAAACTTAGGGTAAAATCTTCATTTTGCATATTTTTTTATTGAGATTTCACTCTCGTGAACTAATGCTGGCATTAGTTTGAATGAATGCTTTATGCTTTGTATGCGCGGCACTTAGGGGGCTCATTTCATAAGTTTTCATTTCATAAGTTTTCATAAGCATTAGTTTAAGATTGGTATCCCGAGCAAAGTTCCAGCGAAGGAGAAACATATATATATCTCATTTCATTTATTGTTTAAGAGAAGGAGAAACATATATATCTCATTTCACTTTTGGTAACTAGTAACCTACCCAACAACAGTGTATGGGCATGTTAGCCATCTGTCATAGATGGCACAGCTAACACCCTCTGCATGTTATGCATCTGTACAGATGCTGTTAATCTTTGTTTGAATAGCATCCCCTGTTAATCTTTGTTTGAAGCCCTTGTTTGAATTCGCAATCCTCAATTCACTGGCAAAGCAAAGCCGCAACCTGGTCTAAATCAAAGCAAAGCTGCAACCTGGTTTAAATTTGAAGTAGAAATATTCCATTCACTTGCAAAGCTAAGCTGCAACCTGGTTCTAATTCCTTGTTTGAAGCTCAAAGCCCAGTACATGTTTGAAGCTCAAAGCCCAGTACCTGTTTGAAGCGTCGCTGCAAACTGATTCTCGCCGCAAACTAATTCTAATTGGGTTACTTTGATCATTCTAGCCCCATCAAATGGGATTATATGGTATCTGCAATAGACAAGGACTCAACATTGAACCCAAATATCTACCCTGAATATTCAATAATACCATTTATATTCATGAGGAGAGTGCATAAATCGTGTTATGATAGTTCTGTGGAGGGACCGCTCTTACCTGCGCTGCGGCACCTGCAATCACCTCTGCAGGCTCTGAATGTAAGGCATTGCATCGGCTATGATTGTTGCTTTGTCCATCTGCGTATGTAAGGTACTTCTGTATTTTTTCTTCTTCTTCAAAATAATTTCTATGTTTGTTTACATTGTACTGTACTTACTAGTTATACCAGAGTTGAGCTTTTGCACCCTCGCGCCTGGGCTCGAGGGATTAATTGATTCAGCGAAGGACTATCTCACTTAGCGAGCTCGCTTAAGCTAATCCATTTCTTTCACTCTTTGTCTCACCCTAAAAGAAACAGGACATGCTTCAGAGAAATTGATGTGGAAACTACCCCACACACATATTTATCTCCAATAAGCGCTTTAATGAGAATCTTTCTCTCTGAATTCTCTTTCTCTTCATTAGATCTTCCTCTACGAAGCTACCACAGAATGGTATTTTAACTTACTAATATCTGCAGCATTTTATCTTATGGAATGGAATTGAAGAATACAAGATAAACGATCGAATACAACGGAATCATAAATGGTCTTAGCCATAGAGATAGAATTACCTATCCAGATCCAACGATGATGTTGTTGATTGGAATGAAAATCAACTTAACAAAGAAGCCAACAAAGCCCATGACGACAAAACCAATCGCCGTTCTGAATGCTACTTTGCTGAATTCTGCACAATAAACATATTCCCAACCAAAGATTTACAAAATTAAAATCACCAGAAACATAGATATGCCGATATAAATGATAAATATTGTACACCAGAATAGAGAATATGCCTTTGTACCTTTCCGATCTGGCTTATGACATCTTTTCACAAGCCTAACACTATCTTTGGCAAAGTCCTTCAACGGCCTCACAACAGTGTCTACTGCGTCCATGATTCTGCCAATTATACATTAAATCCTCAGAAAACGCATCACTCGAAAGCAATCTTTATGAAATTCACAACAAAATCCCTAAACGCCCCTCCGAGTCGGTATTAAACAGAAGGCCCGCCGTATTATAATACAAGAGGTCTAGGGTTTCTAAGAGATCTCTCCAATTGAACAGAAGATCAAACTAAAATCTTACAAATGCCGACTTCAAATTATCACATCCATGTAAAATGTTAAAAGTTTGATTTCAAAGAACTCTAATTTGCTCCTAGCATATGATTACTGGTAGCTTATAATTCTACAGGATCTAGAGAAATTCTACAGGCATGAAAGTAAGCTAGAGAAAGACCAATATAGTCATTTTTGGATCTGAAGGAAACTATGTCTCTGGAACCTATTTGAGATCCTGATTTCTGAATATTATACAGTTGTGCAATTTGATGGGATAACTGTATAATATTAATTCTAAGTTATACGTTCGGAACAGAAGGAGGGACGATATTTAGAATAATGTTACCTTTAACTTTAATGCTGTTGTGGGAGAAGGTGATGAAGAAGCTGTGCCTGTGTGTATGAGATTGAGAGGGAGACCATCCATGGGTGGCATTGTCGTTTTAAGTTGCCAGAATTGTCGTCACAGTAACCTGCTACTCTCAATTAGGCATTATGCCCTACAAAGACATCATTATCATCGCCGGAATCCACAGCAATGGCGACCTTGCTTCTTGTATCGGGATTCACACTTTGTAACCTTGGTGAACCAGAACCGTGGTGCTGTGGAACCGTGGTGCTTGTTTCCCGTCTGTTCCAGTGTGTGCAACTCTCGTATATCGCTAGAGTTGGAACTCTGTTGCATACAGAGCCAAAGACATCATTATCAATGCTGGAATCCACATCAATGGCGGCCTTGCTTCTTGTATCGCGCTGCACACTTTGTGACCTTGGTGAACCAGAACCGTGGTGCTGTGGAACCGTGTTGCTTGTTTCTCGTCTGTTCTAGTGTGTGCAACTCTGGCGATAGAGGATTGAAAATGGTGAAAGCTATGGTGTGTCGTCAAATATTAAAATTTGATAACGGTGGCTTGAAACACATGGCAGTCATGCAAGGTATATTTACTTTATTTGTTATATTGCAAGTTTGAACGATATTAGAAACTTTATATTAGCGAAGTTATTTCTTTTCATATTTGCTTTAAAAACTTTATATTACCTAAGTTAACCTGCATGGCATGGATCTGATTAGTGGTCAGGAGTGAAATGTTTGACTTCAGCTTTTTAATATCGTTGGGAATCTACGAGCATTTGCTTTTAGGATTCAAATGATGTTTCGCAGTGAAACTCTGATTTTGAATTTGTTTTAGGTACTGAGTAAATGGCTTCTTCTGTGACTGATTTTCATAGTTGTTCCTTGCATTCAGGGAAGGGAATTCGTAGAGTGTTGGGCAGTTTTAAATATTGTTGCAGTGATTGTTGCAGAAACTGCTCATTCCAACTTCTGTATTTCTTTTTATATACGCAAATTCTGCTTTACTGACATGGACTAGCTTCAGTCCTCGGATTATAGCCTAGCGGATCAGCGGGGTAGCCTAGCGGATTAGCGTGTAGCCTAGGGGACGTGAATGAACCTTACCATATCTGAATGTTTTCAGGTGTATGGGGAAAGAATCACAATTAATAGAATATCTGTAAGCTGTTATATACGTAATTATTTTTATATATTAAGATATAAACTGCTCATTACAACTTCGGTCTTTCTTTTTATATATTTAAATTTGTTGTCCGTATATTAGTATATAATTTTATTTTTATCTGATTTTAAATTTCATTTTTCACATAAATACTATATAACAAATTCAAATAATTTTTACTTAAGCGAACAAACCTCTCTGATACCAACAAATTCGGATAAACATATCCCATAATTCACATAACATTGTAATACTACGAAAATTCAAAATCTAAAAGTCTCTAATACTAACAAATTCAATTAGATTTTATGACTATGCCCTCTGATGCACAGAACTTTGTAATATTAATCAACATCAAAGTACTGCAGTACTAACAATATCAAATGATTTTTATGTATTGAGGGAGGATGCCGTCTTTATGCAAATTTTGGTTTTGTTGTTCTTTATAGTGTTTAAAGTTTTCTATACTTATGTTAAAATGTATATTATATAATGAATTTAATCAAGGATCATCGAGACTCCGAATCATATAATGTGAAGACGATTTTCAGTATGTAACTTATATTGTTTAATAAATAAAAAAAATTCTATATTCTTACAAGTTTTTGGAAATTTGGCTTCAAAATTCAATGGCAGGGACTTGCTGCTTCGCAGCCTCCCTTGTTTAAGTTTATTACGAGTTTCCTAACATGAAATCATGCTCCTCGTAAATAAAGTATATATTGGTTTTCACATTTTACGCTTGAATGTAGCAACCTAAATTTGTTAAGAGTTACCTAATATGAAATCATGTAAATTAAGTTTTTTAAGAGTTATTATTTTCTACCGTCGGCGTCGAGTGATTAGGGAAGGAACGAAAGAAAACCTAGCCACTTAGCTAATGAATTCAAGTTCTGGATACAATCTTGATATTGATGCTTTTAATAAACTAGTGGTTGGTGGTTTGAGTTTCTAGTGCTCCAAGCTAATTAGATTTGTGAAGAAATTAGATGATGTCCTGAAAATTCTAGTATTCTAGTGTATGTTAATCACTTTCATGCAATGATGGTTAGGCTAGAAGAAAGAGGTTTGATCAAATATTTTATAGGCGTATGGCCTCATCATGCTTTCAAAATGTTTAGGTAGTGTTAATGGTGCTAGAAATCCATCAACCAAGGGGGTCTCTTTGATGTGAAGTCCCAATTATACCTCACACAGTTTGGAGTAGGAACCCCATTCGGAGTATCGACCCAACGACCATAATTCAAAGGTTTTCCTTAGCTGCAATGAATAAAATAAAGAGTGTATGTAAATAACCTTTGAAGCTGACATTATCAAACACCAGTTGCAATGTGTAAAAGGAGGCTTTCACGAGAGGGTAGTAAAGTGTGAGTTTCTAAAAGTAGAGTAATAGTACTATACTAAGAGAGACATATGAGAGAAAGGAAAGATTCATTAATTATCTAGCAAAGTAGTTAACATATACACAACAATAATTTAATCAAATACAACACACGTTCATCAAGATAAACACCAAATCCAATGAAGTAGTTCAATTTCTTTAGTACATATGAACACAACGTATACCACAAACATCTAAAGAACAACCTTACAATATTCACATGCATGAAAATGTGTTGGCTCAACGAGATTTGGGTAATTAAGTGAAATATCCAAGTACATAATTACAATGATGATACACTAGCTCCAATAGTAGAACATTAAATCACTTCTTCCTTATCCAAAGAATGATCTTCTCTCCTATACCAAGCTAGAGAATCTCTTCAAAGTATATGCCTCCAATAGCTGTTCCATTACTTGATTTATGAGGGTTTATTTATAACACGAGGAATGGCCTTTCATATCCCCCGTGACTCTTGAGCTTCCCTCATGACTCTTGGAATCTCTAAGTGACCTTTGAACTTCTATTGACTATGTGGTCCACATGTGGCTTTTCATATTCCACATGTGACTCTTGGACTTCCACACATTTGTATTTTGTCATTTCTTGAAAATACATCATTACATTCTGAATCATCTGGCAAAGTACATGGACACCATTTCATTATGTGATGAAACTTTAAGAGCCCATGATTTGGACACTATGACATAGGACTTCATTGTAATGTATTAATGCCAAGTGCCTCTCCTTGTTGTAATGTCTTATCTTCTTCATGATATATTATATATGTGCTTCATCTTTAGCCTCCAAAGGGTTTGGGATCAATGATAGGATCTTCTGAGTCATCATGAAATTTTATCATTCGGTCATGGTCCAGGATCTCCTCATGTCTTCATGATGGTTCTTATTTTTTCTTCTTCTCTGCAAGTGCCCCTTTGTTTTTTCTCCTTGGAATTTTCCTTTAGCATCACCTTTCCATGTTGATTTGGTACACCAACCAATGAATTTCACTAATGAAAAGGCTTGATCAATGTGAAAATCATCTATTCTACCTCTACTTTGCTCATCGAAGAAACAGATTGTGATGATCTTGTGTAAGGACTGAGGAGGAAAGGGTTTCTAGGAATTGCATAGTTGAGCTCAATAGTGGTTGTAGGATGACCCCACTATCTACTGAAACTATGAAATATGAAATAAGGAGGGGCTCTTAAGGGTCTATCATAGTGAGAAAGTGAAAGAGACAAGACTGGTGAGGCTGCTCACAGAAACTATAGAACTTTTAGTGCCGAAGAGAGAAGAAGGAAATGATAATGTAGTTGAGCTATAATGACTAAGAGAAGACCTCACTGTGCACTAGAATTTAACAATACATAGGGGAGTCCTCATTGGCACCATCAACAAGTATATTTTGAGGCATTAATTGTCACATTTTTAGCCTTATTAGTCTCTCTTTCTCACATTCAATTACATTATGGTCTTATGTTCCTTAGTGTAGATGGTGATTAAGCTTTGTCATAATTCGAATTCCTAATATGGTTTAAATGCAAGATAATCATGAAGATATGCCAATTTTTTTTAAGATTGTGCCATCCAAGCTCATGTTGAACAACAATGAGAGATCATAGGGGAGTTGACCACCTCCTTAACTCCAAAAGTCATTCAAATGATCCTTGAGATTGCCTACAACAACTCGAAATGAAAGGGAATCAAGCAACTGGAAGAAAAAGTAAACCAAATATCCACTTCTCTTGTAGTCAAAGGGGAAAAATCACCTACTTTTTAGGGAGATATTGGTATCTACCCATTAGGATAAATAGGGCAGAGAAAGAGCTCATTAGGATTCGAATTTTGGAGATAGCTAGGAGAATCTTAGCTCTTGTAATAGACTTTTGTGACTTTCATGGCTATGTAATGAGATTATTTCTAAAATAAAATGAGTATAAAGTTGATCCTTCACTGATTTAGTTTTTGAGAGCTGAGCTTGTGTGTGAGGGCCCAATACATTGGCCTTAGCCTCTCTTGTGTATTTATGTTTACTTTCAATGTCGTTGTAGCTAGTTTATTTTATGTGTTGTAGTTAGTTCTCTTAAATTTCATTTTGTTGTGATTAGTTTTCTTCCATTTCATGTTATTGTAGTTAGGCTCTTGTATATCATCGTACAATAGCATATAAAACTCCAAATTTGTGTGTCAAATCCTCCCTCTCTCACCTCTTTCATTGGAGCTTGAGGAGGGAAAATATTCACCACAGACCCAAAATTGCTTTAAATTTATGATTTCTTGTAAAGGATAGATATGTTTTTTTATTTATCATGAACATGTTATGAATGGTGAGTTAGGTTTCTTATTCAATTTCATAAGTAGGTTTTGTTATTAAATTCAACTCACCTTTTCCACCATTTTCATCATATATTTTTCAATTTTAATTGCATGCACAAGTAGTTTTCTTGTAGGTTTGAGTAGCATAGGAGGACTCCACCTACATCCCTAGCTTTAGTTTCAACCCTCCACAAAATTTCCTTCAGCCTTGTTTTTTGAGATCTTCACCACAATACCGAGAGCTACCTTGGAGGTGCAAGATAGGATTTGAAAGAAGTTCTAAGATTTTCATAGGGGTTGTCCACCTTCCATCCATATTAGTACACCTTCATCCCACCTTTCCTACCCATTTCCTCATCATTTCTTGCCTCAAACTACCCTTGGCCTATTTCTTGTAGTGTTTCAAGACATCTTGTAGTACTACACGAAACGTTGTAGTAGATTCTAAAGTAGCGATAGTCAACCACTTCTTCAGCCCATAAACCATATCTCATTTCACTCAGACCTGACACAGCCTCCACAATACCCTCATCTCTGAATCCATGAGTCGAGGACCTTCTTAAGCCACCTTAGCACATGCTTAATTTGCTAGAAAATAGAGTATTTACAAGCTTAGTTAGCTCATGAATATATACATTGTTAAAACATAGTACTCAAGCATGATGTAGTTAGAGGATAAATAGCCATTTGGCCCAAAAATGTGTGCATAGATCAGTTTCCATTTCTGAAAGTTTAATTCAACAATTTACATTATGAATGCCACTTAGTCTAACTATGTTCCTTGCTTTAGCATAATTGTGGTTTTCCTTTCTTGCAAATAGCTAGGTGTGTCCTTATTATTTATACTAATTTATTTCTTGCTGATAGAGTAATGGCCTTGAGTTATTTACAGTATTAGGTTTCATTCATAAGTGTGATAGAATTCATCCCCTAGAAGTATCCCTAGCAGTAGAACCCTTTTGTAGGACTAAGAAGAGGATGGCACGAGTCGAATGCATCTATAGTGTATATAGCACTGTCACCTCCAAGTTTTTACGAACCCTGGGTTGATAAATTAATGTAGAGTAGACTTTGGGAGTTGCATCACTCTTGGTGCAATACTAGGGCTAACCACTTTTTGGTGTCATTTCTGGGGAGGTGTCTAAGTATATTATTTGATTATGTTTTAGCATTATTTTCTACTTTTCTTTTACATTCAGTTCCAAAATATTGAAAAATACAAAAAACATTTTTACTTTCATGCCTCTTAGGAGTAGGGATATCCAAGCCAAATATTTACCAAAAAACACCACATACCCACACAGTCACCCTTCACTCTTATTCAATGACTCTAAGGTTGAACACACCATAGGTGAGTCTCTTGAAAACTTTGAATGAACTATTGGAGAAGAAGAATAACTTGCTTCACTTGAGGAACCTTCTTCACTAATTCATTCCATGGTTCAGAATAGGACCCAAGGAGTCTTTCCCATTAGAGAAACGTATCGAGAAACTAGGATGAAGAACATCAGTCACTCATCACTTCCACATTTCCATGGACTTACCTTTGAAGATCCTGACACCATCATGTTTGAATTTGTTGTTTTCTGCAGAACCTATTACTATGCCTCAGATGACCCAAAGTTGAAACTCTTCCCATCCACCTTAAAGGATGTAGCCTTGCGCTGTCTCACGAATATTCCTAGGAAAAATATCACTACCTCGACACAAATCCAAGATTATTTAACAATAAATATATGGACTATTGAAATACAAAGAAACTAAGGAGGAAATACCCCAAATGCGCCCTTGGTCCCAGATCACTTAAGATGGTGCTTATCCGAGGGATTAGGGACGAGGTGATAGAAACCCTTAATATGCTATCAAGAGGAGATATATACCAACTTCCTTATGATGACATCAAAATTTTCTTTAGGAATCACTGTAGGGAAGCTAGGAAGAAAGGGAAAATTAGCCAAATCATGACCAACACCCCTTCCTCTTCCACCTCCATCAAGCATGAGATTGGAAATATGTTGGAGGAATTAAAAAATGAGATGTTGCACATATTTTATCTACAAATGGACATAATGAAGATCAAGAGGAAGGAAGAGGAAGCAAAAAGGGCCTTGGATATCTTCTTCTCTAGATGTACTAAAAAACATTCTCAGAACAAATGTCCACTAAATGTCATAGAGGTTTGCTTAGTCTATGAAGATAATCATGCCACGGATAAGTGTCACTCATTACCTTGCTTCGAATTTTTATATTAAGGTGGGGAAGTTGGACCAAAGAAACTCTATTTCATAAATTAGAGAAGTCCTGAAGGGCCTCGATCATATTAGGAGGGTATGCGAGGTGCACCTTACTAATATTATCGTACCAATTAGAATGCACCTATGCTATATTGGTACACTTCCACTAATTCATCATGGCCTACACCTCCTACTTGGCCTTACAACCCTCCATATCACCCCTAGAATGTGAACCAATCATTCTATCAATATTTTCCGCAACGACACTAGTCGTGCAACCCATCACAAGTGTGGAGACCCCAACATAATCAACCATCTACCTGATTTCCTCCACCCCAACCTCAACCTTATATCACCCATTCTGCTCCACTAAAGTTGCCTTAGATGCATGAACATCCCAATCCGATGGCAAACTATAATCAGGCACAACGAGTTTACAATGGAGAGACATCCTATCCAACTTATGTAGTGGAGATACATAAGATCAATCTTAGGTTTGGAAGTGTAATACCAGAAAATCATCCTCCATATCCACCTGTAGAGGTTGAGGATGAAAAGGGAGAGAGTAACACTCTGATCGAACAACCTCCTTTTCCTGATCACTTGATCCACTCTTGTAAACACATCCTTGAGGAGATTGAATTTCTCGAAGAAGTGAAAAATTTGTGTGTGAAAATACCCCTTCTCCGGGCCGCTATGGATGATTCTATTTATAATAGCCTAATCAAGGAAAAGTGCTTTAAGAAACCTGGGAGAAAGAAGAAAGATACCCCCACCATCAATGCAGTAGGACAATTGTATGACTTAATGTTGGGAAGGGTAATATTCCCCAAGTACCTGGACCCTGGTAGTCCAGTTGTGGACGTACATATAGATGGTGTCATAGTCTCGCATATTTTGATTGATCTCAGGGCTGCCATCAATGTAATGACCAAGGAAAATATGCTTAAACTCAACCTCCAAGGGACTTTGAGGAAAACCATAATGGTTTTTCAACTTACAGATTGATCCATAGTAGCTCTAGAAGGAATTGTTGAGGATGTTATGGTTCTAATCGAGTCTTGGGAGTAACCTATAGAATTCTTTGTCCTCCATCCAAAAACCAAATTCAATGGATACAATCTCATTTTAGGAGGACCTTTGTTAGCCATTGCCGATGCTTATATCAATTGTCAAGCCGAGAACATCACTGTCAAGAATGGGCCCTTGTCTAAAAAGTTGGTATTATATCCTCTTGCCCAACATTCCATTGAACATGGCCTACCTTTGTGGTTATAGGATAAAGAATAAGAAGAAGATGAAGTATACAAAACTACGTCCTACCCCATTTGTACCATAGATTATTTACTCAAAGGGGGGAAACTTGATCAGGATGAGTTCATCAACCACATCATTCAGATCCAACCCATAATGATATTCCACTTTATGAGGAAGTCAAAGAGTCTAAAAGCCACCCTTGGATGGAGTTTCACTCAGTTGATTCAACCTCTGAAACCACCAATGTAGTGGTATTTTTCCCATCAAAGTCTCTAAAAATTCACTCATCCCTCCTAGCTAAAGAAGACGAAAAGTTATGCGAGCTCTTGAAAGAAAACCTTGATGGATTTTCTTGGGACAAAAAATAAATGAAAGGGGAAAATCCCTCTATATGCACACATCATATCTACATTAAAGAAGGATAAAAGCCTATGCACCTACCCCAAAATAGGACAAAACAAACTCTAAAGGACTAGTGAAGGAAGAACTGTAGAAATTATTCGATGTAGGTTTCATCTAACCGATATCTAACAATGAGTGGGTGTCTCCTCTTGTCCTAGTCCCGAAGAAGAATGGAAAATGGAGAATCTATGTTGACTACACGGAACTAAAAAAAGCCACTAAGTAGGACCATTTCTCCTTTCCCTTTATAGATCAATTCCTAGATGGCCTTCCATAAAAGAGTTTCTTTTGTTTCTTAGATGGCCTTGCATGGAAGAAGTTATTTTCTTTTCTATATGGGTTCAGTGGCTATAACCAAATCCAAATTAGCACTAAAGATCAGGACAAGACTACTTTCACATGTCCTTGGGGTACCTTCACTTAGAGAGTCCTTCCCTTTGGGTTATGCAATACCCCAACTAATTTCCAAAGAGAAGTCTTGAGAATCTTCTCTCAGCTAGTCCATGACTCTGTTGAAATCTACATGGAAGATTTCACACGTTATGGGGATGAATTCCAAGAATCTCTCTCCAATTTTGGAAAAGTGCTGAGAAGGTGCATCAAGATGCATCTCTCCCTAAGTCTGGAAAAGTGTGAATTCTTAAACACAATAGGAGTAGTCCTGGGCCACTCAATATCAAAAGTAGGAATATAGGTAGACCCGGAGAAAATCAATATCATAAAAAGGGTTTCTCTTCCTCAAAAGTAGAGAGATGTCAGAATTTTCATGGTTTGGTTCGCTACTATAGAAGGTTCATTTAAGACTTCATCAAATTGTCTTCGCCATTATTTGGATTATTGGCCAAATATTTTGATTTTTTGTGGTTTCATTATCTATGAAGAAGATTTTGAGGTCATTAAGGAAAATTTATGTACAACCCCCATTCTCGGAAGTCCAAATTGGGATCTTCCTTTCCACGTCCACAGAGATGCATCAAAAAAACTTGCGAGGACAACTTTGGGGCTGTTAGAAGAAAAATTAACATATGCCATCTATTTCATTAACAAGAATTTGTCCAAAGTTGAATTGAACTATACTGTCACAGTAAAGGAGATTTTACCCATTGTACATTCCTTTAAAAAATTTAGACATTATATTACTGGTTCTCAGACCTTTGTACATACTAACCATGCATCCATCAAGCACTTAATGAATAAACGTGATGTTAATGCAAGAATAATTAGATGTTTGTTGTTATTACATAATTTTTACGTAACTATTGTTGATGAACCAAGAAAGGAGAATGTTGTTGTAGATTTTTTATCAAGACTAGTTGTACCTATATATGAGGAAGGGATGGTGGACGATCAGCTTCCAAATGAACACCTATTTGCTATCTCAACACTCTCTGCTTGGTTTTCCGACATAGATAACTAAGTTGCTGAAAATTTCCCTCCAAACCTCTCATCTAGGGAGAAGAGCAATATTATCAGGAAAAATGCCCCTTTCACTTGGATTGGTGGAGATCTCTTCAAGTTGGGTCCTGACCAAATTCCTAGAAGATGTGTGAGGGTATAAGATGTTTTTGACATCCTCTCAGCATGTCATAATAGTCCTTGTGGAGGCAACTTTGCTTCAAAAAGGGAAACCTTCAAGGCTTTAAAGGCAGGCTACTGTTGGCCTACCCTACACCAAGATTCCATGAGATACACCAGTAGGTGTGACTAGTACCAAATAATGGGGATACCTATAGCAAAGGATGAAATTCCTTTGCACCCTTAAGTGGCTCTAGAGCCATTTGAAAACAGGGCATGGACATCCCTTGACCCATTGACCCACCATCCCGACAGAAGAGTTATATCATAGTATGAATCAACTAATTGACCAAGTGGGCTTAAATAAAGGTTGTAAAGATAGAAACAAAGGATAAAGTAGTTGAGTTTCTAAGATAAATGTGTTATACAATTTTGAATACCCTAGAGAGGTAGTCAATGACTAGGGGGGCCAATTTACATCTCATATCATTGAAACCCTCATGAGGAAACACAAGATAAAACACAAGACTTCCATTGCCTATCATCCTCACAGAAATGGTTAGGTAGAAGTGAAAAAAAAAATCCTAGGAGAAGATCCTCACTAAGGTTGTGAGCGGCAGCAGAAAATATTGGGCAAACAAGTTGGTGGATGCCACTTGGGTTTACAATACCAATTGGAATACAACCATAGATTTTACTTCTTATGATTTAGTCTATGGGAAGAAAGCTCTTGTTTCGATTTAATTTGAGAACAACACCTTGAGAATGGTAGCTAAGTTAGGCCTATATATCACAATGGCCCTGTTATCACTCTAGTAATTCTAAAGTTGTGAGATTTTGGTTTAAAGTCTAAGAACACTAGAGGTAACCATAGACCAAATTTTAAACTCTAAGATCTAGCCTTCTTAGGGTTTAGAGAGAGCTCTCTCTATAAGATTTATCTTTGTTTATTTTATAAAATATCAGGCTAGTTATGATTGTGCAATTTGGTTTTGGTTTGATTAATTTGGTGGGAAAAATTACCTAATGAGATGGATAGTGGGAAATCTGTTTGTCCATTGGGTTGAGGAGTCAAAAATCAAGCAGACAGAGTTGGGATCAAAGTCAAGAAGTCAAATGTTTTCAAGGCAAGATAGATAACCCATGAAGATCATGGAAGGTCATTTGGTGAAGTGATATGATCGGGATAAAGAGCAATGAAGGGTTCTTTGATTCGGAAAAGAGAAGTAGTAGGCATAGGTCAAACGAAAGAGGGAGAAATTAAGGGTTCCCTACTCTAGAAATTAGCAGAAAACATGGAAATGATAAATAGTAAAAACAGGATGCTTTTAATAAATCTTGAAGTAACACTCCTATTTATTCATTTAAATTTGGAAAACATTTATGGATTAATGTAACAAAGAAAGATAACAATGACAAGAAGGAAATACTTCACTTCAATAGATCATCACATGAATCCTGAAATATGATGCTACTTGATCGAATCCAGTCTACTACTCGAGATTTGAAACACAAAATCCTTCAAGTCCAAATAAAAAATGACTATAGAATTCTTCAGCAATTTATTCCACAATAATACTTCTGAAGATGAAGTATTTATACATCATTTTTTACAAAATATCCTAGAATGCTTATAGGAATTATCTAAGGGAAATGAAAATATCTTTACAATAAAATAGAGACAGCTGCTCACAAATCAGCAAGTTGTCCTATCAATTCAAATAAAATAGAAATTGATTGTGGATAAGATGTAGTTTGTTGCCTTGGTGTCTTCCTTGCTGGCTTTAGATATTTCAATTTTGTTTTGAAATCTGATATGCTTTATCTAATAGTCTTTCATTGATTCTCTTTAATCTCTCATACTCTTTTCAATTCAGAAATTCTTTAACCATTGTAAAACATGTTTACTACTGTAAATAATCTATTTTGACTGCAAATCAGCAAACTATTTTTATTGTTACCTTTCCTCCTCTCTTACCTTTCACAGTAAATCTGTTAATGACTGCCAATATTCTTCACTTGGAATTTGTATTTTCTTCAACTTTCTAAAGTTCTCATCTTTTTCTTTGTACCTGGAAAAAGTTGGCTTAATTACAAACAAGTGTCTTAACTCATGCTGCAAGTAAAATAAGTCCTCAAAACTCTTGAGTAAGACTTTTCCTGTTGGAATGCCTTGTCCACCACCTCATTTTTCAACTTGATCCTTGGCATATCATCTGATATTTTTATTATAATCCTCCTGAGGCATTAATTTGTCATTTATGACCAAAATATTAGGCAAACTTATTTACCTCAAATTCTCAAATTTGACCATAAACCTGGTTATGGAGATCTTCATATTCTCACATTTTTCCTCAAGCTGCTCGATTAGGTTCTTTTTGGTGATAAGTTTCTTTATCTCAAGGATAGTTTCAGTCCTGTCAGTAATTTCAATCTCTTCTAACTCTTGCCTATTCTTGTTGTTGAGAAACTTTATCAATTCTAAAGCTTGTTCTAGTTTGTTGTCAAGTTCCTCCTTAGTCTTATGAATCTCTTCTAATGCTGCTTTGAGTAGATCTCTTTGTTCAAAATCACTTGAATTGAGGGCCATACATCATTTATGGCTTCTCTGATCTTGTTCCACAAATTATTTTTCACATATGAAATCTGTTCCTTCAAGGTTAATTCCTTCTGTAATTTCTTCAATTCTTCATCTAGTATGACGGCCTTTTGCTCATGAGTTTCTACATTAATTTGAGCCAACTTCTTTTGATCTTCAAGATTTTCAACCATCTGTTTCAACCTGTTCATTTCAGTTGTCTTAAGAGACATTTATTCCATGGCCTTTACCAGTTTTCTGGCCTCATCTATAGGGTGAGATGCTGTTGTAGATGACTTTGTAGCTGATGTTGTGGATGATGTCACTAGCAATGCAGTGTCTAGTGGCACTTTGGGTGCCAAATCTTCATCTAGAGTTGATGGCACAGCTGTAGTAACCATGGGGATGATTGTAGGTGCTTCCTGTGTTTTTGGTGTTTCTTTTTCCTAGACAAGCTTGTCCATCTGAATCTCCATTTATTTTATCTGTTCTGTAAGCTGAAATATTATGTTCATCATATCATCTTTCTCATTTTGTCCTTCTATTATTTGCTTGGTTTGAGGATATTCACTTGGAGGAAGTTTAAGCTGTTTCCTCAAAGCTGTAATGTCCTCATTCTTTTTCCTTGTTTCTGTTGTCTTGGAATTTTCTGGGTCAAATCCAATATGTAAGACCAATTCTTCCAAAGATTTGATTCTTAGATCCTTAGCATACAATGATGCTTTGTCCAATTTCGTCTGATATTTCATGTTTGTGATAGTGTTATGAAGTTTCTGAACACTCATAGCTTTAGTTGTAACAGTAGAGTACATCATCTTTGAACTCTGTTTATGAAATTCAATCTGATCGAGAACATAAATTTTTTCTATTTGGTATTCTAAGTTAATATTCTTATAATCTGCCACTCTCTTTGGAATTTTTACTATTGGCTGCAATACTGACATGATTAGCTTTTTTTTTGAATAATCAAATGCAGACAAAAGCCCATTTTGAACACTTGGTGTTTGTTTCAGATATTGAGAGTAGATATCATTTTTTATTTCTTTATTATTTAACTTGATTTTTTTGTACTTCTCCTTGATATCAAATCTTTCTCCTCAGCCGCTTGTGAGGATGAAGCTTCCATGTTCTGTTGTTTCTCCATCAATTGTGTATTTCCATTTTTAACCTATTCTTTATTCCTATTCTCTGTATTTTGTTCATTTATGATAACAGTGGAAACATCTGTGTTAGTGTCTGGGAGATTTGTTCCTTCAACATCAATGGTTACCTTCTCTTTACCTAATGAATTTAACTTAGGCATTTTGTTGTATCTAAACTTGAATTTAGTTTCATTGGTAGCTTCAGCAACATAGGAACCTTCTTCTCTTACTCTCTTAGTGACTTTCTCTGTTTGATCAGTAGTCTATAAAGTGTGACTAGTATCACTTTTATTCATTTCATCTACTAAAGTATTCTCTCTCCACTCAATCTGATTGGCATATTTTTCTATCTTTTGTTTTGTATCATGAATGAAGGGTGTTAACTTGCATTTAACCCTCATTTTACTTAGAATCCCTTGTGGATCATAATTCCAAGGAAATATTTCTTCAAATCTGCACTCCAATAGTTGTTTAGTTGCTTTTTCCTCTGCATCCCTATGATTGCAAATGAATGGTCCTACTTTATTCTTCAATTTGAACTTTGTTTTCTTCTTTTCTGCTAAGAAATTGATAGAAACAGAGTTTAATATTTTCCTGATATACTCCAAGGAAAAAAATCTCATGGATACATGTTTGGGTAGCTTATATGGCAACAAATTGGATCCAAAAACTCTAATCTCAGTATTTTTTTCATATAAGTACCAATCACCAGTCTTGGTTTGCTATGAAAACTATAAAATATTCTTCATCTCACCACTTATCCTTGGTTGCTCTGTTTTTATTAATATTTTAATCAATGGATGGATGAATGAATCTGAAAACTCTACATATGTGAACTCTGTGGACTCTTTCCTGATCAGAGAGGTCTAGAAAATAACTGAAATAAGATTCCCTTCTACATCAAGATTTTGAAGGGTTACTGGAAAATTACCAGCTTGAAAATACAAGAACATGTGGAAGAGGAAAGAGGTGTATCTGAATACTCCTTCAATTGGAAATTTAACCAATTGGTCATGGATATTATCACCAATATATCCAACATAATAAAAAATAACAGATGGAAGTTTTCCTGGGGTAAATTTAGATAGAAACCTAAAATGGATTCATTTGTATCTTCATCAGTGAAATACGCTAGAATGAATGAAAGCATGGAAATTACATGCCCTGAACCCTCTTGAAATTTTGAAGTGGAATATGGAGGATTAATCTGAGGAATTTCTACATGTAAAGGCATAAATGTTTGGAAGATTAGGAATATCTTAGGAAAATTAAGGCCAATATAGAGCTTGGTAAGGGCCTCTATTGATAAAGGGACTTCTTGAGGATCATGTTGGAGTTGTAGCATTTGGTTGATTGATTCAGCAGTAATGGTGAAAAGCACTTCTTTCTTGGCATTTACTATGGCTCTCTGCTCAGGAACATAATACTGTTGACATAACTTAATGACCTATTGACATGGATGAGTTACTGGAAAAACATATTTGGGCAAGTGTGATTCCCAAATATGGACTTGTTCTTCATTGTCTAAGGATTTTTCATAGCTCCAGTTATGAATGTCTAGCAGAATAAATTCAACAATTGGGTCTACTATTTTGTATTCAACATCAACTAATGGAATGTGCCCAATGTCTATGAAAAGGGGTTGTAAAGGGTTTACAATAATAGCATTCTTAGAAGTCATGGCTGGAGTTTATTTTGGTACTTTGGAACCTTCAGGATTGCTAGAACTCTTCTTTTTAGGCATTTTGGCTACTTCTGCAAGATTAGACAACTTGCAAAAGTATTTTTACTTTAGCAGAGGTTTCATGGATAAAATATGGTCTTTATTTGGGATTTTCCTTCCAATTTTGGATTCTCAATAGGCTTTTACATACTTTTACTGGTTTTAAAGAAGAAACAAGGGTTTCTTGAGTTTTTCAGTGAATAATTAGGTAAAACGTCTTCTGAATTTAGGCAAAGAGGCTTAAGATAACTTCAGAAGGTTTCAGGGCTAAATTTGGTGTTTAGAACAAGGCACAACATAAAAAGGGATTTTTCAGAAATTTTGACAAGGTTTGGCCTATTTTTTGGACATTTTAATAGGGTTCTATAAATCTATTTTGAATTCGGACTGGAATTGTCTTTTTAAAGGTCTTTTCAAAACTAAAAATGGGCCTAAATTTTGGAAGAAAACCTATTATGCATAAGTAAAGTGTTTTGAAGAAGTTTTTGAGGTCTTTTGAATAGATTTCAGAACAACTTTTTTCTGATCTCTGGACCAATGCGAATCTCCTCTGCAATCTTTAATGGTAACAGGTTGAAATTTGCAGGCTTTTGGTAGAAACAATGGTGGAAATTTTTTGTTTTACAGTCAGGGTGGCTTATATGGAGGTTACATGCAGAAAGAGAGGAAATGAATGTGTTTCCAATGTTCTTTAAGAATATTAGGGCTAACAGCTGCTGACAATGAATGGAGGTCAAGTCATAAAACTGGTGGTTTTGGGGCTCAAATGGTCTAAACCACAAGTGGTTATCGTGTGCCATTTTGGTGGTAAGTTGTTTTAGAGGAAACCAACGCTATCCAATGAGAATGGACTACACGGAGCAGAGAGGAAATTAAAATATCGCCTATTTCGCATGGAAACGAGATGGGGAATATCACACAAGTTTATTTTTGATATGGGGTTTCCACCATCGGATCTTGGAGTTCAATTTCGAACGGCCCAAATTTATTGGGAAAGTAGCACCGGGATTTGGTAGTGGGGCGGGGTTATATTAACGCGACGGGGGTTTCATACATGTGGGGATGGGTTTTAAACATAAGAAGTAAGCATTTAATAAAGTTGTAAAACCTTAGGTTTATATGATGGGCGGGACTTTAAAGTTTATATGTTAAATTAAAACATTACACAATGTTTCAATCATATATATGCGCGGGACTTTATTATATAATTTTTTTAAACATTTTTCACATTTGTTTAAAACTATAGGGGCGGGATATTTGTTTTAATGATATGTTTGAACCAATGGATTTGGGCGGGGTTTATATTTTGCACATGGGGTATTTAAACATTGGTTTAAACATAAAATAGAGGGTTTTGAGGGTTATTTAGAATAAAGGATTTAATACTATACGGGAGGATATAATTATAGATTTAATAAAATAAGTTAGAATTTAATATGAAAAAAGGATAATGTATGAATAAAAATACATATTTAACTCTAAGGAAAGTGAAAATAAGCATAACTTGTATTTATTGTATTACTTCACACTTTAACTTAGGATAAATTCATTTTCAGGGTTTATGAATGATTTTTGAAAGGGAATGAGATTATTTATTTAGGGTTTCACTTTTACTAAGTAAAATGGGTTTTTACTTAGGAAAAAGGGATTATGATTATGAATGAAGGGTAAATGATGATGAATATGAGTTTTGTGTAGGAATTCAATATTGTTTAACTAATCAGTCATCGAGCCTTGGGTTCGGTCCCAAAAGAAGTCAGAGAAATGCTCTGAGCCTCTTTAACTGATAGCTTAGAATACTGAATAATTGTAGGGGAGGGGAAATTAGTGATTTTTTCCTGATGATGCTTTATTACAAGCTTGCAAAAATGCTTTCTACCTACCCATATTTATTTCTAACATTTTATACTTCATTTTTATGGGTGCATTTAAGCTTCCAACCCTAAATAAATTTTCTTTTCAAAGCATAAAACTATCTAAGTCTAACCTTATTTCATCCGAGGGCTCAGATTAAATTGTTGAGCTCCTCATTTATTCTCTATCTTAACTATTTATTTGTCAATTTTATACTGTTTGACATATCTTTATTCTCTATCTAAAACATGAAATTCAAATCATGAAAAGTCAAGATTAAATTTTTTAACTAATCATGGATTATGGCATTTACTAACAATCTGCACATAATCATTATTTTTGGAATAAAGTAAATAGTAGTGGCATTTTGACTTGGTCACTTTCAGGTCTTACTTTTATCTCTTTTTTATTTTGGGGTGTATCTTTTCTATGTCCTTTGATCTTTCTTTTAGGACTTTTACCCTCTTTTTATTTTTTATTATTTTTTCATTTTTTCAAAATATGGGAAAAAAACTAGTAGAAAGCAAGGTATGTCCATATTTACAAGACTGTCAAAGTAAATTAGAAAATTATGAACCCTATTATTATAGGACCCTAACAGTGGCTCCACATGGGGATGGCATTTCTTGGTGAATGCTAAGAACTTCAAGACTATTAGCCTTTGAAATTTGACTATGGTGATCCTATAAGTATCTTTCTGATCACTGTATTTATTCATACATATGATATTTTACCTCTCAAAGCTTAGGGCCTTCTCTTCGAGCTTCAAATTTGTTAGGAAGACATCCAATACAATCTAAACCTTTTCAATGTATATGTACAATGATCAAAGTAAATGAAAACTAACTATTTGTTAACTCAGGAGAGTAGTAGTGCTTCAACATTCTGCCATTTACTGGTCCATCTAGCATTGCTGATCCATCCATTTTTTTCGGGTAGAAAGAATTATTACTCTATATCCATAAATCACAAAAGGTTCTCTCAATAGAAAATAAATTTTTACATGTTTACCTTTGTCTTCTCTTCTTTAATCCCATTTTAACACTTTATCTCTAATGTAGAAATCATATTATTTAGTCTTTTTATCAAAACAATTCTTTATCTTATCCTAGATAACTTGAGACTTGATATACAATTCTTCCCTTGTTTGTTGCAAGCGAATAGTTTGATTGATCCTTCTTTGAATATCATTTGTTTCAACTTGTAACTCTTGGATAAACTTCATTACTGGTACTCCTAGGGAGGATGGAAAAACAACATCCATTCCATAGACAAGTTCGTAAGGGGATGTACCAATGGTTTTTTTAGTTGTAAGTCTATCTGCCCATAAGGCATTGAATAACTTCTTATTCCAATTCTTTTTGTTCTCTTCCAGTAACTTTTTGATGATGTTTACAAGGCTCTTATTTGAATATTCAGCTAGGCCATTACCTTGAGAGTAATATGCAGTAGAATGACCTAGGGTAATATGGTATTTGTGGAAAAATTCAATCATTTTCTTAGATTTGAATGTTGTTGCATTGTTAGTAATTATCTTTTGGGGAAATCCAAATCTTGAAATAATATTACTTTCTAGGAAGGATATTATGATATTATATGTGGCTTTCCTTTAGGGTATAGCTTCAATCCACTTGGTAAAATAATTTGTGGCTGTCAGAATCCACTTATTTTGGGTTGATGATGACGGGTGAATTTCTCCAATGAACTCAAGACCCCATTGTTGAAATGGAATTTCTGTAGAGATGGGCTTTAAGGGTAGAGTTAAGAGTTTTTTCTTACCCTCAAATATCTGGCACTTATGACAGGAGGTCACATATTTTTTGACATCTGCAACCAAGGTAGGCCAGTAAAAACCAGCTCTCAGAATCTTGTCTACAGTATTTTTCTAGTATAGATGTCCTCCACAGTCACCTGCATGAAATTATTGTAGTACTTTGTCAGCTTCTTCTTTTAACAAACAGTTTAATAAAATCCCACTTTGATCTTTCCAAAAAAGTACCTTGTCTAAAGTACAAAATCTTACTGCCTTAAGCTTTAGAGATCAAGCTTTTTTTCTTGATAAATGAAGAGGAGCTTGTAAGTTTAGTAATACAAATATAATATCTACATACCATGGTGAGTCTGAAAAGGCTTCACTGATCTCTGGAGTTGCCATCTCTTCCTGATCATCTATTTTGGAAATTAAATTTATGTCTAGGGCATGACAATTTAATTCAACCATAAGTTTGGCTAAACATTGACCTTTTATCAACTTTGTGGGTTTTATCTCTATGTCATATTCTAAGATAGTGGAAATCCACATACGTCTTCTTCCATCAGGACCATCCTGAGTAAGAATGTCTTTTACAACAACATTTGGGACATATACAATGATGTGAGAATAGAGAATGTAAACTCTAAAGTATTTAATGGCCTTTACCAAAGCTAAGGCTTGTTTCTCCATGATATTGTACTTCAAAGATGAATCTATAAGTGTTATGCTAAAGAAAGGTATGGGTTGTTCATAACGCTATCATTTTTCTGCAGTAACACTGCAACAATGTTGTGTTCTAAAGAAAATGAAAAAATGATGAAATCCTTTTTGAAATTAGGACTTATAAGGACTGGGGTTTTGGTTAAGGCTTGTTTGATGGATTCAAAATACTTTTTGGCCTCAAAAACCCATTTAAGAACTGAATCCTTTTTAAGCATGTTATTTAGTTCTCTAATTATCTCAGCTAATTTGGATATGAATCTTCTTAAAAAATTAATCTTATCTAGAAGGGCTTGTAACTCTTTTATGTTTCTTGGTGGATTTATGTTAAGAATTGCTTCTATTCTTGCAGGATCTATTCTAATTCCTTCTTTAGAAATTATGTGTCCTAGTAACTTTCCTTATTCTAATCCAAACAAGGTTTTCTTAGGATTTAATGAGATGCCAAACTTTCTACATTTTATAAAGACTTGTCTACAATGATCTAAATGTTCATAATCAATCTTAGAACATACAGTTATGTCATGTTAGTAAATTACCAAGAATTCATGAATTTCCTTTGCAAAGGTTATATCCATAACTCGTTGAAAGGTTGCCCCTGCATTCATTAAACCAAAGGGAATTTTTACATACATAAAAGTGCCCAAGGAGTAGTAAAAGTTGTTTTGGCTTGATCCTCTAGTTGAACTAAAATCTGGTTGTATCCTGAAAATCCATCTAAAAGAGAAATCCTAGAAGATCCAACTACCCTTTGTAAAATATGATCCATTTTTGGTAAAGGATAATTATCTTTTAAGGATACTTTATTTAGATTCCTAAAGTCAACAAATAATCTAATATCTCTTGTTTTCTTTCTGGTTGGAACAAGGTTAGAAACCCAATCAGAATATCTGATTGGTGCAATTATTTGTGCATCATACATTATCTTCACTTCATTTTCTATTAAGGGCACCAAGACAGGGTTGATTCTCCTTAAATTTTTTCTAAAGGGCTTTTGATCTTCTTCTACTAGAATTTTATGCTGAATTATGTTGGTTTCATAAGATTTAAGGTCCTCATAACTCCAAGAAAAAACATCTTGGAATTCCTTAAAAAGAAAAATATATTTTTCCTTTTCTTGTTGAGGTGAGGCTTTGGAAATTTTTATCATTTTGGGTTTCAATTGTGTGCCTATGTTGCATTCCTCAATGTTAGATCTAAGTGCCTCCATTTTTTGTTTTCTATAAACATCATTTGAGTCAAATAAATCTTCTAATGGAGTTAAACCTTTTGGCAAGAAATTGTCTTTGAGATTTAATATGTCAGATTCTTCATCAATTATCTCATCAATTTCTACTCTCTCTAAGTTATGTATATTTGATTGATTGAATTTATTTGGTCTAGAAAACTTTAATCTATTTACATATACATTATTAAAATCTATTTCACTATGTAAATCTTGATCTATGGTACAATCAGTGTCTATTTTACAGTTCTGAAATTCACCTTCAGTATTCGTAAAATTGTAGATTTGCTAATCTTGTGAAAAATATGCCAAAATTTGAGGTCGCATGGAATGATTGGTATGTTTTTTACTTCTGCACTATACATATGATTAGGCTAAAAAGGTAAATTACAAGTGATAGCAAATGTTGCCAAAGGATGTGCTTGTAAATTTCGCCTTCTTGGTATTGTAGAGAAATTACATTCCAATAAATCGTCAATCAAATCCAATACAATCTCTCCATTTTGGCCTAATATAGTATTGTAAAATGAATATTCACCTTTAATTTATTTTACAATCAACTCTGAATCTCCCATTATTGCTATTCTTTTACCTCCTAAATTTCTGATTATTTGGAGTCCTAAAATGAGGGCTTCATACTCAGTCATATTGTTTGTGCATTTGAAATTCATTCTAAAGGCATGGACTTCTGCATGATTTTTCTCTATATTGGTTATCCATACTCCTGCTCCTACTACTAACTTTTTTACTGAGCCATAAAAGTCTAAATGCCATAGAGATTCATGAAAGATGTTTTCATTTTTTTGTGTTTTTTTTCTTCCTTTAGTTCAGTCTTGATTTCATTATTAGTTTCAGTATTACATAGGATGAATGAATCTAGGTCAATAGGTGTAGCATAAATTGGGTAGTTTATTGATCTTACTGCATTATTTACCATGTATTTCATTAAATTCTTCCTATATAACTTCTTAGGTTGACCAAAAACGGATATAGTAGCATAAGACATGTCCAATTGTAGAGATCCCTGTAACTTTTCTCCCCATGAGTGAGAAAATAGCATACCATATTTAGGTGGGATATTAGCTACTACAATGTCCATTAATATACTCATACTAGGATATTGAACTAGTGTTACACATAAATCTTTAATTAATCCTAGGCATTTTACATTGCTTGAGTCAAATGAGAATAAATCCTTGTAAGGCCTTGTAATGTCCAATTTCAGGGTTTCCATTATAGCTTTATCCATTAAATTATGTGAAGCTCTTGAATCTGACGTTGTGTTGTGTAAAATTTTATCATGAATGGTTAAACTGATGTAAAATGGAGGACATGATCCATCTTCATGTTTTCCATTTACAGATGTTTTCCATTTACATCTGGGCCAAATATCAACTCTAGTTGATCATCATTCAAGTTTATAGAATCTTCCTCATCATTTATGTTCAGTGTTTTAGTGATGGTTGTTTTATACAAATCATGTTTTACCAATTCTGTTAAGGGAATTGGTATCTTCAACTTTGCAATCTCAGTTTGTACGTTGAATGAAGGTTGAGATTTAATTATTTGAATTACCTCTTCTTTGGTAACTGTAGTTTGTGTTGGTTTATCTTATTTTTCTACAGTTATGTTTTCATTTTCAGATTGAGTTTCTTTTGTTTTACTGTTTTTTTTTTCTTTTCAGGAATGGTTTGTGAAGCAGTAGATATTTTTTCAGTTTTAGAATGTTCATAAACTATTTTTGTAGTAGCAGCATTTGGATCTGATGATTTTGAATCAGCAGTGGATGTTTTAGGATCTAAGTTTGCTGATTTAGCAGAATCAGATGCTTTTGCAGCAGAAAATTTTTGTGAATCTTTTGTAGCTTGAGCAACTTCATCTGTTATGTCAACAATCTTAGGTCTTGGTGAAATTTCAGGATGAGAAAATTTTTGGTAAGAACTAGAGTTTTACCTATTTCCCCTAGGGAGAATTTACAAAACTTTTGTTGTTGGTGCTTCTACTTTTTCTTATTTTCATTTTGAGGATTTTTCTTAGTAGAAGTTTCAGTATTTTTCTTACTCCTAAGGTTATATTGTTTGTGAACTTTGTTTATGGAAAAATCATAACCTCTTTTATAATCAAAGGATTCCCCTTAATCTAATTGGAGTTGTTGGAGTTCAAATAACTCTTGATCTTCTTGTGTGTTAAATATATTTTTATTATCATCTATTCCAATTAATTTTATGGTATCCTCATCCTCAACATTGTTTCGAGAACTCTCAACATAGTTCTCTTGAAATGGAGGTCTTATTGTTTGGTCTGGGGCCGATTCTTTTGATTTTCCTGAATTTATGTTTTTTCTAATATTGGGATTTCTAGTTTGTTGTTGATTATCCCATTGAGGTATTATTTCTATGTTACCTAATCTATCCATCATTCTTTAGAAATTTTTAGCTAACATATCTATTTTTGTGTCTCAACTAGAGGCTTCTTCTTTTATAGTTACTCTCCTTTCATTTCTCAATCTATCTTTTTTAGCTAAAATGTTTACTTCTACAACTACAACAACTGTTTGCATTCTTTCCAAGGTTTCTGCATTTCTTTCTCTTAACTGATATGCCATGTCAGTGTCAAATCCTTCTTGGAATTTGAGCAAGACAGAGTCATGAGTGGTTTTTATATTTGCAGGAATGGAATTTAAAATGTTGTTATATCTAGTGCAGTAGCCTTGTACTAATTCATTTGGAGCTCTCTTCATTTCATCAAATTCAGATAAGATATGTAAGGGGTTTTTCTTCTTTTCCCATTTATTTAAAAATAATCTATGGAAAATAGCTAAATCAGCTATACTACCTATAGTAATACCTTTAAACCACTTCTTTACTTCTCCTGTTAATGTTTGTGCAAACAACATCATTTTTACATCTGATGCATCTATCTCAGGGAGTTCAAAGTAATATTTCATTTTTCTTATGTGCTGTTGTGCAGTATAATGTGTAGTAGCATCAAACTGTGGTATTTTACTTTGCAATAATGGCGCATTTCACGAATCTTTCCTAGAAGAACTAGGGGATCACATCTGGTAGCCATAGCTTGAATTCTAGCTTGGCTAGGAGGTAAAGTAGTAGAACTTGGGGCTGTAATGGAAGAGGTAGCTAATGAAACTAGATTATAGAATGCTAAACCAAAGAAATTAGTGGAAGAACTAAAAGATGAGGTGGAGGTACTAGGAAGTGAAACTGAACTATATGAAGAACTAGTAGGAAATGAAAATGATGTGTTTGAAAAAGTAGAGGGTAAGCTAGTGGATATAATGGATGTAGGGAATGAAGGAAATCATATTCTAGGCTATAGAGGTAGTATAGAGATAAATGTATCTATAGACTATATGGTAGTAGAAACTAGATGATGTAGTGGCATGAAAAGATGAACCTACGAATTCTAAAAGGTTTGTACCTAACTGAGAAGTAGAAGGTTTAGGTGTATATGCTGATAAGGCATCTAGTTCAACTGAATGTTGAAAGAGGGCTTCATCTATTTCCTTATGTATAGTAGCATTCAATTCATCAATTTTATTATAAATTTCGAAAATTTTAGATTCAGAATCTACTGAAAGAGTTTCCTTTTTAATTTCAAGAGATGAAATAAAGTCAAGATCTATGGCAAAGCTATTTAAATCACTTTCTGATTTTTTTCTGAATAGATAATGTTCAAAATTTAAATCAAAACCTATGTCTTGTATTCTTGTCAAATGTTTTGGAAGAGAATTTGATCTAAATAAGGAAATTTTATTACCTAAATCTTATATCTATTTTTTATTTTTTCCAATTCTGTCTGGGTTGTCCACTATAACAGCAGGTTTAGGATCCGAGTTAGACCTGGTATAATAAGCTTTCCTAGAAGCCAGAATTACAAATTTTTAATAAAATGATACTCACAACTTATAAAACAGTCTTAAAGGAAAAAATATAATGAAAATGAACCTTTTAAGACTTATTTTATGACTGAGGATTGGTTAGTTCTCCAATATGGTCTCTATACATTCATAACTGGAGCTATGAAAAATCCTTAGACAATGAAGAAGAAGTCCATATTTGGGAATCAAACTTGGCCAAATATGTTATTCCAATAACTCATCCATGTCAAGAGGTCATTAGGTTATGAAACAATATTATGTGCCTGAGTAGAGAGCCATAGTAAATGCCAAGAAAGAAGTGCTTTTCAACATTACTGTTGAATCCATCAACCTAATGCTACAACTCAAACCTGATCCTCAAGAAGTCCCTTTATCCATAGAGGCCCTTACCAAGCTGTATATTGGCCTTGATTTTTCTAAGATATTCCTAATCTTCGAAACATTTATGCCTTTACTATAGAAATTCCTCAAATTAATCCTCCATATTCCACTTCAAAATTTCTAGAGGGTTCAAGGCCTACAATTTCCATGCTTTCATTCATTCTAGGGTATTTCACTGATGAATATATAGATGAATCCATTTTAGGTTTCTTATCTACATTTAACCCATGACAACTTCCATATGTTATTATTTATTATGCTGGATATATTGCTGATAATATCCATGACCAATTGGTTAAATTTCCAATTGAAGGAGTGTTCAAATACACCTCTTTGCTCTTCCACATGTTCTTGTATTTTCAAGCTAATAATTTCCAGTAACCCTTCAAAATCTTGATGTAGAAGGGAATCCTATTTCAGTTATTTTCTAGACCTCTTTGATCAGGAAAGAGTCCAAAAAGTTCACATATGTAGATTTTTCAAATTCATTCATCCATCCATTGATTAAAATATAAAACAAAAACAGAGAAGCCAAGGATAAGTGATGATATGAAGAAGATTTTATATTTTTCAGAGCAAACCAATACTAGTGATTGGTACTTATATGAAAAACATACTGATATTAGAGTGTTTGGATCCACTTTTTTGCCCTATAAGCTACCCAAACATGTATCCATGAGATTTTTTGCCTTGGAGTATATCAAGAAAATATTGAAATATGGTTCTATCAATTTCTTAGCAGAAAAGAAGAAAACATAGTTAAAATTGAAGAATCAGGTAGCACCATTTATTTGAAATCATAGGGATGTAGAGGCAGAAGCAGCTAAACAACTATTGGAGTGCAAATTTGAAGAAATATTTCCTTCGAATTATGATCCACAAGGGATTCTAAGTAAAATGAGGGTTAAATGCAAGTTAACACCCTTCATTCATGAGACAAAACCAGAGGTAGAAAAATATGCCAATCAGACTGAGTGGATAGAGAATACCTTAGTGGATGCAGTGAAGAAAAGTGATGCTAGTATCACTTTAGAGACTACTGATCAAACAGAGAAAGCCACTAAGAGAGTAAGAGAATAAGGTACCTATGTTGCTGAAACTACCACTAAAACTAATTTCAAGTTAAGATACAACAAAAGGCCTAAGCTAAATTCAGTAGGTAAAGAGAAGGTAACCATTGATGTTGAAGAAACAGATCTCCCAGACACCAAGGCAGACGCTTCCACTGTTATCATATATGAATAGAATACAGAGAATAGGAATGAAGAACAGGTTAACAATGGAAATACATAATTGATGGAGAAACAACGGAACATGGAAGCTTCATCCTCACAATCAGATGAGGAGAAAGATTTAGATATCAGGGAGAAGTACAAACAGATCAAGTTAAAGAATGAAGAAATCAAAACGGATATCTACTCTCAATATTTGAAACAAACACCAATTGTTAAAAATAGGTTTTTTTCTACATTTGATTATTAAAACAAAATGCTAATCATGTCAGTATTGCAGCCAAAAGTAAAAACTCCAAAGAGAGTGGAAGATTATAAGAATATTAACTTAGAAGTCCAAACAGAAAAAATTCATGCTCTTGATCAGATTGAATTTCATAGAGAGAGTTCAGAGATGTTTTACTCTACTATTACAACTAAATCTATAAGTGTTCAGAAACTTCAGAACACTATCAAAAATATGAAAGATCAGATGAAATTGGACAAAGCATCCTTGTATGCTAAGGATCTAAGAATCAAATCTTTGGAAGATTTGGTCTTACAGATTGGATTTGACCCAACAAATGTCAAGGTAGAAGAACAATTAATAAAGAAAAATAATGAGGACATTGCAGATTTGAGGAAACAACTTAAACTTCCTCCAAGTGAACATCCTCAAACCAAGGAAATAATAGAAGGAAAAAATGACAGAGATGATATGAGGAACATAATATTTCAACTTACAGCATAGATAAAAGTAATGGAGATTCAGATGGAGAAACTTGTTCAGGAAAAATAAACACCAAAAGTAGAGGAAGCACCTACAGTCATCCCTATGGTTACTACAGTTGTGCCATCAAATCTAGCTGAATATTTGGCACCCAAAGTGCCACTGGCTATTGCAGTTCCAGTGACATCATCCACAACATGAGATATAGAGTCATCTACAACAGCATCTCACCCTATAAATGAGGCCAACAAACTAGTAAAGGCCATGGAGGAAATGTCTCTTAAGACAACTGAAATTAACAGGTTGAAACAGATGGTTGAAAATCCTGAAGATAAAAAGAATTTGGCTCAAATTAATGCAAAAACTCATGAGAAAAAGGCCATCAGACTAAATGAATAATTGAAGAAATTACACAAGGAATTAACCTTGAAGGAATAGATTTCATATGTGAAAAATCATTTGTGGAAAAATATCATAGAAGCCATAAATGATGTATAACCCTTAATTCAAGTGATTTTGAACAAAGAGATATACTCAAAGCATCATTAGAAGAGATTCATAATACTAAGGAGGAACTTGACAGCAAACCAAGACAAGCTTTAGAATTGATAAAGTTTCTCAACAATAAGAACAGGCAAGAGTTAGAAGAGATTGAAATCACTGACAGGACTAAAACTATCCTTGAGATAAATAAAGTTATCACCAAAAACAACATGATGAAGCAGCTTGAGGTAAAATGTGAGAATATGAACATCTCCATAACTAGGTTTATGGTCAAATTTGAGAATTTGAGGCAAAGAAGTTTTCCTAATATTTTGGTCATCAATGAGAAATTAATGCCTCAAGAGGATTATGATAAAAAAATTAGAGAGTATGCCAAGGAGCAAGTTGAAAAATCAGGTGGTGGACAAGGCATTCCAACAGGAAAAGTCGTAATCAGGAGTTTTGAGGACTTATTTTACTTGCAACATGAGTTAAGACACTTGTTTGTAATTAAACCAGATTTTTCAAGGTACACAAAAGCAGATGAGAACTTCAGAAAGTTGAAGAAAATACAAATTCTAAGTGAAGAATATTGGAAGTCATTAATAAATTTACTGTGAAAGGTAAGAAAGATAGAAAGATAACAGTAAAAACAGTTTGCTGATTTGCAGATAAAACAAATTATTTACAGTAGTAAACATGTTTACAGTGATTAAAGAATATCAGAATTGAAAAGAGTATCAAAGATTAAAGAGAATCAGTGAAAGAGTATCAGGTAAAGGAGATCAGATTTCAAAACAAAATTGAAATATCTAAACTAGCAAGGAATACACCAAGGCAACCAGCTGCATCTTATCCACAATCAATTTTTACTTTATTTGAATTGATAGGACAACTTGCTGATTTGTGAGCAACTGCCTCTATTTTATTGTAGAGATATTTTTATTTCCCTAGGATATTTTGTAAAAAATTATGTATAAATACTTCATCTTTAGAAGTATTATTGTGGAATAAATTGTTCAAGATTTCTATAGTCATTTTTTATTTGGACTTGAAGGCTTTTGTGTTTCAAATCTCGAGTAGCAGACTGGATTGGATCAAGTAGCATCATATTTCAAGATTTATGTGATGAGCTATTGAAGTGAATTATTTCCTTCATTTCATTGTTATCTTTCTTTGTGACATGCATCCATAAATGTTTTCCAAATTTAAATGAATAAACAGGAGTATTACTTTAGGATTTGCTAAAAGAACCCTATTTTTACTGTTTATCATTTCCATGTTTTATGTTGATTTCCAGAGTTGGGAACCCTTAATTTCTCCCTCTTTCGTTTGACCTATGCCTGCTACTTCTCTTTTCTGGATCAAATAACCCTTCATTGCTTTTTATCTTGATCATATCGCCTCACCAAACAACCTTCCAAGATCTTCATGGGTAATCTATCTTGCCCTGAAAACATTTGACTTCTTGACTTTGATCCCTGCTCTTTCTGCTTGATTTTTGACTCCTCATCCCAATAGACAAACATATTTCCCACGATCCATCTCATTAGGTAATTTTTCCCACCAAATCAATCAAACCAAAACGAAATTGCACAATCATGACTAGCCTAATATTTTATAAAACAAACAAAGTAAAATCTTATAGAGAGAGTCCTCTCTCAACCCTAAGAAGGCTAGATCTTAGACTTTAAAATTTGGTCTATGGTTACCTCTAGTGTTCTTAGACTTTAAACCAAAATCTCACAACTTTAGAATTACTAGAGTGATAACAGGCCCAACAAGAAAGGTTTTCGTATTTAAGTGATTTAGATGAGTTCAGAATGCAAGCACTCCTTTGCACAAAGGTAATTCAGCTATAAAGGAATATTTGGCATGAAAAACACATTAAGGAAAAGAAATTTCAAGAAGGATATTTGGAAATTCTCTATGAATCAAGGTTCAAGTACTTAAAAGGAAAACTAATGACAAGATGACTGGGACCTTACGAAGTGGAAAAATACTATGACAATGGCGTTGTTCAGATCATAACCATAGATGAGAAGGGGATCCCCCTGCTTGTCAATGGTTACAGGCTCAAAGTGTACAAGAAGCCCTTGTTTATGGCTTAGTTTATTAATTAAATAAACATCGAGGTGTATGTCATTGGAAGCTCCATAGTTTCTAGCACCTCCCCTTCCTAGAAAAAATAAATAAAAAAAAAGAAAAGAAAAAATAGAGAGGCATGGGTGAAAACCTCTCTAATGCATCCAACGCCAAATCTTGGGGTTGAAAACCTCTCTAAGGCATCCAATTCCAAATCTTGGGGTTGAAAACCTCTATGAGGCAATCCTGGAGCAATAAATAAATAAATAAAATAAAATATCCTTGGGTGAAAACCTCTTTGACGTGCCCAAGGAAGGCTTGTCGGTTGAAATCCTTTGTGGAGGAAACCCACCCGTCTTCCAAAAAAAAAGAGAAAAAGGTGAAAATAACAAAAACAAAGAGAAAAAAGAGAAAAAATAAAAACTGAAAAAAACAACTATGCTCTCACTGATTTATGTTTTGCAGGTTGCTGATCAAGGGTAGTTTACACAAACAGGAGTGGTTTTATTCCTCTCTCCTCTCTCTCCTATTCCTACCCACTCCATAAGAAACCCAAGCATGCATCCATCTACCCATCTCTCCCTCCAGGTTAACAAATATCCCATATTTTTCTCCTGTGTGTAATTTCTACAAGATGTCTAAGCTGCTATAGGAAATATCGTACTAGTACATGATAGTCGTGTGGGATAAAGGAAGTTCTCTCATGGGAATATAATCTTCAATAAAAGCTCAAGAATCAAATTTTTTCCTATACCTACCACTCCTAAACCTCACTCCACTCTATGCATGATTATTTACTCTTTAAACCCTATTTTTTACCACTAGCAGCTAGGTCCCCTATATCTTGATATGGGACCTCTGCCCTCATCTCTCCATCACTCGACCCATTCCATAGCTCCATCCATAACATACATACACTATTTCCCCTAGTTTATTAGCAACCTGGAGCTCCATAGTAGTAGAAAGGGGACTACTACAGGAAGTTGATCGCTTCATGTAGCAATGATGTACATGACACAACAAGCCCAAAAAGTGATAATAAGTGGATGAATATGGATCCAAATGACCACTAAAAGACTCTAGGATGATGAACACACCAGGAATAGAAAATAACGACCTCCATGAAATACCTGCAATAAGAACAAGAAAATGAAAGTGTTAAGAAGGTCACTTAGAAATAAGTTGCTCACTCAGAAAAATGCATAAAAAAAAAACACAGCAAAGGGAAAAACACTCATGGATATCGCCAAACTCTAGCTCCCTATATCAAATAATTTCTACAACTCCTCAGCAACATGTAGGTGCAGACATGGCTCTTCACCCTCTCATTATGCATTATGTTGATCAAAATGAATGAATGTTGAGAATTAGAGGTTAAAAAGGAAAAAGATGGTTAGTTAACTTGGCCACTGTCCCGAAGTCAAAGTGAACAAAACGTGAAGTATGCATGCCACCTACGCAGTCGCATAAGTTAAGGGTAAGTTCACGAGGACATGGAGGAGATTTCGAGGCAAAATACAATGATTAAGTGGAGTGGGGCCAACGCTCCAAAAGAGGAAAGCCAGTGCTTAATTCCATGTCACCACTTCACTCCAAATTCATTCAATTTGTCGTAAAGGGAATTTTTGGCTCATTATCCTCATTCCATTTAGAATTTCAAAATAATTTAGAGAAGGAAGGTGATAGGCGCCATCGAATAACTCCACACCAAGGTCAAAGTTTGCATTAAAACCCCATGCTATTGGAAACTGTTGATGCTACAGGAAAGTTTACAGAAGGATGAAAAGTGCCCAGAGTTGTGGTGATGACTATTCACAGGTGATATTCACACTCAAAACCACCATCTTCCATGGAAGAAATACTAGAGCTCAGAGGTAAGTGGAGGTCACCTCACGAAAATTGGGAATTTTGAAAATTTATACATAGTGACAACAGTAATTTAGAATTTAAGAGGTTGATTGTTGAAATAGAATCATGGTACTTTGAATTTATGTAAACTTATAGCCTCTAAGGCAACACATCACCAATATTATCAGAAAAAACCATTAAGTCACCTTCTTAATACAAACATAAAATGGAAGGAGGTTTTAACAAAAGGGAACCCGCATATATCAAGAGAATCAGATTGCACCCTCAGGTGGTGGAAATTTTTAGGAATCATCAGTGGCTAGGATTCTTTGAGCTCCTCAAGGGCTTTGACGAGGATGTGTCTCTATAATTTGGAGTGGCCATCCATGCATAAGAAGATGATAGGGCCGCCACTATGGTTAGAGGTCTATCCATCACCATTACCTCTGAATTGATTAGCAGAGTGACCACTTTTCCTCTAGGAGTCAAGTGGAATAGAGAAGATAGGGTGTCTAGCACTACAGCAAAAAAGAGCTTCTTTCTGCGAAATGAAGAATTCATTGAGTATAAAAATGGATTGAGAAGAGAAAACATAGAGCCTCTACACATAAGGGTAGAGCTATTTAGCCCTAGGGGAGTCATTAACAATCATCTCATGATAGAAAATGGTGCCAACCTTGCAGACAAGTACCTCAACACCCAAGAACATGTCATTGCAAATTTCGATAAGATTTATAGATTTTTAGGAGATGAATGTGTAATGAAAAGTCAAATAATATGGAATGGCCTTCCCCTTAGTCTCAAAAATATGGAATATCATACCCCAGAGAGATTGAGAAATTCCCTAGAGAGGGCACCATTATACAAGAGAGCTATGAAGATAATGATGATCGAATGGCTTGGCTTGAAACTCAATCCACCTTTCCTTTTGGGACTAGGTTAGAGGAAAGATAAAGTTGAAGAAGAAAAAGAATGGGAATAGGTACAAAATAATTTTGGAATCTACCCTCTTGAGGGAACTCCTACACCTTTTCCTTGGGATGTCATTGAGGCCACTAAGGCACTAAAAGATATGAAGAAGGAAGACTAAAGTTTCTCATAGGATGAGCAACAATTTGGTAGGGGGTTTATGATGACCACCATCATTAGGAATATTTTGAGGTGTTAATTGTCACCTTTTTAACCTTATTATTCTCTATTTCTTGCATTTAATTACATTATGTTCATATGTTGCTTATTGTAGATAGTGATTAAGTTTTTTCAGACTTAGAATGCCTAATATAGTTTAAATACAAGATAATCACGAAGATATGAAACTTTTTATTATTATTTTGCAATTAAATCTCAGAGAAGACAACAAGTAGAGACTATAGCGAGGTCTACTGCCTCCTTAACTCCTAAAGGTAGCCAAAGGATCCTCGAGATTCCCTCCAGCAAATCGAAATGAAAGATGTTGGAGCAAGTTGAAGACCAAGTGAACAAAAGATCCACTTCTCTTGCAATCAAAGGGGTTAAATACCCTAGTTTTTAGGAATTTTTTGGTAACTACCCTTTAGGTTAAATAGGGCACAGAAAGAGCTCATTAGGTTTCAAATTTTGGAGATAGATAGGAGACTCTTAGCTGTTGTAATAGACTTTTCTCACTTTCATGGCTATGTAATGAGATTTTTTTTGAAATAAAATGAGTATTCAATTTATCCTTAACTGATTTAGTTTCTGAGAGCTGAGATTGTGGGTTAGGGCCCAATCCATTGGCCTTACTCTCTATTGTGTATTTATGTTTACTTTCCATGCCATTGTAGCTAGTTTATTTCATGTGTTATAGTTATTTTGCTTAAATTTATTTATTTTTGTGATTAGTTTGCTTCCATTTCATGTTGTTGTAGTTAGGCTCTTGTATATCATGGTATAGTAGCATATAAAATTCCAAATTTTTGTGCCAAGGCCTACCTCTCTCACCTCTTTCATTGGAGCTTGACAAGGGCATATCTTCACCACAGACTGGAAATTTCTTTCATTTTATGATTTCTTGGAAAGGGTAGATAGGTTGGTTTATTTATCATGAACAAGTTATTAATGTTGTGCTATGGTTCTGATTCAATTTCATAGGTGGGTTTGCTTATTAAATTCAACTTATCTTTTCCACCATTTTCATCATAGATTTCTCAATTTTAATTGCATGACCATGGAGTTTTCTTCTATGTTTGAGTAGAGAAGAAGAGGAGGACTCCGCCAATAACCCTAGATTTTGTTTCCACCCTCCACAATCCTACTTCCAACAAAATTTCCTTCAACCCTGTTTTTTGAGATCTTCACCGCAATACCGAGAACTACTTTAGAGGTGCAAGATGAGATTTGAAAGAAGTTTTGAGCTTCACCAAGGGGTCAGCCACCTCCCATACATCATAGTACGCCTTCATCCCACCTTTCCTACCCTTTTCCTCATCACTTATGGCCTTAAAATACCCTCAACCTGTTTCTTGTAGCGTTTCAGGACATCGTGTAACACTACAGGAAGCATTGTAGCAATGTTATCATTCACTTATTCAGCCTAGAAACCATCTATAACCTCACCTAGACATGAAACAACCTCCAAGATACCTTCAGCTCTGAATTCATGAGTCTGAGAGCTTCTTAAGACACCTCACTGCCTCCTTCTTCTGTTGCAAAACAAAGTATTTACAAGGTTAGTTAGCTCATGAATAGATGCATTGTTAAAACATAGTATTCAGGCATGAAGTAGTTAGAGATTAATTATCCATTTGGCACAGAAATGTGTGCTTAGATCAGTTTCCTTTTCTATAAGTTTAATTAAGAAATTTACTTTATTAATGCCACTTAGCTTAACTCTATTTCTTGCTTTAGCCTAATTGTGGATTTCTTTTCTTGCAAATAGCTAACTGTTTCCTTATGCTTTAGAGTATTTTATTTCTTACTAATAGAGTAATGTTATTTAGTTATTTACATTCTTAGGTTTCATTCAGAAGTGTGAAAGACTTCATCCCCTAGAAGTATCCTTAGTAGTAGCACCCCTTCGTAGTACTAAGAAGAGGATGGCATGAGTTGAATGCATCTGCGATGTATATAGCATTGTCACCTCCAAGTTTGTACGAAACCAAGGTTGATAAATTCAAGTAGAGTATCCTCTACGAGTTGCAACACTCTTTGTGAAATACTAAGGCTCACCAAGTCTAAGCAGGGAAGGATGATTGTGCAGTGAGGGATTCCATTCAGCAAAGGATAAATACTAGGCACTAAAATTGTGCAATTCGGAGTGCTTGAGAGGTAGACTCCTATTATTGCGGAACTGAGAGCTTTAGTGGTTCATATATAGACTCACTATCCATTATAACTTTGCAGTGCACCAAGGGAGGCTCAAGGGAAATGATTATTTTTTAGTTGGCTAATGGAAGCAACTAAAATTCATGTCATTTTTCTAGGAAGGTCCTTACTGCACTATGAAGAAAATATGACATTTTCATTATGTAGTTGTATTTTTCAAGGATATGGAGGATGTCCTTGATATCAAATATAAGTTTTCAATGTTCTATGCAAGGAATAACTAATGAACGCTTAATCCGGTGAGTCAGTACAAGCAACAAGGGTTAGTGACCATGCCTTGAAGGTGCTGAATGTGTAATCATAGAAAATGACATTGAGAAATATTTGTGCCCATGTATAGGAGTTTAAGGTTTGAAAAATGAGGCTCATGAATATTTAGTGTTCATTACCTAGGGATGGGTTAAATAACTCATAACTTGCATTGGGCAAGAGGAACACTAAGAAATCCATGATGGCTAAGTGTGGAACTAGTGGGGTAGGAGAGTAAGAGACATTTGAACAAGTCCAAACATAGATCACTCACATGAATGGCATTGTTAGGTCCCTATATTACTAGTATAGTCCCTTATTCTTGTTAGTGTAACCCCCTTATTGTTATTGTTGTACCCCTGTGACACCCATATTGTTATTATTGCGCCCTTCAATTATTATTGTTAGATCAGCTAGGATTACATTGTGGCCCCATGGACTCCTATATATAGAAAGGAGGTTTTGTGATTTGTATCATCCAAGAATTTTTCATTCATGTAATTTATTGGAGGTTTCCCCCTCGAAGTGGCTTATTTCTAAGGCGTTGATATCTCTTTTCTTCTATTTTTGGAGCTGGTTTCACAACATTTGGTATCAGAGCCTTTGGATTCTAGGGTTTCACTACACCAAATAGGTCATCGTAGCATTTTTGCTATAACATTTTTTCTACGCAGGTTCAGAAGCTGAAAATTTTAGAGTGCGAAGTCGAAATCTGGAAGAGGATCGTCACAAAATTTTAGAGCTTGGTTCGCAATATTCTCAGAGATATGATCTATGGAAGTTAGGTCGTGTTACAAGCTCCTAAATTTAACCTAAACAAGCCAACGCGAAATTTTCTCTATAACTTTGTTTCTATGAAGGTTCAGAAGCTGAAATTTTTAGAGCACGAAGTAAAAATCCTGAGGAACATTTTTGAACAATTTTAGAGCTTGGTTGGAAATATTTTTGGAGATATGTTCTATAGAAGTTATAGATTTTTCAGGCTCCCGAATTTCATCTCAAAGAGGTGATCGTGGGAAAATCTTCATAATACTCTCTCTGAGCATCGGATTGGAGTTCTATAAAACATGGTTGCAACTACACGGACTTTAGTTTCCTATCTATCAATTTCATACTGAAGGAGGAAACAGTGACACGTGGAAATTTGTACAATTTCGCTCTACTGAACTAGTCCATAATTAGGTCATCATAGGCAATTGGGCACAACTTTGCCTTCAGGAATCCAAATCAGGTCAGACCTATAGCATTTGAAAAAGGATTTTGAGGGCTAGCTCAAGGCCAAATTTCAGATATTGAAGATCCAAAATCACAAAGATAATTCAGTTTCAATATCGATCTCCTCAAAAGAAATAAAAAGGTGTCTATTTTTTTCGAATTGCATAAGTCTTGTGTAAAAAAATAAGTTTGAATTGATTCCAAGTGCCTATTTAGCATATATTTCAGTATTGGGTTATGAAATGCCTCCAAAAAAGAACTCAACACCCATTAATCCCTCCAAGAACTCTACTATGACTCATGAAGATGAAGAATTGCAACATGATGTATCAAAATTACAAGAGCAAGTGCACCAAATTTCACTCTCACAAAGAGCAACAAAAATGAAATAGAAGTTTTGAAGAAAGGCATGGAAGTGAAGATAGATGGTTTGAAGAATAATATGGATGGTTTGAAGAAAGGAGTGGAAGCTAAGAATAATATGGATGGTTTGAAGAAAGGATAACATCCAACATGAAGTTCGCATTTGGGAACCTGATTCAATGGAGAATGCATTCACGTTAGCAAGAAAAATTGAATGTAAAATTATGGCGACAAGGAAGCCTAACACTCACATCTATAAAGATGGAAGTATTTCTACTCCTAGGCTTCCACAACCTACAAGGTTGACACCACAAAAATTGGAAGAAAAAAGAGAAAAGGGCTTTGCTACAATTGTGATAGAAAATACACTAAAGGTCATAAGAGTGCTCAGAATAAATTATTTTACATATATTATGAAGAGGAGGAAGAAAATGAAGAACAAACTTCAAAAGTAGAGGATATACACCAGGAAGAAACCCTAGAAGAAGAATAAATGAGTCCGAACATATCATGTAATGCATTAGCAGGAATTACCATTCCTCAAACTCTCAAGGTAGAAGGAAATATCAAGAAGAAAAAGGTAATAGTGTTGATTTATTCGGGTAGTACCCATAATTTTATTCATTGTAAGGTAGCCAAGGAATAGAATTATTTCTTATACCCAGCACCAAAATGTCAAGTGATGGTTGCAAATGGAGGAACTATAAATTGCTCTGGAAAATGCCATAACATCAAGCTAGCCATGGGGGAATATGTATTGAATATTCCAATGCTTTCCATCCCAATGGGAGGTGCTAATGTTTGTACTAGGAGTACAATGGTTACAATCTTTGGGGACAATAGCTTTTAATTTTCAAGAACTTTTCTTGAATTTTTTTTCATAAGGAAAGGAAATCGAATTACGCGGTATCGCAGGGAAGCCAGGAAACATAATAATATCTAATGTCATGAAAAATCTTCTGAAGAAAGAACAATGGGGCGTAATTGCACAATTATGCTCACTAGAAGTTCCAACATCAAAATCATCTATTTCTCCAGATCTCCAAAAAGTCTTGGACAATCATTCCAAGCTATTTGATACTCCCAAAGTACTCCCACCTATTTATGATCATGATCATGCATTTCATTTGATTCCAGGAAGAAATCCTCCAAACATTAGGCCTTACAGATATCCTTATGTCCAAAAGAGCGAAATTGAACGTATGATTGTAGAAATTTTAAAGGCTAGTATAATTAAACCTAGTCAAAGTTCTTTCTATGCTCCAGTATTATTGGTGCACAAGAAAGATGGATCATGGTTCATGTGTCCAGATTATAGGGAGCTCAATAAGCTCACTATTAAAGATAAATTTACCATTCCCGTGATTGATGAATTATTGGATGAATTACATGGAGCAATTTATCTTAACAAGTTGGATCTTTGTTCAGGATATCATCAAATTAGAATGAAGACTGAAAATATTCCGAAAGCAACATTTCGAACTCATGAGGGTCATTATGAATTTTTGGTTATGCCTTTTGGCCTTACCAATGCACCTTCTACATTTCAAGGGATGATGAATTCCATTTTCAAACCCTTAGAAAATTTGTGTTAGTATTTTTTGATGATATACTAATCTACAACAGGTCTTGGAAGGATCATGTTCAACATGTTGATAGGGTTCTCAAACTATTGGAGGAGAAATAATTATATGCAAAAACATCCAAATGTTTCTTTTGAGTACAAGAGGTGGAATATCTAGGTCATATTGTATCTCATGAGGGTGTTAAGGTAGACCCTAAAAAAATTAAAGCCATTAAGGAATGGAAAGTCCCCACAACAATAAAGCAGTTGAGTGGATTTCTCGGGTTAACAAGGTGTTATCGCAAGTTTGTTAAGAATTATGGGAGAATAGAAGCACCTCTACCAGCATTATTGAAGAAAGATGAATTTTAATGGAGTCCCGAAGCAACTAATGCCTTTGAACATATTAAAGAGGCAATGTGCCAAGCACTAGTCTTAGCTATGCCAGACTTCACAAAAACCTTTATTGTGGAATGTGGTGCCTCAAGAAATGGAATTGGTGATGTTTTAATGCAAGAAGGAAGACCCATTTCTTTTTAAAGTCATTCAATCAAAGGAAAGTATTTACAAAAGGCTATTTATGAGAAGGAAATGTTGGCAATAGTACATGCACTAAAGAAATGGAGGCCTTACCTAATGGGAAGACACTTCAAGGTAAAAGATGATCATGATAGTATTAAACACTTTTTGGAACAAAGACTATCTTCAGAAGAGTAGAAAAAATGGGTCACAAAGATGTTGGGTTATGACTTTGAAATCATCTACAAAAAATGGAAGTTAAATTTTGTTGCAGATGCACTCTCAAGAAAGGATGAAGAAGTTGAAGCATTTCTTTGTGCCATTTTAATTATCCAACTAGATTGGATAGCCGAAGCAAGGGATGAATGGAAGAAGGACAAATAAGTTTGGACTCTCATTCAAAAGTTGCAGCAAGATCCTAGTACATCTGATACATTTAGTTGGAAAAATGATTCCTTATGGTACAAATATCGCTTATATATTTGCAAGAATTCCCAACTAAAACAAAATATTTTTTTGGAATTGCACACTTCTCATTTAAGAGGACACTCGAGATTTTTAAAAACATACCACAGGGTGAAGAAAGATTTTTTTTGGGATGGCCTTAAATCTGATATTCAAAATTTCATGGCAGAATGTTTGGTTTTCCAGAAAAATAAAGTTGAGACAATTAAGACCCCAGGTCTTCTACAACCTTTATCCATTCCAAGTCAACGTTGGGAGGAGATTTCAATGGATTTTATCACAGGTTTACCTAAGTCCGAAGGAAAGAGTGTCATCATGGTGGTAGTTGATAGACTTTCCAAGTATGCACACTTTTGTGCATTATCTCATCCATTTAAAATGAGTAGAGTTGCTACTGCATTTATGGAAAAAATTCAAAAGCTACATGGAAACCCAAAGATTATTGTAAGTGACATAGATCCCATTTTTATGGGAAATTTTTGGACGGAATTATTTTCTTATTTGGGTACTCAACTAGCTCATAGCTCATCTTATCATCCTGAATCTGATGGCAAAACATAGATATTGAATAAATGTTTGGAAGGATATCTTCGTTGTTTTGTATCTGATAAGAAAGAACAATGGGTCAAGTGGTTACCTCTCGCTGAATGGTGGTATAACACTTCCTTCCATACTGCAGCAAATATGACCCCATTTATGGTACTTTATGGATATCATCCACCATCCATCACATCTATTTATGAAAATTGTGGTTCAAGCATATTTGACTGAAGACTGCAGCATGCAACCATGTCTTCAATCAAAGGATAACCTAAATTTGGCACAAAATCGAATGAAACAACAGGCAGGTCAACATCGTAGTGAGAGAATTTTTGATGTGGGGGACTGGGTATTTTTACGGCTATAACCATACAAATAAATGTCCCTCAAGCAAGCTAAGAAGGATAATAAATTATTGCCAAAGTACTATGGTCCTTACAAGGTTTTGCAAAAGATTGGTACCATGGCATACATATTGAAGCTTCTTGCTTCTTCCTGAGTGCATCTAGTTTTCCATGTTTCAGGCTTAAAAAAGGTTATAGGGGACAAAATTCCAGTTCAAACAATATTTCCAGAACTTGATGAGGAAGGAAAAACCATATTGGAACTTGAAGCAATCACGGAAATAAGAACTCGACAAGTACGAAATCGATCAATTTCAAAGTATCTCATCAAATGGAAGAATTTACCCACTGAAGATTCTACATGGGAGGATGAGGATTTCATACAAAAGCACTCGGAGCTACTCAAGCATTGATGAAAACACTTTTTTGAAGGAGAGGAGCATGTTAGGTCGCTATATTACTAGTATAGTCCCTTATTCTTGTTAGTGTAACCCCCTTATTGTTATTGTTGTACCCCTATAACCCCCATATTGTTATTATTGTGCCCTTCAATTATTACTGTTCGGTCGGCTAGGATTACATTGTGGCCCCATGGACACCTATATATAGAAAGGAGGTTTTTTTATTTGTATCATCCAAGAATTGTTCATTCATGTAATGTATTGGAGGTTCCCCCCTCGAAGTGGCTTATTTCTAAGGTGTTGATAGCTCTTTTCTTCTATTTTTGGAGCTACTTTCACAATCGATATAATATAGGTGAGTGCACAAGAATGCTGAAAAAAATCACACCTCGAAACAACAACAAAGCAAGAATGATTTCTATGTGGAACAATTGAAACATAGTATTGTGACACTTAGAACACAAGTTTCAAAAAATGGGTCATCTCCAACCATAAAGTGTTATAACTTGTTGTTATGAAACCATCTCACAAAATAGAAGAAAATATAGATTAAATTCTTTCAAATAAGACTCCCCGAGGGAGAAACCTCCTTTGCATTACATAAATTAAGAATTATTAGATGATATAAATGACAAAACCTTAGCTCACAAAATTTAAGAAAAGAGAGATCAATGAATTAGAAATCAACCTCTTTAGAGGGGGGAAACCTCCTTTACATTACATAAATGAAAAATTCTTGGATGATACAAATGAAAATACCTCCTTTCTATATATAGGAATCCAATGGGTCAGAATATAATCCTAGCCGACATAACAATAAGAATGTAAGGGCACGATAATAACAATAATGGGCTTTTATTGGGCACAATAATAACAATATGGATACTACGTCAGCACAAAAATAACAATAAGGGGGATATACTAACAATAAAAATAAGGGGATACACTAGTATTATAGGGAACTGATAGTTGTAGGAATGTATTTAGTACATATTCTTATGAAATAGAGGACCATATAATGTGGAAGAGTGTGATATATCTACCTCTAGTGATGCATGAAGGTGCGACAGATACACGAGTAGACATAGTTAAAAACAACTCTTGCAACAGTAAGAAAAACGTAAAACAAGACTTACAAAAGGTAAAGAAAGTGACGGCAACACATGTAAGAGAAAATACAAAATGAAAAAAAAAAAAATACACTAAAATCAAGCAAAAATGATAGTGGAAAATGTGAAAGCAACACTTGTGAAAGAAAAGGTGTACAAAAGAAACAATTGAGAAAAAACACTAGAATAGTAGAGAAATTGCAACCACAGTCAGAGGGACTATCAAATGGTATTTCAAATTGACTATTGACATAGGTTTTGTATTTGAAATGCACTGAAAATTACACAATAACCTTTCCTAGATATTGTGCAAGCCTTACTCTCAGGACAAGCGCAATGCCTACTTGAGATTGAATAGAAGGAAGTGGATTTATGTGTTCATCACAAATTGAGCATGTGTGAAAAAATGACTTGAAACTTCAAATATGCAAAGAATAATTTAATTATAAGTAAAACATCAACCAACCACGAAGCAACTATAACTGATATCGAATGATAGATAGAAAGATCCTCAGTAGGCTCCAAAATTCAAGTGTAGGAAAATTTTTGGACGGTCTTTGATGGAATGCCAATAAGTAGATAAAAAATGAGACCCATGTTTTAAGAAAAAATTCTATTTCATTTTGTGGGAAGTGGTTTTAGTCTTTCCTTTGAAAATAAAGTAGATCAAGATCTAATCTTTCGAAGTGGAACATATTTAATGGGGGCTTAAGGTTTATATCTAGATTTGCGGAATCTAGATTTCAACCCAAAAAATTATGTTCCACATGTTGTTCCTATTCAGGGTAAGCTTCCATACTTTCGTTTTGACTATTTGAAAAAGTAAAACTTTATGAAAATTGGAAACATTATGGATTTCTATATCCACTCGAAAGAATCATAAAAAGGTATTAAATCTTGTGCCAAGATTTCTGTAGAGGTGAATATTAATAAGGGACACATGACAATAATAAATCACCAACTATATAATTAGAATTATTATGCGGAAGTTTGTTATCATCAATTACAATTTAAGTGTAAGAACTGTCATGAATATGGGCATTATTCTTGAACATACCAAAAAGTAGAAGACATATACAAAAAATATGAGGAAGGATAATAGTGGAAATAAAAAAAATAATAAAGGTTGCTCCCCCAACAAAATATACTCACAAGGAAAAAAAATAGAAAAAGGATTCAAATCTAAAGGCCCTTCCTCTCCAAGGAAATGAGTTGTAAAAGGTGAATAATTTTCTCATGCAAAGAATAAAGGTTTGAATGGAAAAAAAATTGATTTCGTCAATCAATAAAATAAATAAGAGGAAATGCACAATCCACTCCACTAAGACACACAATTGGTCAAATCCTAAAGCGTGAGTTCTCACGGGATAAGTTATATGCCTCTCGTCGAAGATGTTTTGACTTATGCAAATTTAGTCACAAAGGAAGGGGAAAGAGGTATTTCGATCCTTAGGAAACATGAGGAGCCATCAAAGATCTTTAGTAGTTTGATCTATAGAAAAAAAATAAAAGGGTGTAAAGGTAATATATGAAAAAACACATATGAAAGTTACTCAACATAATAATAGAAATGTTATAAGTGCACATGCATTTAAGGATAAATATATAGACTCTCAAAGATTATTGGAAGTGCTAAGTTTAGAAACTCTTTAATGAAACCCAATACAAGGACTTAGGGATAGTAAAAGTAGGCACACCTACAAAAAACGAGAAAAAGAAGGATATTTTGCAACTACAAAAGAGGTTGAAGAAAATAATGCCTCTTCCTATCCATCCCTTTCAAAAGTATTAAACAAAACTCGCATCCCTCCCTTTTGTTGACAAGAGGTAGGAAAGACCAAAAAGAAAGAAATTCCAACTCCAAAAAATGTCTAGGTCTCTTTAAATTACTTTCAATTTATTTATATAATTATTGGTTATAATCTATTTTGTATAAGTTTGGGTAAATGGCCCATAGATGTAATTCAAAATCCTATCAATGAATATGTGTTGTAAAATTTATCAAATTTTCATGTATTTTCTATGTTTACTAACATAAGAAATCAAGCTATTTTGATCCACTTGGAAGTCATGTGTGTAAGTGAAATAGCTAAAATAGTTCTTTTAATGTAATTGTTGTCTCCAAAACACAATATCTTATAAGTATAATATTCTTGTTCTGATTAGAAGATATATTTTCTCACTTCTAAATAAAGTATATCTCAATTTTACATGAGCGCATACACTTAACCTTGTTAAGAATCGCCTAATATGAGATCATGTCCATTGTACGTATATTACAATGTGGGGGCATGTAATAATACAATGGTTTTAAACATTTTTTTATTATTATCATCAATTTCTTCCTTCCACATGAAACTAAATATATTAAACTATGTAAGTAACATGAAAAGGAAATAACGTTGTTCCTTATAAAATGGAAATATTTTTATAACAGGAAAATTAAACTAGGCATCAAATCTAAAATCAAGCTAAGTTTTTCTTAATATGCATTGAATGTGATGGGCCTCATTAATAAGTAGATAATAAGGCCCATATAGCATTCCTTCAGCCTATAATTACTTCCTTCCTCACATTTAATGGTGTATGTTTTACTATTATGAGTTTTTTAGGAAGAGCAGAGGATGATTGTCATATCTCATGGCCTAATGTGATTAACGTGCAGGAAAATACTACATTTGAGTGAATTTATTATGCATATTCATGTTGGAGGCAATTGGAGAAGATGCATGAGGATTTTACCATATATTTACTCACCTAAAACTTTACTTTCTCCTTAAAATCAGTCACCCATGGTTCAAGGATATTCTAGTAGCTGATGCTCTCAAGGATTGTGAGGATATCAAAGTGCTAGATCCACCATTTTAGAGGTTCTAGAGGGAAGCTACCCTATTTCTAGGAAGGATACACCTCTCTCATTTTTGTATGAATAAGCAAGCCTAAGGGCTCAATATGATTTGAATTTTTGTAGGAGAATAAAGACTATTAGGAGCTAAGAACTTGTTCTTTCCATTTTCCATTTCTAATGTGCTTGAGCACTATTTTGAATTAAGGAATTTTTTTTTATTATTATTTACAATTGAGTTTTGTTTAGAGGGCTGAGTCCCCTTGGGCTAGGGTCCAACCCAGAGGCTCTAGTTTCACTTATTTGTATATTTCTTCCATGCATTTCCTTTCCTAGCAATATTTTCCTTCATTTTTTAGTAGACTTGTTTATGAAAATTCCTTCTACGCCTCTTCCAATAATTTCTCTTGTGGGGTGCATGGATAGAGATATAGTATTGGCAAGTCAAAAAACATGTAGTTTATTTCTTTTCAGTGGTCATATATCTAACTTTCCTTCTTTTGCATACTCTTTCTTCTGCACATTTAGTGATTGATCTAGTAGTATTATTTAATCACGTGAAGCATAATATTGTATGGATGTAGGTTTTATGCATGATACAATATATATTTCTTTTTAATGTAGTATATAGGTTTCCAATAGAATTAAACTCATCATTTCTTGTTTGTATCTTTTTTTGTATTTTGGTTATTGTCTTAACAATCTTGAATGGTGAAAAATATTAACTTGTCTAGTGTGTAGGTACTAAATTTTTTTATAGGGCTATAATTTTCATTCACACTCCTCTCCCTACCACAACTCTTTTATTTTCATCTCACAACTCTCCAAAAAAATTTTCCACTAAGGGCACGATTCTGGATTGGTAAAGGTCACTGTTTGCATCAATTTTTGGTAAGGTCACTATTTGCATCAATTTTTATGCAAGATGGGCCACTAAGGCGTACTAGGCTTGGAAAATATATCATAGAACCTTAATTTACCCTCCATTACCCTTACCTACATTCATATTACCTTCACCACCATGAGAATTCTCATGAATCCAATCATGTAGAAAAATAAGGAAATGTTGTAGTGTCTTATAGAAATCCTATGGAAATATTGTAGCAACATGTAAAGTTGGATAGAATTTGTCCTAAATCTTAATTTTTTCCTCCTAACCTTGAATAATGTCCCTTAAACTCTAAAACCATGATTTAGGGAGACCAAAGACCACCTAGGACTCATTTTTCCCACTAGAACACATTTATGTTACTAGGGTTAGTAGAAAGATCAATGAATTGGTCAATACAATGATGATTTTCTTGACTATCTCTTGACATATCTAATGAATTTTGTCACTAAGTATAATCGCTTTATAAAACAATGAATAAAGGTTGACCAAATCCTCTTTTCCTTATGCAAATCAGATTATATTTCTTGCTTTTATTTATGCTTCTTAATATATGGATTCTATTTCAAGAACTTTTGTTTCAATTGCATAGACTATGCTTCATTTTTATGCAGCATTTACAGTCTCCAAATATATTAATTTTCACATTTTCTGCAAGTAGTGTAGCCTTTACATTTCTCCAAAAAGGATTAGCATTTATATTTGAGAAAGTAGAATTTCTATTTATTTGCGAATAGAGTAACATTTCATTTATGCAAATAGATTATAACTTGCCTTCCATGCAATTTATTCCATTTCCAATCTAGAATCAGTCGATAGAGTGGTATTTGTATGCCTTGGTCTGGTCCATTGCTTCAAAGTGACATGAGTAAATCTTAGCTTATTGTGCATACAACAATGTCACCTCTCAAATTTGCATGAACCATTGGTTGATAATTAAAGTTCATAGCCTTGGTATTTGCATCACTCTTGTTGCAATACTGAGGCCCATCACTTTTTGGCTTCATTGATGAGGAAATGTCCAAGTAGGTGTTGTTTCTTCTTAAGAGATTCTCTATTTTTCATATTTCAATTCTTTTACATCAAAATTGTTTGATTTGAAAAAAATTAAAAAAACAAAAATCACAAATTCTTTTATGCCTTGTAGGAATAGGGATAATCAAAGAAAATTCCTACCAAAAACCCTCACCCCTTTTAGTATTCAACCATCACTCTTCTTTGGTGATTGTGAAGCTCCTGTTCTGACCAAAAAATAATTATAGAACCCTTTAGGTGAGAAGCCAAATATATTTGAAGAACCTATAGCGTAGGAAGAACCTTTATCACCTACCAAAAGCATGGCCAAGAACAGGAAGACCGAGCTATTTCATATTTGGGAAACCAATGATTAGGCCATAAAGAAAAACATAAGCCCTGATTTTCTCCCACACTTCCATGGCCTGTCCTTCAAAGTACCTAAAAATTTCACGTTATATATATTTTTATTTTGTAGAACCTATGACGATACTTCTTATGAGAAAAAGGGAAGTTGTTTCCTTCCACCCTCAAGGATGCAACCTCATGTTGGTTCATGAGCTTTCCTAGAGGAAACATCGCTTCATGGGCACACATGTAACAAGCCTTTAATCAGAAATATAATTATTATTGCAGGTTTAGGGAGACAAAAGAGGATATATTTAAGATGACACTAGGGCCATATGAGTCCTTAGAATATTATGAGGAAAGGTTCCACCTAATCTATAGAAGGGCTACTTGTAACTTTAACGTAAATGAATTGAAGCTTGTAATCCTCTGATGGATAAGGGAGGATGTAATGGAGACCTTTAATATGTTGTATGGTTGATATATTTACCAATTAACTTATGAGTACATTAAGAAAATATTCAAAAATCATTTTAGGGCTGCAATGAAGAGAGGATGGACTAGTCAAGGCCTCGTCAACTCCTCTCCCTCCACCTCAACCATCAAACATTAAATACGGAGTAAGAAACAATAATTTATGTTTGGAACTAGATATTTTATCGTATTGGATATCCAAAAATTTCATTTACAAGCTATATTCATACACTTATAAAATACTTGGTAACTATTATATTACCAATTTTCACTAAATTCATTCATTTTACCTTGTGGTTACTTATTAACAATTTAGTGTATTTTTTATGGTTAAAATTATTTGTAATATGTTTTTATAAATCATTTTTTAATAATGTGGTTATATTTCAAAGAAGCGTGTTACACTATGAAATTTTGTATCTCTGTATCAATTCGACAGTTCGGTACTTAATTTTGCACTTCCACGGATGGAGGAAGAAAACATGAAATTTATAAAATATGTTTTTATTTCTCAAATAATGGTAAATTAGGTGCTACATGGGCTTAATATTATGTTACATTCCTTGGAATATACCCATATTACACATGTGGGATCCTAGCACATGATTTAAGCTACAACCAAAAATAGGTAACAATTTTGAAACTACAATGTTTTGCCTCAATATCTGTGAAAATGGTGGAGAGTATCAGAAATATGGAAAATGGGATTTTGAAAAAAATATCAATTTACTTTTGTCTCAAACCATTTCCAAAAATTAAATATAGTTGCAAAGTTACAGCTGGTTATTGGAAGCAATTTTGTACAATTTTTTTGCAAAACCCAGATTGGAAAAAGTATCTAAAAAATTATCTTTGGGAATGATTTACGAGGCCATGGAAATGAATAAGGAAAATTCAAGACAAGATTTTGTTGATAATATTACAAATTAGGTTCCATATAAACAACTCCCAAAAATAAATTATGTTTGAGAATATAGGACTAATTCTTTAACACCAATTTGTATAAAGATACATAAAAATCAGATTTATTTAATTTTCTCTAAAGTTGTAAATTAATTTTCTTAGTTTATGGAATTGGATATTAATATTCCTAAATGGATTTTGTGTATAAATAGAGCCTCATATGGTTGATTAACGAGATAATGAGTTTGTAATTGAACATTTTTCGTAAGAAGAAGAGACATTGTCGCAATGAAGATTGATTACTAAAGTTTGACCATCTTTCTGATTTGAATTAGATTTTGAGCATGTTGCAAGGTTAGGCAGGGCCCCTTGACCCAGGTAATGCACTAGTTTTTATTCATAGAGTAAGTTAAAATTTAGTTTTTTATTGATTGCATATTTTATTGCATGTTTCTTTCCAATTTTTCATTAGATTTTTATTTCACATAGTATTAGATTCATTGCTCAATTTTCAGATTTGTTAAGTAAAAGGAATTATGATCATATTAGTACTAATCTTTCGAGGCTTATGAGTTAAGAAAAATTTAATTTGTTTCTTAATATTTTTTCAAACCGATAATTTTAATATACAAAATTTATGTACTTAATTTGGTACTAATATTCATAATTTCAATTTTCAGACTTTCTGTACTTAATTTGGTACCAGGTTTTGCACTAGATCACAGTATTAAAAAATATGTATTTTTAATTTTAGCATTCTTTAATTTATTATAGTTTTGAAGTCACTTGGTAAAAGAGTCCTACAACAAATAAGAACCTACAGTATATCACTATGACTCTAAGCCTGCTTAGAATTTATTTTTCATCTTTTATTAATTCATTCATTGTAGTTTATTTCCTTTTATTATTTACTTCCCTTGCACGATTTTGGTTATAGTTGTCGGCATTTATTTTTCTGTAATTTACTTTTCTACAACATTTTTAATGATTATTTGTATGCATCACTATAGGATTAAGACCACTAAAGTCTCATGACCTAATAAGATACATAAATAAAACCACATGAATATCATCTATTGGTAATGAAATATTATGATTAAAAACCCGATAAGAATTAGAGTCCCACATTCTAGTGACAATTTATTATCCTTAGTGATTAGTTATTTCTATTGTTATTTTTTAGCATAGGTTAGAATAGGCTCTAATCCAATATTTCTTGTTCTTTCATCTCTAAGTCTTACAGTCCCATGTTTGATAATTAAATGTTGGAATTAGAGAACATATAATTCCACCAACACTTTAAGAGTGAGATGTTGCACACTTTTTCCATACAAATGAATACTATGTAGATTATAAGGAAGCAAGAGGAGGAAAAAAGGGCACTAGCTATCTTCTTTCTTAGATGCACTAAGAGGCACCCTAGAAATGAGTGTCCATTGAATGCCATAGAGATCTAGTATGTTTATGAGTAGAACCATACAATAGATGAATCTTCCTATATTCAAGAATTGAAGGTTGTATATCAAGAGGAAGAGAGTGTATTGGAGAAACTCTTCTTCATCAACCAAAGGAGGCCACATGGCCCTCAACCATAGCAACAAGGCATGCAAGGTCCACATTATCCTTCTTTAAATCCAAACCAGAATGCACCCTTTTAGCCTTAGTATATTCTAGCTCACTCATCTTGGTTTATGGCTTCTCCTTGGTCCTATACTTCTCATTATCCTCAAAATTTCAATACACCCTTTCAACCATACCAAACTCAACCTCCTTAATGTGACAACCCTCCACAAGAATGGAGCCCTAAGGCATCGCAACTTTTTGCCTTGTTGACTCCTCCTCCATCTCAACCAAAAGTACCTAATATTAACCCACCTAAGCAACCTAATATGCCCACACAATCTAATCTTAATCTAAACAACAATCGGGCCCAACACGAAAATAGTGGGGAAACATCCTATTAGGCTTCTGCTATGGATATCAAGGAGATCAATCGTAGGTTTTGGAAGGTAATTCTAGATGTTCACCCTTATCCAGCTAAATATATTGAATAAGATAAGGAACATAGTGTCCCTTAGGCCAATATGCATCCCTATCCTGAAAAGTTGGTCCAACATAAACAATAGACCGAGAATAAGCGTAACTTCTGGGAAAATTGAAGAAATTGTGTTAAAATAACCCTTCTTTGGGCCATCAAATATGTCCTCATTTATTACAAGATTATCATGAAATATTATTTCAAGAGGCCTTGAAGAAGAAAAATAGATTCCCCCACTATTAATGTTTTTAGGAAGTTATCTTATTTAATGCTCGAGAGGGTTATCTCCCAAAATTACTTGGATCCTAGTAGTCGAGTAGTGGATGTACACATTAACATTATTATAGTCGCCAACACGTTGATCAAAATTGGAGATACAATCAATGTCATTACCAAGGAAACAATGTTGAATCTCAACCTCCAAGGAGCCTTGAGGAAGATCACTATAGTGATGCATCTTGCGATAGATCCACAGTAGCCTCCAAGGGATTTTTTGAGGATGTGATGATCTCCATTGACAACTGGGAATATCCCCTAAAATTCCTTGTCCTCAAACCTAAAATAAATTTTAATGGGTACCCCCTCTTTCTAGGGAGACCTTGGTTAGAAATTGTTGATGCTTACATTAGTTACAGGGCTAGAAATACAACCATTAAAAATGGGCATCTCACCAAGAAGATTGTAATATATCTCACTGCTCAACCCACTATTGAGCATGATTTACCTTTGTTGGTAGAGGAAGAGGAGGAGGAATATTTATATCAATCACCCCTCTACCATGTTTGTACACTAGAAACTATTGTCAGAAGTAGGAAGCTAGATTAGAATGACCTTATTGATCACTTCTTGTAGAATCAACTTCCTGTTGTCATGCCAATTGATGAGCTAGTTGAAGAATCATCAATGAAACCTGAGAAAAATCTATGGTCTAAATTGTTAAATGAAAATTTTGATCCATAGCATGTTATGTTTTTGGAAATTAATCCATACCCAACTCTAAAAATCAACCCTTCCCTCTTAGTATAGAAAGAAGAGAAACCTTGCATTGTATTGATACAACATGTTGATGCCTTTCTTAGAAATATAACGAAATGAAAGGGATGTATCACTCAGTTTTTACCCATCATATTTACATTATGAGTGGATCTAAACTTTTTCACCAACCTCGAAGTATAATGAACCTCGCACTTAAGGCTATTGTGAGAGAAAATTACAAAATTTACCTGATCCAGGATTCATCTACTCCATTTTTGATAGCTAGCAGGTATCGCCTCTTGTCATAGTAAGCAAGAAAAATGGGAAGTGGAGGATGTATGTTGACTATAGGGAACTCAACGAGGCCATAAAGAAATACCATTTTCCTTTACCTTTCGTCGATAAAATTTTGGATGGCCTTACAAGGAAGAAATTATTTTCATTCTTGGATGGATTTAGTGGATATAATCAGATCTAGATCAGCCTCGAGGAAAAATAGAATACCAAGTTTACCTGAATACAGGGGATCTTTTCTTACACGATCCTTCCATTTGGTTTGTGTAATTCCCTTGTTAACTTGCATAGGGAAGTTTTTAGTATTCCTATTGATCTTGTTCATGACTGTAGAAATATGTGTCGATGACTTCACCTCTTATGGATGATTTCTAGGAATTTCTTTCCAATATTTGTAATATGTTAAAGAAATTCATTGAAATAAATCACTTAATATTCCTCGATGTGTGAATTTATTATGATTGTAGCGATTCTCCTAGGTCACTTCCTTTCTAATGAAGGGATAGAAGTTGACCCTAACAATACTTCCATTAACAAAAGGGTCCCTGTCCCTTAGAAGCTAAGGGATGTTATATTTTTTCTTGGAATAACTATATTTTATATTAGATTCATTAAGGATCTTAGGAAGCTGGCTTCGCCTCTATTTGGATTGTTGACTAAAGATTCAGATTTTTGTTGGAGAAATAAATATCAACAAGCATTTGAAGAACTGAGAGATAATTTGACCACTTCACCTATTCTTAGAAGTCCCAATTTGGATTTCCTTTCCACATCCACACAAATGCATAAAATAAAGTTGTAGGAGCATCTTCGTGAAAAGTGGAAGGAAAATCACCTTATTCCATATATTTCATCAGTAAGAACCTCTTGAAGGATGAACTTAATTACATAGTTACTAAAAAGTAACTCTTAGCTATTGTGCACTCCTTGAAAAAGTCTAGGCATTTTATCACTGGAGACCAAGTCTTTGTTTATACTAGTCATGAAACCATTAAATATTTAACCAATAAACGTAATGTCTATGCTAGTATCATTAGATGGTTTTTTTTTTTGTAAGTCATAGGAATTGGCAACATCAGGCAGCTTTCACTTGGATTGGGGGAAATGTTTTTAAATTTATACCATATTAGATCATGAGGAGATGTGTGAGGGAGGATGAGGTATTTCACATCCCCTTAACATTGCCATGATGGACCCTGTGGGGGTTGTTTTTACAGTAAGAGGAAAACCTTCAAAATTCTCCAAGTTGGCTACCATTGGGCTACTCTACACCAAGGTGCTGGAAGATACACTTCTAAATGTGATGATTTCCAAAGGATTGGAAATTCTATACCCGAGGATGAAATTTCTCTGCAACCTCAATTGAATTGAGCCATTTCAGAAATGGGGCATGGATTTTCATTCGGCCAATTGTTCCTCCATCTGGACAAAAGAGATACATCATTGTCTACACTAATTACTTGACAACATAGGCGAAAATGAAAGTAGTAAAGGAATTAATTGAGAAAAAAGTGGAAAATTTTGAAAGGGAAAATATATTTTATAATTTTGGATTCCAAATGGATATGCTCACTGACCAAGGAGCTTAATGTACTTCAAATCTGATTGAGAGAATCATGGAGAAGCATCATATAAAACACATAAAACACACTTCCTATCATCCTCAAGAAAATGAGCAGTTGGAGGTCATAAACAGATCCTTGGAGAACATATTTGCTATATTTTTCAGGAAAAACAAAAAGGATTAGGAATCCTGATTTGTAGATTCCACTTAGGACTACAATACCACCTGGAAAAATTCCATTGGACTCACCCCTTTTGAGATAGTGTGTGGTAAGAAGGATTTGTTTTCTACTGATTTTAATTACAACACCTTAAGAGTGAAAACATAGTTATATTTACACATCACAACATCTCAACAATAAAGATTTATCCAGCCCAATGGTTTGTATGAGTTCATATTGCAAGCTCCCATGCACACATAAACAAATCAGAAAAATATCTTCCAAGAGGGTGATTGGGTTGTTCTATATGATTTGAGGTTCAAATACTTCAAAGAAAAATTGGTGAAAACATGGTTGGGTCCTTATCTTGTATAAAAGTGGCATGAGAATGGATTTTTCCAAATAATAACAATTGATAAATAAGGAAGCCCACTGTTAGTTAATGGCTACCATTTAAAGCTGTACAACATGCCTCTTTTGAAGGAATAATTTACTGAATCAATAATCAAGGAGTTGAATGTAATTGGGGGTTTCACATCTCTCATTTAATACAAATTTTGATAAACAAAATGAGAATAAAAAACCACAAAAAGGAAGAAAAATAAAATATCCTAGGTGAAAACCTATGAGGAACCCGGGGCTAGCTCTAGGGTTGAAAACCTTTATGAAGTAGTCCAAGAGTCAAAAATCAATAAATTAAAATATCCCTAAGTGAAGACCTCCTTTGAGGCACCCGGGGAAGTTTTTTAGGTTGAAAAACTATTTTGAGGCAGCATGTAGGTCTCAAGGAAAAAAATTAAAAAGATAGAAAAATGAAAAAAAAAAGAGTAAAGGGAAAGGAACCGAAGAGGACAATAGTGGAAGTAAGAAACATAGACACCCCACTTTTCCACCAACCAAGCTAGCTATTTTCATGTCCGTAATCATTCCATCAACCTCCCTAACTTCCTCCATCACCACACAAACTTTCTTATGCATTTCCACCTTTTATTGAAGTGCTACAAGATTGTCGTGAAGTGTTATAGTATTGTCCATATTTTCTATAAGATTGTGATAAACATATGAAAAGGGTTCATATCCCATTTTTTTTATGGGGGAACAATAGGAGAATCCCACCACACTACCATCACCCATCCTCCACACCATTTAGCGACTTCTCCACCCAACAATCCATACATTTCGTTAACGAAACCCCATTTTTACTTCTTCTTTCATTATTTTCACCGCAATTGAGGTTTATGATCCATTTCCATGAGCTTAGCATAAATTATTAGAGTTTTTGGATGCATTATATAAATTCTATTGTGATCATACAAGGGTTTATATGACTGCCATATGATAAGTAAAATCATGTAATAGTCTCCAAAAACCCTACACGGCCAAACTTGAAAGCACTTGGAAGCACTAGAATCCAGAATTGAGCATCATGAAGCATTGGGGGATCATATCCTTGGTCTTGTATATCTGCAAAATGTTTCCAAAGCTACTACAGGGTCACTATTTATATCCAAAAATATTTTCTTTATCCAATATCAATAGAACTTGTAGTGAAAGGTCTTGCTTAGTCAAGAAAATATTAAAAATTATATATCCAAAAAAGAAATCAATGTAGAGCGAAGCCATGGAGCAGCTAGTATGGGAAATGGCACCTCAAACAATAAAAAAATCAACCACAATTTTTGAAGCAACATGTAGACAACAAAAATGTCAGATACCGTTAGGTAGTAATAGGTATCAATCTCCTCACCTCTTCCTTTAAGTGCATGATATTTCAAAAATGTTTAAAATATATGAGTAATGAGGTTTTTATAGGTTGAAGGTGGCCAATAATTTCTCCCACACTCGAACAATTAAGTGAAGTAAAATCCCTCTCTCGTGCAACCTAGAGAAAAGGACAAAAAGGGAAGGGTTATAATTTTGAGTAGTTTTCCAATGGGTACTTCAGAAGTTACGAATGTGGTAGGTGGGGGCATCTCATACAATGCACTGAGCCCACCACTAAACAACTAAAGGAATAAAGGATGAGACTAAAATTAATTTTTGTCATGAGTTTATTCCCAAATATCAAAAGAGAGGCCCACTAAATTGTTTAGAAGTCAGCTAGGTACCACGAGGGGTATCCTAGGATGTTATTGAAGTGCTATAAGGATGAATAGTATATGATACAATATTGCACACAAATACTACATGATTGTAACTAGTTGCTGAAAGATTAGCCTGAGGGGTGAAAAGGGCTCAATTTATTGTTAATACTCCTCTAAAACCATAAAAGACATAAATAATTCTCCCAAGGGAGAGGTTAATAGTGAAATTCCCTCACCTTGTATGTAAGAAAATTTAAAAAATGGGTTAATTTCTGCATCTTGTAGCTAACTCTTTAAAATTGAGATATTTCAAACCATGTATTTTTCTGTGTGGAAAGAATGATAGTAGACGAATTTTTTTTATTTTTTATTTTTAGTTTGGCACATAATTTTTATACATCTATTTAGAAGAAAAACACAATTCCTCACATATTTATTTTGAAACCTTTCGCTAGCCACAAAATGATAATTGACTGAAAATCCTTTGAAATAAACTTGGAGAAACCATAACAGAGAACATGGGAGGAGGATTCAATAGAAGGGAACCCACTCACACAAAAATAATCCACAAAAATCCTCCTTTTAGAGTCATATTCACATGTCACCAATGTATGGGGTTATTTGAGGGAATTAGAGGATATGATTATGAAATAGCCGATGAGTTTTTCATTTCCCCTCAATCTCAGGGGGGGGATAGTGCCACCACCATTGCAAGAGGTCTTATCACCCATTTCAATAAAAAAATTATTAGCAAAGTGACAACAATTACTTTTGTAGCTATGTTGGGAAAGGAGGATAGGACAAAAGGCATCACAACTAAAAATTATTTCTTACTCTTTAAAGAAAATCTAATTAAGGATAAAAATGGAGTTAGAAGGGAAATATTTCCTTACCCATGGGATGAGGTAGAATACAACATATTAAAATAAATATAATGTGAGGGAAGGCTAGGTTTTTTTATCTAACTATAATTTTAGGCTACTTTATGAGTTGATGCTCTAGATGGAATTTTCTGTCCCAAGTAGGCTCAATATTACCCACTTTGTTCTTCAGTCCATAATAGAAATGAGTGAGAGGGTGAGAGAAGGGAAAATTCAGTAGATTTTTTATCATGGGATCATAAGAAAAATTTCCATAGATGCCTTGAGTCACCTTGAGAACCTTGTACCATGGATAGACTTTGTAGACATGATGATATAACTGTTATAACAACCCCAAAATTTCATCCACTTAATTTTTTTTGAAACCATTTCAGTAAATTTTAGACCTTTGTCTATGTCATATTGAGGTTTCATACCCCTGTTACTATTAGGTATTACTCTGGTACTTAGGATAGTTTTGACATGAAGGAAGTTCATCTCAGTTCCTCTCCAAGTCCACTAGTTGCAGAATGAGTCCATGGCATCAACGCAAATGTCATCACTTCTGACCTTCTCTTTTATATATCCTTTTGCTCAAATTACAAGGCCACATTTTAGGATGAGTAATGAAGTTGCATAGTCACTAAGTCATGCTTGAAGAGATTTTTCTAGCTTTGTGACCTTGTGACCTATGCTATCGCTCAAGGTCCTACAGATTCAGGTCGCCAAGTTGCATAATTATTACCCCTTACACTCATGACCTAACATAAACTTCAACCTAGAGACCTCACACAAACTTGTCACACACTAAGTTGTGGATTCGCTTGCAGATTATACATACTCTTCCCATGTGAGCTGACCTAACTTGCAAACTAGCAACATTTTCCCCAACAGGTGCAAACTTTTCTATATATATCCATTGCTCATCATTTTTCATTCACCCTTTTGGTTGATGTTTTGGAGCAGGAGAATTTGTTGACTTAGCAAGCACACAACTTCTCTCCTCCATGTAAGTTGTCAATCTATCTACCTTAATCATTACTCTCTATATATTTTTCCACTTGTAACCTCTTCCTCACCTATGCTTTTACCAATTCCAAACCCGACGATTCTATAAAATCCCAAGCCCCTAACCATTTTTATCTTACCAGCTACACTCTAATTGCATATAACCTACTTAGCACCCTCGTTATCCATCAAATAATTTTCATAGATACCTATCTCCATTATCAAATGATTTGGAAACTTTTCTCCTTTCCATATCCTTTCAACATCTCATTCATTGAGCATGCACACAAAAAAAACCTCTTTCCCTCATCCTTCATCCCAATCCTAAGACTTGTATCATAGTTCCTTTTATCACCATAAAATAATCGCCTAGCCATTTATAACTAGGCATATCAAAATACACCATGTAGGACCAATTTTACCATAGTAAAATTTCTTTCACTATAGGAAATAATTCGAGATACCATATTTTACTAATTTATTTCTGGTTAAAACAAGAAACCCCATAACGAATAATTAAACATATCATTATCTATTTGATTTTACTCTAGGAATAATTAATTAAATCATTATTTAGTTGATATTCCTTGTCGCTTTTGACCCAATCATGAGAAATACTTAAATAAATCATTATTTAAATTGCTTTGTCGAAAATATATGAATTTTAAAGAATGAATGATATTATTATTATTGTGTTACACCTGGTGAAGGAGACTCATACGATGGTTATAGGTCCCCATAAAATCAGATGGGTCCTTTTTCTATCCTCTATGCTTCAGTTTTATGAATCTTTCACTCTATTTGATGTATGAAACCCAAAACTATGGGTTGAACTGATATGGGAGTAGAATTGAAAAAATAATATAATAACGACAATGAAAATAAGCATGGTGAGAATGTAACATTCCGAATTAGCTTTCAGCTAGTTGGAATATTAATTTTTGATTTTGATAATAAGATAGGTGGATAAGTGGGTAGAGAGACCCATAAATATCTTTACTACAAATAAAACCACTTCTCATGTGAATGTGGATCATTATATCAGCTGAATAATGCACCTTTAGGTGTGAACAAGGGCTAAAGCATGTGGACAGGGTCAAATTTGACCAAGTCAACAACACTGTCACGGAGGTAGTGGAGGATTAATGGTGGACAATGCAGTCATGATGGAGGAGTGTATGCATGATAGTAGCATCTTTAATGAGTGGGACCCAGGGTGAGGAAGCTCACCAAGCATATAAGGAAGAGGATGGTAGCCATAGAATGAATTATGATTATTTTTTTATATATTGGTCTCTTATGAATTTATTCATGCTTCATTTGTTTAGTGGAGTATGTTGTCCTGTTTAGCACAAGGGTGTTTCCTAGCGGAAATCCCACCCTCATCCTCGGGGGAATTCGAGTCCCTCCTTAGGGGAGGTTCATTGAGCATAATTTCCACTATATAGAATTAGGCCAAGCTTCATCCATCATCCACGGTGCATTCTCCTTCAGGATTGTGTTGTGTTGCAGGGTAGCAGTAGTGGAGAGTTGATAAACCTAGTTTTTGAGCTTGTATTCTTGTGAGGGGAGAAGCCCTTCATCCGGGAGGCTAGAAAGGAAGTTCCTTGAGACTTATTCCACCACCTGGCATCAATCCAAGAAACATATATCACCTAAAATGCAGTCTCCTTTAGAAATTTCATTATTTTGCACAACAGTTGCAGTGGAGGGTCAAGTACCCAAGATCTTGACCTAGTTTTCCAGTGAAGGGAGCAACCTTTCATTCAAAACATTTTTGAGGAGGGATATCAGCCATTTTTACATCAGATCAGCCACCTCCTAACGGTTACCCAACTACAGAGCATTATTCATCCCTAGGGCTGCATTTTGGTATTTTTTCATTTTGGGTAATTCAGGAAACCCTTTCTGGGTTGTCTTGGAATTGTGCTAGAAGGCCTAAATATCTGATCCTAACATTTTATAAGAACTATATCATCATATCAATGTAATTTATTATATAGTAGTTGTTCTTCATGTTTTATGTACCAGGTTCTTAAACTCTTGTTTTTCCCAGCTTGATTGTCCTTTTCCTCGATATCTTGTACACATTTTCTGTTATATTGTTGAATAAGAAGACTCTATGATCATCTCATATTATATGTGTTGATATATCACTGCATTTTCTAGTTACATGTTCTATGTTCTTAATTTTCCTAATTTGGAATATTACAGTGGTATCAGATCATAATCTTGGCTTAGCCTGTTTATTACAACAACTATGTCTTCGGAAGAAGGATAATCTCTCATAGAAAGGGAGAAGAGGTATCTCAATAGAAACTGGAGATATGATTATATAGAAAACAAGGAAGACAAGGGAAAAACTCGAAAATTGGGAGAGGTGGATGATAAGGAGTTTCCCAAGCTTCTTATTCAGACCATGAAAGATATTGCAAGATAAATCAAGAAGATGTGGATGGAGAGAAATAAAGAATCTCCTATAGGGTTTCTACATGGAGAAAGCTCCAGAATTTCACATCACCGGTATGAACAACCAGTGAGGCAGAAATTTTCCCAACGCACCACTACACATACATTATTAGCAGCGGAAAATGGAGGTGGAGGACCTTAAGCATAAGAAAATATTGAAGATTATTTTCTTGAGTAAGTGTCTCAATCTTAGAGATTCAAAGCTCATTTGAATTTTCAGGAGTTTTGTTAGATCAAGGACAACAGGAGACCCTAGCATAATAATAGAAGTGGGGGATTCATACAAAACAATGATCTACAATGTATTGTGGGTAGATTATTTTTTCCCACTTTTGATGGGTCATCCAAGTGCACAACCAAGTCTTAGGTGGAGAAGGTAGATATATACTTCCAGCTAAACCAAGTACCAGAGATGGAAGCCATCAAAATAGTAGCATTGCACCTTGAAGGTGAGGAAAATGATTAGTTGTTTAATGGTCTTTCCGCATCAGGGCATGAAAATGTGTCTTCTTATGCAGAATTCACTAGGGGGTTAGTGGAAAGATTTGATCAAAGGGATTTAGAGGCACCTTTGGTTGAGATAGCCAAGCTCAAGCAATGAAGTAATCTGAATACCTATATCTCTAAATTTCTAAAGTTTTTGTTAGGGTTCGAAATTTGTCTACAACTAGGAGAGTTTATATGTTTATCGATGGGGTAGCAGAGCCTCTGCATGGGTCGGTTAAGCCCACTAAACCAAAAACACTCCAAGATTCTATTGATAGGGCTACAGACTTACAAGATGCTTTGCCAAGGCAAAGAGCTCCATTTCAGCAGAAGCCCATTTTCCAGTCAAAGGGGAATGATGTGAAGGTTCTTCTTACAAAGGAAAACCATAAAAAGGGACCTCTTAGTGATGATGTTTGAAGATATTTGAGGAGGAGGAATATGTTCTTCACATGCCAAGAACCATGGGCACCAGGGCATCGGTGTGCTACAGGGAAGGCCAACTATATAGAGGCATTCTCTGATAGTGAGGAGGAGGAAGAAGAGGATATAATTGGAGACAAGAGCTCTATGATAGAAGGAGAGGATACACCACCACCAGGAGGTGGGAATGGAGCATTTTCTCCCATTCGAGGGGCCCTTGCATCTTTGTGGGTATTACCCATGTATTTTAATTTGAGAGTCCAAGGTATAGTTTAGGGACAGAGGGTGTCCATCTTGATAGATAGTGGGGCTACCCACAATTTCAATGATTCTCAATTAGTGTAGAGGCGTACAATAACCACTGATGATTTCAAGGGATTCTAATTTTTGGTTCAAGGAGCTAGAACCATGCAGTGCATAAAGTATGTTCTGGAATTAACTATTACCATGGGAACATACACTTTGACTAATCACTTATTTGTGGTTGATATTCCTGACACCAATGTGATATCGGGTCTGTAGTGGTTGATTACTTTGGGGAAGGTCACCACAGATTGGGAGACTTTGCAGATGGAGTCTGTACATAAGAAGAGTGACCAACATCAGGTGATTAGGGGCATGCAAACCTATCCATCCCAGGAAGTCTCTGCACATCATATGGAGACTGGTTTGCACAGTGGAAGCAAGGAAAAATCAGTCCATTCAGATATACACTCTACTCTAGACTATAATTTCTCATTATATGGAGTAATTCTACCTGGAAGGCCCCCGAACTGGAATATGGTCAAATATTTCTCATGACCAGTTGCACCATTTATATATTTGGCTGAGGAGGGAGCCTTTGGCGAGACTAGACCAACGTAGAGGGAATTTGATTGGCTCAAGGAGGAGGTGAGGATTTTTACAGTATCAGTATTTCCATCTTTCTGCAAGCCTCTTGCATTGAAAGGTGATGCTTATGAAATGGAGAATGGCACAATCATGGTGAAAAGGAGCTATTCCATAGCCTTTGAGAGTTAAAAGATACTTCCACATAGGAAGGAGTCTTCCACATATGGAAGAGGGTTGTGGGCATTCATGGATGCTTTTGAAAAATCTGGGAAGTTTTGGATGGGCAATGACTTTGACCTCCATAAAATTCAATATTTTCCTAAGCATCAATAGCTACAAGGGAGATAGAAAAATGGGAATAGTAGTACTCTATCATGTAGATTTGGAATTGAGCATGTAAAAGAGGGGAGATATGAGATGACAAGTGCCTTATGACAAAGGCCAAAAATCATGTCATTGAGAAGTATAGATCCATATTGGGAGTCCCATCTATTGGTGATGTATTCCAAGAATCACTTCGCATGTGAGGTGCTTAATGGCCAGGTGACTGGTGAGAGATATAGGGTGGTGGATGGGGTCATCTATTACCAGGATCAGTTCTTCTTGACTAGAGACTCCATGCTCAAGGAGAATATTCTACATGCAGCACATGAAGCACTCCTTTCTGGTCACATGGATTTCATGGGGACATATGAGACCATTATGGGGGTATTATCATGGGAGGGTCTCAAGGAGGATGTTATCCATCATGTCAAGGGATGTGTAGCTTGCTTGGAGAATGTGGAGAGAAACAACCATCCTGCAAGGTTGTTACAACCACTTACTTTTCCAGTAGTGAGATGGGAGAGATCATCTATGGACCTCATCACCAACTTACCAAGAGTACATGGTAAGGGTCGTGTATTGTAATTATTTATCATCTAACAAAGTATTTTCATTCACTTTCCATTTATATACATTGCATTTCTCCACAAGAAGGAAAGCCTCTCTTTGGACTTCATGGTATTTTTAAGACCAAAATTAGTGATGGAGATAGACACTTCTTCTATGGATTTGGGAAAGTATTATTATATTTTGGGTATACTCTGTTGACACCCAATTCCATTTACTACTTCCAAGTAGATGAGAAGGAAGGCACAACTAGCAAGTGGTTGGGAAGCTACTTGCCACATTATGTTCAGGGGCAGCAAGGAGCCAAACTGCATTGGTTCCACTTGGGGAACTATTGTCACCATTATACATTTCATATGAAATAGTATATTTCTCCTTTGGATGCCATATTGTGATGATGTTATATTTACTATATTTGGAAAGGATTGGGCAAGAAATGTTCCTAGAACCAAAGAGTGGATCCTTGAGAGTCTGGATGCCTTTTGGCCTCTTGAGGACAACATTACTGTAGACCAAGATCAACAGTAGTTCTACACAGATCATACATGGGGAGAGAGACAGTGTGGGGTGGAAAATTTTTTCTATCATGTTCAGCCATACAACCCATGTGCATTGCAGGAGCAGGATATGGAGGAATTTTTCTATGAGCCACCCAAGGTGATCCATCTTATTTGGAGAGTAACATATGGGTTAGGTATTCTCATTGGGATTAAGATCCCCAACATTTTTCAGATCCCATGCCTCAAGAATGCCACTAGAAAAAATGTAGTTGCCTCCATGTATCTCCCAATTCTTCATGATGAGATCTATTTGATTTTGTCACCAAAGGCTAACTTGCACACTTACCAGGAGAAACTAGGGGAAAAATTGATTGGAGAGAATCTAGTTCAATGGAGGAGTTTATCAAATGAGGATGCTATTGTGGAAGGAGAGGAGATTTTTTGTTATCCATCCTCGCAGTTGCTTGAGGACAAGCAACATTTGGGAGGAGAGGAATGTAATATTCCTAATTAGATTTCAACTAGTTGGAATATTAATTTTTTCTTTTGATAATAAAATAGGTGAATAAGTGGGTAGAGAGACCTATAAATCTATTTAGCATGAATAGAAACACTTCATATATGAATGTGGATCATTGTATCAGCTGAATAAAGCACCTTTAGGTGTGAACAGGGGCTAAAGCATGTCGATAGGGTCAAACTTGACCATGTCAACAATGTTTTCATGGAGGTAGTGGAGGATTAATGGAGCACAACGTAGTCATGATGGAGGATTGTATGCATGAGAGTAGCATATTTAATGAGTGGGACCAAGGGCGAGGAAGCTCACCAAGCATATAAGGAAGAGGATGGAAGCCATGGACGAAATTCTGATTATTTTTGGTTCTTAGAGGCTTTTTTTGCCTAGCTTGAGTGTATTTTTCCTCAAGATCTTCTACACAATTTCTAATAAATTGTTTAATAGTAAGGCTTTATGATATTCTCATATTATATGTGTTCATCTATCACTGGATTTTCTAGTTACATGTCCTATATTCCTGCTTTTCCTAATTTGAAATATTACAAAGGAAAGGATTGAGAGCCCTCTTATTTATAACAATTTATTGGGTTATTATAAAAGATTGGAAATAATAAAATATTATTAACAATAATCTAGATCTAACTGCTCGGAATTTTTTACTATACTTTTGGCGGGAAAAGGTATTTAAATTTTCTTAAATACCTTTATTTTGAAATAATAAATAAATAAATGATTTATTTATTATTTCAAGGAAGTGGTTAAATAATAATAATAAAATAATGATTTTTCTAATCATTCTTGAGTTATTTAGTCAAATTTGACAAGGAATATTAATTAAATAATGATTTAATTAATTATTCCTAGAGAAAAATAAATTAAACAATGATTTATTTTACTATTTCTCATGTTTGGGTCAAATGTGACAAGAAATATTAACTAAATAATGATTTAATTAATCATTCCTAGAGGAAAATCAAATAAATAATGATTTATCTAATTATTCCTCATGGGATTTCTTGCTTCAACCATAAATATTTTAATAAAATATGCTTTATAAAATTATTTCTTATAGTGAAAGAAATACTACTATGGTAAAATTTGTCTTACATGGTGTATTTTGATCCACCTAGTTATAAATAGATAGGTGATCATTTTTTGGTGATAAAAGCTCCATTGGAAATTATTTTTTTCTTTCCGATCCCTCAACTCCCTTATACCAATAATTTCTATTAAATATCCTAAAATGACCCTCTCATCCAGTAGCCCTCGCTTCGCCCTAGGTCATAAATGAAAACCTGTCAACGAAGTCACAAAATAATAGGTAAACGAGACATGAACATTCTGATCACCTGATCTTACCGACCATGCGAATTTTTCATTCCAATGACCTCTCAACCTATATCACAACTTGCTACCTAAACTCTCCTTGAACCCCCTAGGTCACAAGGTCACAAAGTTATACAAGGGATTAACCTGAAACTTTGCAACCTTGTTACCTTGTGACCAAGAGACTTCCAAACCCTGCAACCTCGTTACCTCTAATATCTTCAAGGCATCAGGCCGCGAAGTCGCCATTCCTTTGGTCATTCACTGTTGTGACCCCATACTAGGTGCGACCCCGCGACCTGTCATACTTGTGACCTAGTTTTAAATCCTACATCTTGTGCCTCTGATATCTAGCTTTGTATTTCAATATTATCATTATTATTCATTCGATCGCTTTCATCTTGGGATCATATTTTTAAAATTCCAAGTGACATAAATCTATATTGCAACATTATATCATCTTTCTCTAGAGAGATAACATCGACAATAGTCAAAGGTTCCCACAAAAGAATAGAAGACAACACCCAAGGGATTGTATAAAGTATTCATCCGCAAAAACTATCTAAAAATATAACTTTTAATATCAACAAGAGTACAAAAATATCATGGTGGGATATTTTTTTAGAATTATCAAACAGATACATCACTAAACACCATGAATATTTCATTGTGTACATCAATGTCAAAAGGTATTGGCTGCACAAAGTAGATACGCATAAACCATTGTTCCCATTTGAAGAGACTATAAATTGGATATTACAACACAAGAATTAATATCTTTGGGTTATTAGAAAGCACAGAAGTGAAGACTTTGCATATTTCATTACCACCAATATCATCAATTATTATAAGATACTAGAACAATAGGAGTCCTTCAACACCAGGTGGCTATTATATTTCAAGTTGTCACCCAAGGACCTTCTAAATTCATAGTGGTAGGAACCCTCCAATTTCAGAGTCAAGGCATATCAAGTTTTCAAAACAAAAGGCCTCAACAAAGTGTATTAACTCGTGGTAGCTATTGTGAAAAATTTATATCGAGGTGTAGATATTGATAGTTTTCTAGGAACACATGTCCCCATAATGTAAACGATGGCCACCATAGATATTGTATTCAACTAGGGAAGCATTTGGGAATTGAACTTGAAGAAAAACATCCAAGCTGCAAAGAATCCCAATAAATACCAACCATCAGAGTTTTATATGGAATCATACCTCATGAATGATGTATGTTCAAGATTCCATTTTGAAGGATGGAGTCTAAAGTGGACCCTGGAGACACGTCAGTCTACACACATTTTCTATAAGATATTTTTAGATCTGGGTTACAAAAGTATGAGTGAAACTAGATATGAATCAATAATTTCTCCTCTATATCAAATCATTTTTGGAGAAGATTATCCTTGCATTTCTAAGAGGGATAAAGAGATTCTCATTAAGGTGTCAGATTGGTCTCCCATTTCATAAGCCTCCTTTACAGATGTATTCAACTCCTACAAGCCACCACATGATATTCCTACATTGGTGATTGAAAAAGTACTCTTACAAGAAGTCTGCTATCAATTGACTATAGGATTCTCCATGACACCAGTCAAAGGAAAGAAAAATCCATGGCCTGATTTCTCTCTAACCATTGGGGAATATAATCTTGAAAAATTCAAGGAAACTGAATCAGAGGAGAAGGAGATGAAAGGTTTCTACTTTGTGGATTTTAGACACCACGGGTATGACCCAAAGAGAATTGTAGTATCACATTGCAATTAGGCATGTTTCAATTGGTCCTATGTCCATACCAATAATGATAATATATATATAATGTTATAAATTGGTACAATTACACTAGATAAATAGGACCAAGTGAACAACAATAGAAGGAGGATGAACAAAAAAATAATTCCCAGGAAAGTATAAGCTTTGAGGCCATATCATACTTGCTTAAAAGGAATAAAGAAAAATAAATAAGGATGGAAAAAAGAAAAAAACATAAAGGTAGCCTCAATAAGATCCAATGGTTGATCAAAGAGACGATAAATAATAAGAAAAATGGGAAGAAATGAACACCACAATACCATGGAAAAAAAGAAGAAATAAGGAGGAAAATGGAAGAGGAGTAGCGTAAAAGTTCACAATATGTGGAAATTAAATAGGGTGAGGAACCTTATCTGTAGTGGTAGGAGGAGGAAAGAAGGAAGAATAAATAAGAAGAATAAAAACTTAGGAAAGCAGAAGAAGACTATTAAGCACAATAAGCCAAATAGAAGAAAATGAAAGAGGAAGAATAAAAATGAAAGAATCAAGAGGAGGAAGAATTGAATAAAAATCAATAAGAATAGGAGAAAGAAAAGAAAATGTATGAAGAAGATAAGAATGTGAAGGATGAAGAGGATAAACAAAATAAAAAAGAGTAAATCAAGAGACAACAAGAAGAAATTGCTAAGAAATATGAAATCAATTTCCTTAATGAGAGACAAGGAAACATAACAGATGATCAACAGGGTCAAGGGTCTGGAATGGAGACTGACTTATCTCCCTTGGATATTCCTCCCCTCCACCCAAATTACTAGAAGACATCTTCCACTCAAAGAGTTAGGAATCTGAGATGATGAAGAATAATAAGTACTAGATATCAGTACATTAAATTTTTATCATATCTAGTGTAAGATTATGTAGGAAAGGAGAAAATTATATGCAAAAAACTCGACTAAGCCTAGATCATTTATTAAAGAGATGGAAATTTTCATAGACACTACAATGAATCTCAATGTCATTGCTTCATCTGTAATGAAATTTGTGACCACAACATTATTAAACATGAGAAAACTAAATAGACATGTTGCTAAATTTCAGGCTAAGCTTCATTATTATAAAAAAAGAGTTTCTAAAGAAGAAGAGGAGAATTAGGTTTTGTGCCTAGCCCATTCAAGTAGAAAAGAGTTGCAAGATTCCATTCAATAAGAGATAGTGACATTAAAATATGCTATAGCCTTAATGTATCAAGAGATGATGAATTTGCATCACAATGTGGCAACATTCCCAAGCATACAATCATAATCTAAAGAGAAAAAAACTGTGCTTAAACAAACCACCAAAATGATCAAAAAATATGTGCCTATACCACCAAATATATGAATGCACTAGAAACTATCCCTATGAAGGATTAGATGAATTCTCAAAATCACAAGGTCCTAATCCACACCAAGATCCAATCACAATATAAACCAAAGAACATGGATATCATAGTAGCCTCATATAAACATCTCTTGAATGGAATAGAGTGTTTGAAAAAAGTGCACAAAGTGCCTTCTATTAGATCAGTCGATGAAGTAAGTCAACAAGAGGAATTTATCCAAGAAATTCAAGCATTTATCAATCACTTGAAATAGGTTGCTACCATGGAAAAATTGCATGTTATAAAAGAAAAATTTACTCGATATGTGGTGGAAGCCGTAAGGATATATACTAGGCCAATGACCTTATATAACCAAATATAGGCTAAGAATAAGACTCCATTTTGAGAATATCTATCATTCTTTCACAAACCTATGGATGAGCAACATGAGGTGATTAGCATAGTAACGTAATAGAATCTTTGGAGCTCATATCTTGTAGAAGAGTTACATCGCTATGTTTTAGAGTTATATATTTTTAGAATGGTGGAGTAGGGCCATCTCTTTCATGTAACATGTACATAGTATGATAGAGACTAAAATAGAGTAGAGTCTCATAGGTATGTGAAATGTCATGATGTAGATAAATAGTCATGGGGTAGACAAAAGGTCACCCCTCTTTCTATAAATATTCCCTCATTCCACATTGTAAAGGACTTCTGTTTTTGGACTTATCTTTGGTGCATATTGTTTGATAACTAAGAGATATTTTGGTGAATGAAAGAAGTAATTCCTATTTCCACTTATGTATTTGATAGACTCCTCATGTGATGGTGCTATGGATATTCTCAGCTTAATTTTTTAAACTTCCTTGAACTATCGAATATTGTTTCCTCATGTGTCATTATGCATTGTGGGATTCCTACTGTGATGAATGGATGTTCTTACCTTAAGCTTGTGTTGATAAACTGCTTTATTTATCTTAACATTGTATCATTGTGTGATACTGCACTCACTTATGCTTTTGTATGGTTATTAATCACGAACTTATTCATTCCTGATAAACTTATATTTAGATGTATGTGTGGATATGATTTGAAGCTTTCCTAACAATGATTTTCTTGAGGTGCATTATTTGAAGTTATTTTGTTTCTATTCATGAAATCTATTATATTTTATTTTTGTAGGTTACTTGCATTTTTTGAAGTTTTATTTTTCTCTTATGTTAACACTCATATTTCATAAATAAAAAATGTTAATTAGCGAGATGGAAAAAAGGATGACATACTGGATGGGACTTATAGACCAAACTATGTAGAGTTTGATTAGGACCCTACACTAGGAAGATCCCTGAGCTGTTGTGGGTACATTCCAGCTCATCAACACATGGAAATGGAAGCCTTTATTGAGACTCGAGACCAACCTATGCTAGAACATCAAGATACCACAAAATATATAGTTTTTGAAGAAGAGGCTAAAGAAGGAAAGGTGGAATAAATTGAAGAAGGGAAGAGACCCTTGAGGATCCTTCTAGGCCCAAAAATAAGAGGAAATGAGAGCAAAAGGGAAGGCTCTCAGAAGTAAACATTGAACAAGATGTGGCTGCCACCTTGAAAACCCTTAATATACTGGTAAAAATAAAAAGGGGGAAGCCCAACCAAGGTCCCTTACACTTCAGAAGATGAATGAGTACTAGAATTAAACATGGGAAGCCTCAACCTACCACAACTAATCCAATCACCATTGAAGGATGAGCCAATCACCAAGAGGGGGAGTTATAGAAGAGGAAGGGGTAAACTGAAGAGGCAACCTCACTCACAACTAAACAGAAGTATCCCCATTCCTCACCAAGATGAAAAATTACTAGGGTATCTAGGGTGAAGAAACCACAACAATAAATTCCATGGTTATATGAACACACATGACTGCTATAGGAAATGGTATATTTGTTACAGAATAGCGAGACAAAACTACAAGAAATTACAAAAGCACCATAGGAGGGAGGATAAGGACCAGATGAGATACAAGATCTTGATCCGCATCCACATCTTGGGTCCTATTATAAATTTTATGTGCAAAGACAAATTATCCCCACTAGATTTGTAGTCCCCATCTTACTTGATCTAGAAAAAGAAAGAAGTCGAACCCATCTATGGATAGAGATTTATAATTACAAGGGAGTTGATGATGTGGGTATCATGGAAGAGAAAATGAAGAAAATGGGTGAAAAAATGGTTCATTTGGGGTTAATATAGTCAACTATGAGGGAGAAATGGCAAATGAAAAATAATAGGTTAGGAGAGAAGCTGCGTGAAAAATAAGGACAACTTGGCACCATGGATTCCATCCAATGCAGACACACCTAAAAAATGTATGCCATGTTCCTCAAAGAGTAGTGACTTCAATTTCAAATTAGAACTCTAGCACAAAATGGTTCCCTTCCCTTCCAATCCTACAAGTATTTTATTGAATTTTATGACAAGGCTAGTGGGGAGGACAAAGCTAAGATTGTATAATTTTACATTCACAACCTCATATTAACTCACATGAATTTATGTGATTCAAATTATAGGATGGGGGATGTGAAGTTGGTGGCATTAGACTCTTGGTTCCCTCATGATGAGGTAAGGGTTGAAGAAGAAAAAAGAGTCATATCCAAGGAGATTAATGAGGCCCTGTGGGCCAGAGAAGAATCCAAGCCTCCTCACCTTGTCATCAATAAAATTAATCTCATCTATTAGGATCCCAAGATGGCCTCACGTTACATAGAAAAATAGGAGCAAGTCATTAAAAAATTTGAGAAAATGTTTAAGAATACCAAAGGCTTGCAAGCATGTTAGAGGAGATGATATTCACTCCCCATAGCTTGAATATTAGGAAATATCATTATCCAGAAAGGTTGAGGAGTTCCTTGGAGAAGACACCCTTGTAAAAGAGGGTAGTACAAAGATTGAAGGTAAATGGGATTGGTCTCAAATTAAACTCTCCTTTGATGTTAGGGTGACAAGAGAGAGGGGATAATATTGAAGAAAAACAAGAACGGAAAGAGATAGAAATAAATGCAGGGTTCCATACTCAGGAGCTAACTTCATTAGAGATACCTTGGGATGTCAAGGTAGCCACTAGGGCTATCCATGACATGGAACTAAATGGATAAGTTGCTCATAGGATGAGTACCACCTTCAACAATGGGGTGATGATTTTCCTCATTAAAAAGTAAATAATAAGGGCAATGCGACCTTCCTTCAGCCTATATTTATCTTGTTCCTCACAATTAATTTCATATATTTTACTATTATGTGTTTTTTAGGACGACCATAGGATTATTGTCATATTTTGTGGCCTAATGGGATTAATTTGGATGAAAATATTTCATTTGAGTGCATTTACTACACATATATACATTAGAGGTAGTTCGAGAAGATCTAGGAGGATTTTACCCTACATTTACTCACCTACAACTTGAATTTCTTCCTCAAATCATTCACCTACATTTCAGATATCTGCTAACAACTGATGCACTGAACGATTTAGAGGAACTGAGGGAGCTAGATCCACTCTTTTAGGGATTTTGGAGGGAAGAAACCCTCTTTCTAAGGAGGTTTACCCTTAGTAATTTTTGTATAAATAAGCAAGCCTATGGTCTCAATAGAATTCAATTTTTTTATTAGGAGAATAGACACACTTAGGAGCTTAGACCTTGTTGTTTCCATTTCCCATTTACGATCTACTTGAGCACTATTTTGAATTAATGAAAATCGTTTTGTTGACCTACAATCAAGTTTGGTTCAGAGGTCTGAGTCCCCTTAGGTTAGGCCTCAATCCAAAGGCTCTAATATCTCTTATTTGTACATTTCTTCCATGCATTTCCTTTCCTGGAAGTATTTTCCTTTTTTGACAAGCAATATTGTTTATGAAAATTTCTTGTGGAGGTATTCCAATCACTTATGTGGTGGGATGCATTATTGAAGATATAACATTGGCATGGAAAAATATATACAGTTTCTTTCTTTTGCAGTAGTTAGGTATTTGATTTTCCTTCTTTTACATACTTTGTATTGTGCAGATTTAGTGATTGATATAGTAGTCTTACTTAAACCTAGAAAGCATAATATAGTATGGATGTAGGTATTGTGAGTGCTACAAGATAGATTTAATTTTCATGCAGTAGATATGTTTATAATAGAATTCAACTCATCCTTTATTAGTTATTTCCATTATTAGAAATTTGGTGATTGGTTTAACACTCTTTCAAGTTTTAAAAGAATAATTTGTCCAATGTGAAGGTAGTATTGCTACTTTGCAGGGATATAATTATCATTCATACTCCTCTCCTTACCATCAACTACTTTCTTTTCACCTCACAATTCTTGAAAAAAATTGGTCATCGAGGGCACATTTCTGGATTAGTGAAGGTCATCGTGTGCATCGATTCTTGTGCAAGGTGGGCTCTCTATGGGTACTAGGAATGAAAAATGTCTCATACAACCTTCATTTACCCTCCATTACCTTTTTCTACCTTAATATCACCTTTACCACCCCGAGAATTATCAGAGGTCAAATATTGTAGAAAAATGGGGCAATGTTGTAGCATCATATAACAATCTTCTAGCAAACTTGCAATATCCTGTAGAATCATGTAAACTTGGATATAATGTATCCTAGAGATTTTTTCTTTCCTCTTTTCCTTTAATAATGTATCTTAGGCTCTAAAACTATGATTGAGGGAGACCAAATACCACCTAGGACTTACCTTTTTCCTACTTTAACGCATTTATGTAATTAGGGCTACTGAACGTATCTATGAATTTGTTAATACAGTGATTATTTTCTTGAGTATTTCATGGGATATCTATTGAGTCTCTTTGGAAAATAGAGTAAAGGGTGATTACGTGATATTTTCCTTATGAAAAATATATTATAGTTCTTGATTTATGTTATGCTTTTTAACCTAGGGTTTTTATTTAAAGCACTATTTTTTCCATTGCATAGACTAGGTTTCCTTTTTAAGCAACATTTACATTCTAAAAATAGATTAATGTTCACATTTAATGAAAGCGGTGTATCCTTTACATTCCTTCAAGTATAGGATTATAATTCTGCAGATAGGATTATCATTTACATTTTGATCAAGTATATTTTCTCTTTATTTGGGAATAGAGTAACATTTCCATTTATCAAAATAGATTAGAATTTTCCTTCCATCCAATTTCTTTTGTTTCCAATCTAGAATTGATTGATAGAGTGGAATTTGCATGACTTCGTATAGTCCACTTCTTGAAAGTGACATGAGTATAGCTTATCCAATTATGCATACAAGAATATCACCTCTTCATTTTGTACGAACCCCAACTTAATAATTAATCTAGTAGCCTTGGGAGTTGCAACACTTTTGTTGCAATACCGTGGCTGATCACAATTTTCATCTTCATCTAAGATATTAGGATAATACTTGACATCATTTTTTTCATGGGCTAAATAGTTAGATGCTTATACTATATAAAAGAGATGTACAGTCATTATTAGTGGACATTTAGAATATAATAAATTAAGTTGAAGTATAGTTTAATTGTCTAGTATATGTTCACTTGTCATTCTACTTTTATATGAACAGAAAGATGTAATCATCCTTGGTAGTACAACAAGAATAAGAGTTATATAAAATAAAAATAATACCATATTCATTAGGAATATGCAAGATTTTTTTCAATTAGTTGGACATTTGGGCAATCGGTTTTTATAGATACCTTTTAATATGTAATAAAAATAGGCACTTATTCTATAAAAATAGGATTTTACTATGTGACTATAGAGCTGATACAGTCATTTATAATTCCATGGTGTTAGAACTATTATAGTAGAATTTAGAAACTAAAATTTCAATTCCAAACACTATTTTGAAAAGTATTACACATCTTCCATTTAGAAGGTCAATCTTGTGGATCATAACTTCGTATTCTAGGCTCCTTTCCACAATAACTCCAGTAATAACATCCTTGATAAGCTATTTTGTATTAATGATTCTAGAAAACTTAGTATATTATGTTCTTTAGAATTGAATGTATTATACCCAATCTTAAAAAGCTTCTTAAATAATCTCATTAAAGTATTTTTCTATTTTTTTATGGTTTATTCCATCTCATATAATTCTATATTGACTAATTTATGGAACCTAATGTGGTAGAAATTTGTTTCTACATTGTATTATTTTTAATACTCGGTAATATAATGAGGTCTCGATGGAAAATTAATTTAGGGTGTAGGATTTATCCCCCTTTTCTGCCTCCTTTTTGTCGTTTTCACTAGTTAATAAGTTGCTTGTTTTGACCATTTTTTTTATTCTAATTTGGGAATGGAAGAAAAATATGATGCTAAACAAAGCACTGAAGTTTTATTTAAAATTTTCTACGAGGAATAAAGAGGTGGAAGAGGATATATTAGGTTATTTTTGGAAACTTCAACCCTCTACGCATGGAACAAGGAAGTGTCAGTGTCTCACATACCTCTGCAAATCGATTTCCAAGAAAATCCATTGAATAATTATTGGAAACATGGTTCCTAGACACAAGGGACAAAATAAAATTAGGTAGGGAACATTTCTTGGGTGATGAATATTATTATATGCCAGTCCAGAAGGGGGTCAAAACTATTGCTTTTATCCCCATTTTCTCTAGACAAACCCATATCGTAAAGTTCCACAATTAGCATTCTTATATTCTTAAAATTTCAGGTTCACTAATTTTTCATTTTTGTTATAAAATTTCATGATTATTCCCACACATTGTACATTGCATCAATAATAGAAGAGAGATAATAGGGGCATAGTTATCCCTACTCAGGTGTTTTTGGTGGAATTTCCCCTCTAAAATAATTTTGAGTAGTTTTTTGCATCAATTTTTGTTTCCTTTTGGTAAGTAATCTTTTTATTTAGCAAATGTTTGGTGCATGGTGGTTCACTCTTTTTTTTTGTACTTCCAGTTAAGGAAATATGGTTTTTTTATCAGTTAGGGTAAATGTGTTAGATGTTTATGGATGTCGTATTATATATATATATATATATATATATATATATATATATATATATATATATATAAAAAAATATTTTTGGTTTTCCAAATTGGGATTGTAGGTTAAAATATCTTTGTTAATGTGTATGTTTTCCATTACACCATTTTTTATTAATAATACCTTTTCAACAATTAATCTCATAGGGTTAAGACCTAAATTTTGTACCAAATAAGTTTTGCCTTAAAGAGGATTCTCTTTTCGGTAAGGAATTTTTCTTGGGCCTATGGTAGACATTCTTAAAGTTGGATATCTCTCAAATTGATTTGTGTAGTGAAAGGAAATGGTGAGTATTTGAGGGATAAATATTGTGAAATTTAATGGGTAGAGTTGTGAGTTTCAAAATTTCAATGTGGAATATTTCTTGGTAGACAAAGATTAGTAGATCACTGTCAATCAAGGTACTACAGAAATAAATATGTGGATAGAAGATTTCACCAAGTTGGATTGAAAGGAAAAGAGAAAGATATGGTTTATTCTCTTATATTCATTATTAGTAAGTGTTTAATTAGAATACGTAATGAAGGAACTACAAAACATGTTAGCGAATTTGTATTAGTCTATGTCACTTGTGAAGAATTTTCTGCTATGGAAATATTTGTATAAACTAAGGGTGAAAGATGGATACTTAGTGATAGAGCATATAAATTCCTTAAATATTGTGGTAAGATATATATTATCTATTTATATTGTTTCAGATGAATATAAGTGTATCAGTTTTTTGTTTACTTTACCAAACTCATAGCTTAGTTAGTTATTTCCGTAGAGGTGGACACTCCCATAATATAAATGCAACTAGGTACTCTAGTGGGAGATATAAATATCTAGCCATATTCATAAAACTATGTTGGACATGAGGAAAATAAGGGAATTACAAGAAAGATTATAAATCCAAAATTGCCAAGAAAGGAAATGGATTTAATAATTCTTATTCTATATAAGAAAAAATCTCCTCGGTTGAAATAGATAATTCTTGTTTAGCTTCTTCAAGTATACATCTAGATCATGAGGCATAGTTGGTAGAATTGGGAACTTACTTTCATATGAATCCTCATAGGGAGTGTTTTTTGAAGTACGAAAGATATGAAAATAGTGATTTTTTATTAGGGATGACATGAAAAAAATAATCACACAAAAAGGAAAATTAAAGTTCAGGCACATGGATGGAAGGATTGTAACATTCGTTGGTTTTATAGACATCAAAGGATTGGCCATAAATTTTAATTCTAAAAGAAAGATGAGTGATGAAAGAGTAGAAATAGAATTTAAAAAGGATACCTACATGATGGGCCAAGGAGAAATGGTATTTCCAATAGCAATTTGAATTGGAATTTTGTATAATATTTTGGGAAAAAATGTTAGTGATTGGAACAAGAATTAAAATGGTTCTAAGAGTGAAGTAGAGGAAAGAAAAATCCATATAGACCATGGAAAATTTTACGGGCTAATATTCGTAGGAGGGCTAATTTTCCATGTTGTTATTGAAAAAAATATTTGCCAATTTCCATTTTTTTGAAAATTTATTCTCCCAAATTTTATAGTATAATTTTGAAATGTAACAACTAAACATAGATTAAATTTGTAAGCAAAAATTTTGGCTAATATTGGTTATGACAAAAAAATATCCAAAGGACTTTCAAACACTTCCAAATCCACAGAAATCATGAGTATCAAAAGATGCAATTGAATTTATACAAGGAAAGAACTCTTTACCTCTCAATGATAACTATGTCCTCCCACAAGTAATTCAACTAGAGAAAGGGTGTGAAGATGAGAACCTAAAAGAAAAAAGAACCACATAATACAAAAATACACTTGGGAATTTTTGAACCAAGGTATCCACGTAAATACAAAGCCCAATCACCTCACTGCTTGCCTCTATAGCACACTCCCATGGGCTCAAAGATTTTAGTTTTACATGGAATCATCTTAAATTTCATTTGATTCTCTACATTAACATTGATGTATATTACCGGTAAACAATGAACTTTAAATAAGACAAATATTATATGCCAAAATAGAGAGCAACATAGAAAATGGAACTAAGCTTATGACTCACTCTTTGAAAAAACATAATTGTGCATGTTGTCTTTCCTTGATGTTGCAGTTTGGTTAAACCGTGATAACTAAGTCCTTGCGAAAACTATTCATCATGGGGAAAGATTTAGCACCAATAAATAGGCTTATTATTATGTTGACCTCAAAGTATAAAAGGAGATGGAACTCGGTATCCAGAATATTCCTTTGGTGAGTCCTACACTTTAATGTGAATATTTTTTTATTTCTTTGTTTAATTTATACATTACATAGTTATACTATGAACAGGCACATTAACCGGTTTTCGCATATATGTCCATCACATATAAATTTAACAACAAATGAAAAATGTATATTATCAAAATGACACATGGGAAATATTAAAAAGGGAAATAAGAATAAAAGAAACAAATGCAAGAACAAAAGAAAAAAAAAATGGTAGAGACTTAATTCAATAACCTCCAAATGAGTCACAAAGAAATCTAGTCAGTTTTGAATATCTTATAAGAATATGGGAACTATTTTTAGCTAGCACATTGATGTGCTAGGAGGGAAAGATTAATGGATTTGGCCTCTTCTAATCTCTATCCCTCGCTACTTTCCAAGTATAACCAAAATTCAATTAGAAAAGGTCCAAGAAGATTCATCCAAATTCTGTGTCAAGATTTGTATGAAGAACAAACATAAAATCCAAGCAAGAGTCCAGAAGTTGTAAACACCAAAATTTATAGCATTGTATTAAAAAACCTATACCAAAATGGTAATCTATATCTATATATATATATATATTAGCAAATAATATGGCAAGCAAGAGTCCCAAGCTGTAAACACCAAAATTTATAGTAATGACACCTTCAAGTGCTCAATCATTCAACTCTAGCAACAAACATTGAGTTTCATTGCCGCACTGTCTTCATGCTGAGAATTTGATGAAGGATGACTATTTTTAGGACGTATTTTTAGACATGTTTGTCTATTGTGTCTAATTTTACTGGTCCATTAGTTTCACATAACGTGGTTTTATATATGTAGTCACATGAATTTAGCCACAAGTGAATAATCAAATGTAGTCACATGTATCTATCCACATGTGATCAAACGTATTTATGCCAAATGTGATTATCTTCTAGGAACTTATAAATTTTTCTTTTTCCAACTACCTTTCTTACCCTGCCTATCATTTGTAATCTTCATATTGGAGGTATGCAGAGTGCATTTTGTAAGAGAAATGTGAAAAAGCTTGCATTTTTCATCATGCATAATTGAATATTATTTTATATAAAAAGGTTATTCCCATACCCACTTTCTAATTGAATGTTTCGATATTTTTATTTGAGTTAGCAGAAGATCATTTCCACGTTGGTAAACATCCACATTGGAAAACAGTAGCATCAATTGGAGCGAGATGGCACAGTTGTAATTTTGGTCGTCATGGGTTCAATTTCCCTTATGGGCCCTTCTATTTTGGATTTGCAGGGGTTATTGTGCATTCGTGAGGTAAGGAACATACCATAGAGCATCTTCTCTTGTAATATTGTGGGGTGTACATCGAACTGTCGCACATTTATGCTTGAAAGTTACAATTGCTGAGTAGGGCTACACTTACCAAGGAGAATTTATTGGTAAGTAGGTGGATGCATTTGCTTTATGAGTTACACTCCCTGATGTATTCAATTAGACAAGAATGGTGCACTCCTTAAGGCCATTAATGGCCAGCTTTTAACCCCCTCCTCTTGGCTTATAAACAGACAAAGGACACACTAATATTTCAGACAATAGAGTTGTCTGTGTTGTATCTTTTAGACATGTGTAGAACTTGAGCATGATGCCAAGATGCTATAATACTTTATTTTAAAAATAATATAAAAACCATGTGATTGTTGTTCGAGCCTGTCCTTTCCATACAGAATATTTCATATTGTTGCATGATGTATATCATAACCTATTTATTTGTAGCCTGCTATAGCTTGCTAGCATAATCTTTAAATTTTAGAATTTACGTCGAGTAGAAATTATTTATCTGTTGTTGTAAATTAGCTCATGAAATGCAGTAATTGCACTCTGGAATATTTCCTAATAAAATTTTAGTATATACTCATTTAAAGTTTTGATAGGCACAATCTAAAGGATAAAGTTTTAGGATCTCCAGAATTCATTCTTTGAGTAAATATATGAAATATGGTGTAGAGAAATCACATGGTATCAGAGTTGTGCATATGAAATCTCTCAGCAAATCCACATATGGATGGGACTGTTTCCTGCAAGATAGAGCTGTCAGAAGCTTTCACTGTGTGAAATTCCCTTGTTTTAGTGTCTTCAGTTGAAAGAAACCATGATAATGTTTCCATGTGGTGTCATGAACAAAAGGGCCATGATAGATCGGACTCAACACCTAGTTTTTTTAGAGTTTCCTTATGTATTTCCAAAATATTTGTTTGAGCTCCCACCCACGTGTGAACTAAAATTCACCATTGAACTCAATGTGGAATGATTCCTATCTCCAAGGTTCCTTATCAAACGAGTTCACCCAAGTTATCTGAATTACATATGCATCTACAATAATTCTTGACTTTTGGATTGATCTGGCTTAATGAAACATTTGAGGTTACTAATTTTGGTGATCAAGAAGGATTAGTCATTGGAGTTTATCATTACTATAGATGCTTGAATAACATCACCATCTAAAATCAATATTAGTTCTCATATATTGATGACTCCATTGATCAAATGAAAAGGGCCATAATATTCTTAAAGATTGATTTGTGATTTTAATACCACCAATTAATAATTTACAAGGGAATCCAAAATATTGAATTCAAATCATGATTAAGAAATTATGATTTTATTATGGTACCGTTTAAGTTTACCAATGCCCTAATAGTATTCATGAAACTAATGAATGGGGGTTTTTAAAAATACCTAGGCAAGTTTGTTCAACTATTTCTAGATGACAGTTTGATTTATTCATGTGTTCCAAAGGAGTATGAGGAGAACCAAAGGTTGATATTGGAGTGTCTTGAGTAGAATAAGAATGATTAAAAACTTTCTGATTGTTCCTTCTTCTAGTCAAAGATCCATTCTTTGAGCCACATTACTTCTTGAGAAGGTATAGTCATGGACCATACCAAAATCGAGGCCATTATGGAAATCCTAACACTAAAGCCTGATGCTCATAAGGCTACACAATTTCAATGGATTGGTTAGGTATTATAGGATATTCATAGAAGAATTATCCAATATAGTTAATGTCATTAACAAGGTAAAAAATAATAGGAAGGAAATTATATGGATATAGTACTTTCAACAAGCCTTTTTGAGGCTTACAAATTTGTAAACCACTTCTCTAGTCCTAAAAGTGCTAGAAATGGACCAATATTTGTAGTATTTACATATGATAGAAATAAAATTATTATATATTGAGTAATTTTTCATCTTACTGATTTGTTCATTATTCAAGAAAAAATATCATTATGAAGGCATAAAGAAGAGGTATTCTTTAGTTGGGTAAACACATGTGTTCCAAAACCATGCATGTGAACATCAAGGTGTATATGGAGGTCCCCATTTTCAATTACCATCAAAAGTAGAGGAATTCCTCATTGTTTACTACACAACATGCCTCCATCTTTGTTAATGACATGTGCATGTCTATGTGTATATTATCACTTGAGTAAGAGTTTCAAGACAATTCCCATGCTGTAATACCCTCTCTTTTCATCTTGAAAAATGGAGTCCTCTCCAAGTCACTCACATAGATTAGGTTGCCATAAGAGAAGTAGGTTTTTTTCCTTAAGATGTGTTAAAATTGGAAACAAGGGCCAAATTCCACTTTGGAAAACTGCTTTGGGGAAGATAATTATGACATTAAATTCCTCTTTTCGAGAGGACCAAAAGAGACCTAAATATCATCGAATTTGGTTAATAAAAAGTGTGATTTTGAATTTATGTTTCTCTCATATAAAACTATCAGGGTCGGCCTACATGATGGCTCATTAATCCCAACAGACATGTCCCTTTAAGTCCAAAAACTTGTATATATAGTGGTGCCCTCATCCTCATTTCACACATATTGTTCTCTTTGAAATGGCCATAGAAGGATAAATTATATAGAGAAGTAGGAAAGGGCTTGTTATTGTCATGATTGGGCTATTTTTGTGGGCTAAGTCCCTTGGGAAAGAGGCTGAGGATCTTAGGAGGAATTCTAGGTTTTCTTGTGAATAGTTCGTGGCCTATTTCTCTCTTTGTTGCAGGTCTGAGTTCCTTCTGAAGTTCACTGCATGCATCATGAATGTTTGGGTGTAAGACTATTGAATGGAATCACTCTTGTAGGTGATCCACATTCCCTAGATACATTTCTCCAGCAAACCACATGCATTGACTTTCTAAACAGAGGACTGTGAGAGTTGTTATCTTCTCAGGTAGGGTTAAGACCTATTTTGATGAAGGAAGATTGTTATGAAGGCATGTTTTAGGGCTGAAATAAACCATGTCTTGTAAATATATAAAGGGTTGACTACTTGAAGAAGAGCCAAAACTGTAAAGTTAGTTTAAGAAAATATTTAAGGGTTGAAGCAGTCTGTCACATGCCCTAATGAGAGCACCTAGCATAACAAAATTTTTCAACATTCACGCTCAAAATATATGAGGCATTTCTATAGTTGTATAATCGATCTAATTAGAGCATCTCATAGTTAAACTAAAACAAGCCCTAATTTGTACACACGTATTCTGCAACCTAAGAAGTTACATCTTGTTAGATCGAGAATTACATCTATGATTGAAGACTATGATTGTGGAATCTGGATATCCTCATTGGCAAGACATTCTTGACATTTTTATTATTGTACTCTCTCTATTGAGCATTTGAGATGAACAATAAGAAGATTTAATCAAGGGTTTTCCCCATCTTGGGGATTTTCCATGGCTTGAGCCAATTACTAAGTTCTTATATCTTGCCTTGTATTCTACAAATGTTATTTATGTTCTTTCTTCAGTTACTATCAATGTGATAATAGTTTTTATGATTTCTAGTAAAATTAATGACAATTGAATATTGGGGCACTATGGAACAATGAAGTAATTGACCTAGCAAAGAACATGTTATGAAAAATTAACATGGTTTCAGAGCTAAGGTGAGGGCAAGACCAAGCAAGAAATAAAGAAATCACAATAAATATACCATCAATTCTGACCTTCCTCCTCCTCCAAGATTTGTTATCGTGAAGCATTGAACTTAGAAATATCTCTTACAAATTCCTACTGCAAAATTATAGATTTCATAACCTAGAATGGAAATGAGATCAAGGCCTCATCAATAAAGAATATTTAGGACAAATATCTCTATAAAATTGTTGTTCAAGTGAACTATATCTAATGACTGATGTCATGACTGTAGCCAGGAGGATTTGGTTGCTTTAGGGTAAAATATTCTATGAAATCACAGTTGAATTGAATTTGTTTTGTAGCTCACTCATAATTCATTCTCTATTGCAATCATATCTAATCCTATAGATTTCCTATCATCTAATATCATATCTATAATTTTATTGCTGAGCTTTTTGATAAGCTTTACTCCCTGTATTAATGGTTGTCTCACATAAAAATATGAAAGGCTACTTCAGCCCTTGCATCATCAATCAAGAGGGTTTGATAAAGAACAATGTTCAAAGTTTATGTTCGGATGATGCTTATTGCAAGTGAACGATCTACCTATGTGTGTTAATGATATCTTTGAAATTCCAGTATCCAAGAAAAAGGAGTTCATCACAAATAAATATCATTCCAAGGATATTGGAAAATAAAACACGTCAATCAAAAATCTCAAGCATGGCTCAAGGAACATAAGTTATTACAATAGATTTTCTGCACTCTGGAATGCTTGAAGTGATATGTTGACTTAGCAAAGGAAAAAAACGTATGTATGGGTCCTTCCAAGTCCCATTAACATTACAAGGAGAATATTCAAGTGATTATTCAATGTATCAAGTTGTATCTTGTTGAAATTGTTTGAGACAAACAAAATTTTATGGTTCTTCTTTCAAAACAATGATACCTGACAGGACATTATTCTAGCCTGAAACCATCTGCAGTAAATTCAAGTCTTGTATTAAAACTACTATGTAGATGCATCGTATCTACAACCTACAACTGTCATCAAAATTTTCTCCCTATATCTTTTCTTAGACATTTGTATGGCAATCTCTGGCATGTCCTCAATTCACAGTATGCTCATTAGTCATCATATGCAGCTCAAGTGTGGATGGATTTACAAAAATTAGTGTAACTAAAATATAGGCCCAACATCATATATTATTGGCATGATGTTAGTAATGAATATGTGCAGGACTGCATATGCTCGCATAAACTTTTATGGTATTTTGGATATATGGCCTCATGAATATATATTCTATGACGTCCTTATAACATAGCCTTATTTTTTAAGATATATGGTGAAATATAATTTCCAGTGAAATCCTAATTACTATAAGACATCTTATGTTTTACAAAAGTATTGACAGCATTGATAGTAATGATAGTATCTCTCTCAGTTATTTTTGTGTGAGATGACCTATATTCAATATTTACTCAAGAAGGTATGTTGGTATATCACATTATATTCCACCTAATTAAGGAAGGGTTTGATAAAACCATAGGTATATCAGACATAAGGGAAGTCACCAAGATCGATCCAGTGGTGAGCTTCTCAAGATTTTTGATAAAATAAAATATTCTAGAGTAAATGTTTCAGTTGAAGAAAGCTTTCAGTAGTTAAAGCCTTAAAGGATTAATCCTTGCAGAAGTCTTGTTTAGCAGTATTAGGATTGGGCTCTATATAGAACCAATCCCATCATGTTCATAATTTCTACTTTTCTTGTAGTAGTCTGGCAGAAGGTCAACTTGATTCAAGTCTAGTAACAAAGGTCTTGTTTCATATGATAGAAAATAAGTGGAACAGTTCTAATAAAGGCTATTCATCTTAGCTTAAGAAGACATGAATCATATCATCACAAGGAAAATCTTAGATTAAGTATTCCAGAATATTCATGCAGTCGGGAGGACCTATAATATTGAGGTACTATCAATTCAACATATTAACATCTCATATATGAGGAGTAGAGCTGAATATCCATCTAAGGTAAGAATTTAGAGGGAGCTATAGAAAACCTGTTAGAATGGATATATTTGGCACTTGGTGCAATTGCAGTAAAATTTGATATATTTAATAGTAGCCATAATTTAAGATGTAGAATATGATCCTCTCGAGAGGTAGTTGTTTTTTTTTTATAAAAGGCCAACATGAAAAATAGGTCTGATCAAATAAAGAAGCAGCTAACTATATATATACAATGTGAGAAGATCCTGAAAGACACCTTTATTTCTCACCTCAAAGGATCATCTCCTGCATTGAAGCTCCCTTAGAATTTGAAGAAAATGAATAAGAGACTAATGATTACATATTAGGTCTCAAAGAGCCTGATAAACCTTCCCAAAAAGGACATTCATGTTTATGGAAGAGAAACACCTAAATTATGAAATTTTTTATTGCATCAAATAATTATGTACAAATTGGATGGATCTCGTGATGAGCAGGCTTCTAGATAGACAATTTGCACTCTAAAAAGACAATCTTAGGATTTTGGTCTCCCTAACAAAGAGGGAGAAATAATTTCAAATACTATCTTCAGCAAGATATAAAGCAGAGAATTCCTAAGTACTTCCATGATCTCTGATGCCAATATGGATAGTAATAAACCAATCTGTCTGTAGAAAGTTATGCTACTAGGTGGAGATATGAGAATCCCATTAACACCATCACTAAGATCCAGTCTTGGTTCTTAGAAACAAGCCTGACACTATTCCCTATATGAAGGGATCTCTGGATAATATTGAATATGGAGCTCTGGGAGCATTGGGGAGGGCCTGGTGTACTTCTTTGAGCTATGAGTGACCATAGGGTGAGTGCTTCACCTTCCCCTATTGATGCATTATGCACAGGGTCATGGTTCACGTTCCCCTATGATAGCTCATGGTGGCTGACATGTGTGTGGGGTGAGTGGTTCACCTTCCCCTATTGTTGATGACATATTCATAGGATGAGTGGTTCACATTCTCCTATTGCATATGAGAAATATGACGGGTTCACCTTATCCTATGTATCCCCAGTGAGAGATGCATTCATGCATCTTCTTGTGGACATGCCAGTGGGACGTGGTTTATCCTTTCCCAACCTATAAGATGCTTATTCCCTATGATTTCTTGTTGACATGTCTGAAAAATACTTTCCCCACATGTATGATCCTTCCTATTGTTGTTTAGTTTCATGCATGTATGATGTGGATCATCCTTTCCCTACTCTTTGTTTTTTTCCATGCCTGATATATGTCTGTAGGAGGGGATTTATCCTTTTCCTCCATATTTTTTTGATATATTTTTGTAGGATGTGGCTCATCCTTTCCATACATGTGGTTTTGATGTGTGTTGGTATGACGTTGTTCATTATTTCCCTACATGTGCTTGTGATGTATGTTTGTAGGATGTGGTTTCCCCTTTCCATACGTGTGATTATGAGCAGGATGTGATAGATTATTTCCTTGTTGTTGTTCTTGCATCATCCTACCCATGTAGTCTAGGACATTTGGGAAGTACCTCTCATCTATCCATGTTGGGAAAAGTGGATACGAACCATAGAACTACCGATGGATGCATCGTGTACTATCGTACTCACTTTGCCTAGGATGAATAGTGTTTCTTCAACTTCATCACTTGGGATCAAGTCCAATGGGAGTTCACCCTTTCGTTTTGTGGACTGAATTTTGTCAATGGAGAGTTGAAACGTCTTGTGACTAACTCTCGATCGATTATTTTAGGCTACTATTCATATCAGTGTTCAACATAACATAGATGATATACATATATTGTGCATGATGACAGGGTGTCTCTATGATTGATAATGGACGGATTGGATGGATTGGTAGGTGGAACTCTCCCTAGTTGAGAGGAAGTGTTAAAATTGGAAACTAGGGCCAAATTTCACTTTGGAAAGATGCTTTGGGGAATATAATTATGGCATTAAATTCCTCTTTTCAAGGGGACCAAAATCAAGCTAAATATCATCGAATTTGGTTAAGGAAAGTGTGATTTAAAAATTATGCTTCTCTCATATAAAATTACCAAGGTTGGCCTACATGTCATCTCATTAATCCAAGAAAACACGTCCCTTCAACTCCAACAACTTGTATATAGACTGGTTCCCTCATCCTCATTTCACACATCTTCCTCTCTCTGAAATAGCCGCAGAAGGATAGTGTCTCTATCGAAGGAGGAAAGGGCTTGTTATTCTCATGATTGGGCTATTTTGGTGGCCCAATTCCCTTGGGGAAGAGGGCAATCATCTTAGGAGGAGTTATGAGTTTTCTTGTGAACATTTACAGGCCTATTTCTCTTTCTGTTGTAGTTCTGAGTTCCTTATGAAGTTGACCGCTATAATCATGAATTTTTGGGTGTAAAAATATGGCATGGAATCCCTCTTCTATGTGAGTTGCATTCCCTAGATACCTTTCTCATATAGGCTGCAAGCATTGACTTACTAAACAAAGGACCATGATGGTTTGTATCTGCTCAAGTAGGATGAAGACATGTTTTTGTGATGGCATATTGGTATGAAGGCATGTTTGAGGGTTGAAAAAGCCATGTCTCATAAATAGATAAAGGGTTAACTACTTGAAGAATATTCGCAGTTGTAAAGGCAGTTTGAAAAAATATGTAAGGGTTAAAGTAGTGTGTCACATGCCCTAACCATCGCACCTAGTACAACAACCTTTTTCAACCTTCGTAATCAGAATATATGAGGTATTTTTGTAGTTTTATAATTGATCTAACTAGAGAAGCTCCCAGTTAAACTAAAATAATCCCTAATTTGTACAAGCTTCTTCTATAACTTAAGAGGTTACATCTTGTTAGCTCCATAATTACATCGATGATTGAGGACTAGGATTGTGGATCTCCTCATTGGCAATAAATTCGTGACGTTCTATTATTACACTCTTTGCTAAACATTTGATATGAATAATAATAATATTTGATCAAGGGTTTTCCCCGTATTAGGTTTTTCCCTAGCTTGAGCCAATTCCTGAGTTCTATTATCTGGGCTTTCCTTCTACAATTCTTATTTATGTTCTTTCTTCAGTTACTATCAATGTGATAATAGTTTTTATTATTGCTGTAAAAGTAACGGTAATTGAAGATTGGGGCACTATGTAACATTAAATAAATTGACCTAGAAAAGAACATGTTATGAAAAATTAGCTAGATGTGAACATTTCATTTGAAGGAGTGTGATAATGAGGTTTTAACAAGGCATTAAAAGATGGAATGAGAAAGCATATTTGGGATGCTAGTGTTATGTCCTGCTTGAGGTAGGAGTGCACATCTAAGAAGACTCTAACAAGGGGTGAAGAGGTGGAATAGTTAGACAGTTTGGGCGGTTGTAGTCTCACTTAGAGGTGTAGACAAGCAAGTTAAGAACTATGAGAAGTTATCAATAAATCCTCAGACATTTGACGAGCTGGATGAAGGCAACTTGGTAGTGGTACTAAGTGAAAATTCCTTGATCGAAGTTGATAACCTCTCCTTGGCACTACCACTTTGCAAGACGAATAAAAAATGTGAAATATATGTTAAATCCACTAAATAAGTTGGAAAGGTTATTGAAACATATATAGGTGGTTTTTTTGTGTTGTAAAAAGTGTTGGAAATTGGAAGGTGGCCATTAGAGAAGATTTTCCATGGAGTGTCAAGGAGGTGCATCTGATAAGGAGTGAATTACACAAATCTAACAAATAGGTCATATTGGGTTAGAACTAGGATATTACTATTTTGGGACACCCAAATTTGTAGGTGAATTTTATGGAGGTGTAGTCCGCAAGCCACGTCTTATAGGTATCTTGGACTTCTGGTGTGTGTTAGAGGTGGTATTGTATTTTGTTTGATGAGCAGTAGCTAGAATGTGTTCCATGAAGGAAAAAATCGACAAGTTTGAGATGGATTAACCATTTGGAATTGTAAGGTGTGCCATGCCCTAGTTTTGAGAGACAATTAGAACCACTATCATGAAACCAGCTCCAAAAATAGAAGAAAAGAGATATCAATGCCTTAGAGATAAGCCACTTTGAGGGGAAAACCTCCTTTACATCACATAAATGAACAATTCCTGTATGATACATATGACAAAACCTTATTCTTTATATAGGAGTCCATGGGGTCACAATATAATCCTAGTATGCCTAACAATAAAATGTAAGGGCACAAAAATAACAATATGGGGGTTCCAGGGGTACAACAATAACAATAAGGGGGGATACACTAACATAATAAGGGACTACACTAGTAATATAGGGAGATAACATGCCCCTCTCCTTCACAAAAGTGTTTTCCTCAACGCTTGAGTAGCTCTGGATGCTTCTACATAAAATTATCATCCTCCCATGTAGAATCTTTAGTGGGTAAGTTCTTCCACTTGATGAGATACTCTAAAATTGATCGATTTCATAGCTGTCGATTCTTGTTTCCGTGACCACTTCAAGTTCCAATATTATTTTTCCTTTCTCATCAAGTTTTGGAAATATTGTTTGAACTGGAAGTTTTTCACCTATAACCCTGTTTAATCATAGAACATGGAAAATTGGATGCACTCGTGAAGAAGCAAGAATCTCCAATTTGTATGCCTTAGTACCAATCTTTTGCAACACCTTGTAAGGACCATACTACTTTGGCAATACTTTATTATCCTTATTAGCTTGCTTGAAGAACAATTGTTTGTATGGTTGTAGCTATAAAAATACCCAGTTTCCTACATCAAAAATTCTCTTTCTGTGATGTTGATCTGCCTATTGTTCCATTCGATTTTTTGACAAATTTATGTTATCCTTTAAGATTTGGAGAACTTGTTATTGATGCTCAATGTGATCTTCCACTACTTGAACCTTATAATTTTCTATTAAAGATGATGTGATGGATGATGGATGATATCCATAAATCTTCATTAATGGGGTCAATTTTGTTGCAGTATGGAAGGAAGTGTTATACCACCATTCAGCCAAAGGTAACCACTTGACCCGTTGTGTTTGTTTAGCATATACAAACAACAAAAATATTCTTCCAAATATTTGTTCACTATCTCAGTTCGACCATCAGATTTACCATGATAAGATTAGCTATTAGCTAGTTGAGTACCCAAATAAGAAAATAATTCCATCCAAAAGTTTCTAGTAAAAATGGGATCTCTGTCACTTACAATAATATGTGGGTTTCCATGTAGCTTTTGAATTGTTTCCATAAGTGTAGTAGCAATTGTACTTTATTTATAGGGATGAGTTAATTCACATAAGTGTGCATACTTGTTAACTATATATAATACCACCATGATGACACTCTTTCCTTTGGACTTATCTAAATCAATGATAAAATCCATTGAAATCTCCTCCTAGTATTGACTTGGAATGGATAATGTTCGTAGAAGACCTGGGATCTTAATTGTCTCAACTTTATATTGCTGAAAAACCAAACATTCCACCACAAACTTTTTAATATAATATTTAAGGCCATCCCAAAAAAATTCTTTCTTCACCTTGTGGTAAGTTTTTAAAAACCCTGAGTGTGCTCCTAAAGGAAAAGTGTCCATTTCCAAAAGAATATTTTGTTTTAGTTGGGAATTCTTACAAAGATATAAGTGATATTTGTACCATAAGGAATATTTTTTCCAACTAAATGTCTCAGATGTACTAGGATCTTGCAACAAATTTTAAATGAGTGTCCACACTCCTTCATCCTTCTTCCATTCATCCATTGCTTCAGTTATCTAATCTGGTTGGATAATAGAAACGACACAAAGCAATGCTTCCACCTCTCCTTCCTTTCTTGAGAGTGCATCTACAACAACATTTAGCTTCCCTTTTTTGTAGATGATTTCAAAGTCATAACCTAACATCTTTCTGACCGATTTTTTCTTCTCTTCTGAAAATAGACTTTGTTACAAACAATGTTTAATACTATCATGATCGGTTTTTACCTTGAAGTGTATTCCCATTAGGTAAGGTCGCCATTTCTTTACTGCATTTAATATTTCCAACATTTTGTTCTAATATATAGATTTCTATAAGTAATTTCCTTTGATTGGATGACTTTCAAAATCAATGGGTCTTCCTTCTTGCATTAAAATAGCACCAATTCCATTTCCTCGGCCATCAAATTCAACTATACTTTTTTTTTTTAAGTCTAGCTAAGACCGGTGCTAGGCACATTGCCTCTTTAAGTTGTTCAAAGGCCTTCGTTATTTCTGGAGTCCATGGAAATGCATATTTCTTCAATAATGTTGTTGGAGCTGCTTCTATTCTCCCATAATTCTTAACAAACTTGCGATAATACCCTATTAACTTGAGAAATCCTTGCAACTACTTTATGGTTGTGGGGACTTTCCATTCCTTAATGGCTTTAATTTTGTTATGGTCTACCTTAACACTCTCGTGAGATACAATATGACCCATATATTTCACCTCTTGTACTGTAAATAAATATTTGGAGGTTTTTTGATATAATTGTTTCTCCTCCAATAGTTTGAGCACCATGTCAACATGTTGAACATGATCCTTCTAAGAACTGCTGTAGATTAGTATATCATCAAAAAATACTAACAAAAATTTTCTAAGGAAGGGTTTGAAAATGGAATTCGTCAACCCTTGAAATGTAGAAGGTGCATTGGTAAGGCCAAAATGAATGACCAAAAATTCATAATGACTCTCCTGAGTTTGAATTGTTGTTTTCATAATATCTTCAGTCTTCATTCTAATTTGATGGGATCTTGAATGAAAATACAACTTGGTTAAATGAATTTTTCTATGTAATTCATCCAATAATTCATCAATCACAAAAATGAGAAATTTATCTTTAATAGTGAGCCTATTGAGCTCCCTATAATGTAGAGACATGTGCCATGATCCATCCTTCTTGTGCACCAATACTACTGGAGCAGAGAAAGAACTTTAACTAGCTTGAATTATACTAGCCTCTAACATTTCTGCAACCATATGTTCAATTCCGCCTTTTGGACATAAGGATATCTGTAAGGCCTAATGTTTGGAGGAACACTTCATGGAATCAAATGAATAGCATGATCATGATCATGAATAGGTGGGAGACCTTTGAAAGTTTCAAACGCCTTAGAATGATTGCCCAAGACTTTTTGGAGATCTCAAGAACTAGATAATTTTGATGTTGGAACTTCTAGTTAGCATAATTGTCCAATTACACCTCATTTTTATTTATTTAGAAGATTTGTCATGACATTCGAGGCTATTATATTTCCCATATTCCCTGCAATACCCCATAATTCAACTTTCTTTCCTTCCAAAAATAAATTCAAGAAAAGTTCTTGAAAATTAAAAGCTACCGCCCCAAAGATTGTAACCATTGTACTCCTAGTACACATTCAACACCTCCCATTGGAATGGAAAGCATTGGACTATTCAATACATGTTCCCCCATGGTTAGCTTGATATTATGGCACTTTCCAAAGATATTTATAGTTCCTCCATTTTCAGCCATCAATTGACATTCTGGTGATGGGTATAGGAAGAAATTCAATTCCTTGGCTACCTTACAATGAATAAAATTATGGGTACTATCTGAATAAATCAACACTATTACCTTTTTATTCTTGATATGTCCTTCTATCTTGAGAGTTTAAGGAGTGGTAATTCATTCCAATGCATTACACGATATTGTTAGACTCATTTATTCTTTCTCTAGGGTTAGTTCCTGGTGTATATCTTCTTCTTTTGAAGTTTCTTGTTCATTTTCTTCCTTATCTTCAGAATCTATGTAAAATAATTTCTTTTCAGTACACTTATGACCTTTAGTGTTTTTGGTATAAAAAATGTATCAAAGCCCTTTTGCTCTTTTTTATTCCAATTGTTGTGGTGTCAACCTTGTAGGTTGTGGAATTATACAAGTAGAAACACTTCCATTTTTATAGATTTCATCTGTAGGATTCCTTCTCGCCATCATTTTACATTCAATTTTTCTTGCCAACCTAAATGCATTCTCCAATGAATCAGGTTCCCAAATGCGAACCTCATGTTGGATGTTATCTTTTAAAGTCCCTATGAAGTCATCAATCCTATGTTCCTTTGGACTATCAGTTACCCTTATATTCAATTTTTGGAAGTCCTCAATGTGCTCCACCATTGAACCCTTTTGTTTTAGATTTATCAATTGGCTAAAAAGGGTGTTGCTCCTTTTATCCTCATAATGCGTTATCATTTCATCCGTAAAAAATTATCATTTCCTTCTTAAAAATTGACCAAGTCACATATTTTTTACGGGAGCAAAGCCTTCAATAGCATACAAATGTATTTTGTTCTAAATATAAAGTCGAAATCCGTACCTTTTGTATGTTTTGCACATTATTGAGATAAAAATATTGCTCCATCTGTAGTATCCATGTTACAGGATCCTTGCCATCAAACTTCCTCATATCGATCTTTGGAATATGGTGGTTCTTCCATCCAACATTCGAATTTATTTAATCACGATTAAAAATTATTTTTCTCCCATCATGAGTTTCCTCTACTAAGTTTTCACCAATAGGAATCATTGCTTTTATCAACTTTGTCAAACCTTCATACAAACCTTCCATGTATTCCTTCAAACCTTCCATTTTTACTTCCATGTCTTCCATGCCAGTCTTCAAACCATCCATCTTAGCTTCCACGCCTTTCTTCAAACCATCCATATTAACTTCCACACCTTTATTCAAACCATCCATATTAGCTTCTATGCCCTTCTTCAAACCATCCATCTTAGCTTCCATGCATTTCTTCAAAACTTCCATTTCAGTTTTTGTTGCTCTTTGCGAGAGTGAAAATTTGTGCACTTTCTCTTGTATTTTTGATATATCATGGTGCACTTCTTCATACTCATGAGACATAGTAAAGTATTCTGAGTGCTTAATGGGTGTTGAATTATTTTTAGGGGGGGATTTTAGAACTCAACACTGATATCTGTGCTTCAATATGCCCTTGGAATCACTTCAAACTGATTTTTCAAACAAGACTTATGCAAAAAAAACAAATACACACCTTTTCCTTGCTTTTGAGGAGCTCTATATTGAAACTGAATTATATCTGTGATTGAGGATCTTCAATATCTAAAATTTTGTGTTGTAGTATCCCTCTTAATCTTCTTTCAAATGCCACAAGTTTTACCTGATTTGGATGCTTCAAGATAAAGTTATACCCCATATCCCCCAATCACCTAATTATGAAATAGTTCAGTAGAGCGAACTTGTATAGTGCGCCACGTGCGACTGGTTCCCCCTTCAGCTCTGAAATTGATACACATCAAACTAAAGTCTGTGTAATTTTGGCCACATTTTACATAATTCCAATCTGGTGCTCAGAGAGAGATTTATGATGATTTTCCGTAGGTCACCTCTTTTCAATGAAATTAGGGAGCATCCAAAAACCATAACTTCCATAGATCATATCTCCAAAAATATTGCGAACCAAGATCTGAAATTTTTACACGAAGTTCCTCACGACTTAGGCTTAACGTGATAAAAATTTCAGCTTCTGCACCTTCGTAGAAAAAAACGTTATAGTGAGAATTCCATGGTGGCCTCTTTCAGATGAAATTTCGGAGCTTGAAAAAAAATTAACTTCTATAGATCATATCTTTGAAATTTTTTTTGAAACAAGATCTGAAATTTTTACATGTGTTCCTTGGTATTTCAGCCTCTCATGCTCAAATTTCAACTTCTTAATCTTCGTAGAAAAAAAATTATAGAGAAAATTCCATGATGACCTTTTTGGAGCAGTGAAACCCTAGAATAAAAATATCTAATTTCAAATGTTACGAAACCAGCTCCAAAAATAAAAGAAAATAGAGATCAACACCTTATAAATAAGCCACTTCAATGGATAAATCTCCTTTACAGTACATAAATGGAAAATTCTTGGATGATACAAATGAAAAAACCTCCTTCTATATATAGGAGTCCATGGGGCCACAATATAATCTTATTTGACCTAACAATAATAACATAACGACACAAAAATAACATTATTGGGGTTATAGGGGTACCAAAAAAACAATAAGGGGGGCTACACTAACATAATAAGAGACTACACTAGTAATATAGGGACCTAAAAACTATCTTAGATTGTGATGGGTTGTACCATGTACTTAGGTTTCCTTGCATAGCTTGAGGTGTAATGTTACCCCATGAGTTGAGGAAAATGATTGCAATGCTTACCTGTATAAAGTGCTTATGATATTAGATTAACGATTTTTTGCAGAATAATGGAAGAGAAATATAAGAAAGGAGAGGGACTAGGGTTTGCTGTAAATCAATCAAAAGGAAGGAAAAATCTCACATATTAGCAAGATTTTTCAAGTTTTCTCTTCAATAGGACTACATTTTAGCAGGAGTTAGGGAGTTGGCCTCAAAAGCATTGATTAGGTACTCTATAAATCTAAGACCTAAAATATACAAGCTAGTCCATTAGATAGGATCATCTTGGGAAAAGGTTGCAAATTCTAAGGTGAAAATCTCCCTTTTTTAATGTGGGTTTTAAACCTTCCATTTGAGAATCCTAAAAACAAGGTCATGATCTTGAAAGGAGGTCCTTGATTTTACAAAAACACTATGCCATTGCTTAATCAATGGTGTGATTATTTCTATTTGGGTTTGGCCTTAGACATTGATATCTATATTTGGTTCTAGTTATTAGTTTTTCATTTCATTTATGTGTTGAGAAGGTTTTAATGGCTACAAGGGATAATATGGTTATTTTCTACTACCCTTTCCTTGAAACCCTAAAAAGAGATGGTGTGACTCATTTTGTTGTCATAATATTTCAACCATGAGCTTTTCCTATGATGATCCCCTTGAACAAAATTTCATGTTGAATCGAAGGAGGGATATAGATTGTAAGTGCCTTTAGAAGTATTGATAAAGGTGAAGGGGAATCAAGTTTACCTCCTACCACAATGCCCTCTATTCCACCATTAGAGGTGCTAAAGGGAACTAAATTTAAGGCTCATAGGTGAAAGGTCTGGAAGATCTTAAGAATCAAAATGTAGGTGTGATTTAGCGTAAGATTGATTCTTCAAAGATTGACTTTTTGGGTGATATTTCCTGGTAAATGGAAAAAATTAATGCCCTGCCTCTTCTAGATTAAGTAGAGTATGAGAAAATGTTTCCTTAGATTCGAAGAGTCTCTCCATATTTTATCCATGAGATCCATGGAAATTATGTTCAAGAGTCAATGACTCCTGTTAAGATATCATTCTTTATTCAAGGCACATATACTTCTTCAACTAGTGGTGGAGAGTCCAACCAATGAGGAGGAAAGGTTTTTCATTTCTAAGGTTGGCATCAATCAAGTATTCTCCCTCTATGAACAACTCTAAGATGAGTGTGCATAATGGAATTATTATTGTAAACAATTTTAAATATTAGATTATCTTGGAGTTGAAGGGCTTGAAGTGGTTGAACATTGCCTCAAAAAACAAATCTTTAAAGGAACTATGTTTTTTTCAATTAGACCCTTGTGGTAAAAGAGTTGCAAAAGAGGAAGACCTTATGACTACTTTTAAGGGGGAGGATCTGTCATTTTTTGCTAGATTGGTTATATTTTTTCTTCCATTAATTTAATGTTAATAACCTATTTGTAAGTTGATTCAGTAGATTTGTAATTTGTTATGTCAATGGATTGTTAGGTGCTAAGTTTGCAGGAAAATTAACATTTATAACAAAGTTTAGAGAATTGTCTTAGCAAAAAAATCTAATGACAAAATCCATTTCATTGCATGGATGGTGCTGAGGTTATTTCCAATGTTGATAAATACTAAAAAATAATAGTGAGGAAAGCTTTGGAGATTGAATTGAATCAAAAAAATATCAAGAAATATTAATAAGGATAATGGTACCAAATTCATGAAGCATGGACAACTGATGCTTCAATTACTACAGAATTCTTCGGAAAAGAGAATTGCCCACAGTTCCCCATCCATATATATATTAATTATTGAGCTCATTGGAAAAATGTGGGAAATTCTTTTCTTCTGATGATGATCCATAAGAATGGATCAATAAATAGAGATTGGACATAAACTCAAACACAATTTCCTTATCTATTTTTGATTGGAATGCATGAATTCAAATCATATATACAATGACTGTAAATTTGAAACTATAAAAAGATACAACACAAGATATTATGCCTTTCAAGTTGGTATCATAGTAATCATTTTTTAATATACTTATAAACAATATATTGGAAAAAACGGGTAATTAATAAAATGACGTGCTTCTAAATGACATCGCATATTCTAGTTGATGGAAATTATGCCCCACTCAAAAGTAGAATATCCATAAAATCTCGGTTCCTACTCTCTTAGTTTTTTTTGTCAATGTGCACTTTGACCCTCCATTCTAGGAAGAAATGTATCAACTACCTTTTCCAGACTGACCACCTCAGCGAAGGGTGGATGATCACCAGGTCTTGCCCCAATCCCATATGAATTTTATTTAGAGCAAGATTTGGTCCTCCATTTATCTGACGTTCATTATTGTATCTATGTTATACTCAGAAATCACTTGAGTTTTTACAAAAATATGACTTGGATATTTTTTTACTGCTTATGATTTTACCTAATAGGTTGAACCATAATGACTAGTTTAACAGTCTCTGGAGTGGTGCTCATAGTGATAAATCTTGGTTCCTACTTCTCTCTCATGTTTTTATGTCATTGTGCACTTTGACCCTCCATTCTAGGAAGAAATGTATCAAATACCATTTTCTAGACTTACCACCTAAGCTGAGAGTGGATGAGCAAGTCTTACCCCAGTCTGGTTTGAATTTTGCTTATAGAAAGATTTGGTCCTCTAGTTATCTGCAGTTCATTATTGTATATCTGTTCTACTCAGAATTCACTTGAGTTTTGAAAACAAGATCTTGAGCATAATTAAGAGTCATCACTTGTGCCATTTCTTAGTGTTGGAATTCAATATTACATACAATATTCTAAAAAAAATCTTTCTGAGCAAACCTTTTACTAGCATACCTTGAAGAGAGTCGAAGCTGACCCCCACAAAAATGACATTTCTAGACTTTCTAGGAGGTTAGATCCCAAGGATGCTCAAACTACCAAGTGAGAAACCCAAAGAAACCTGTTAAGCAGAAAGAAACCAAGATAAAAAAGGCCTTCCCATTGCCAATAATGTTACAAAGTTGAAAGTACTTCAATACTACAATGTGATGGCCCTGTTAAATTAAGAGATGCACTAAGACCTGCCAAGGAGCGGGCCCCTTTCACTTCTTGTATCACTCATTTGGCGAGAAGGGACACCCCTTGAGAATGGATATCAATATCCAAACCTGATTGAAAATGGGATAACATACACATGTCCCAAGCCACCAAAGGCAACCCTGTTTCCCCTCCATGTTAATCCCAAAAGCATGGCTTGTTGCTAAAATCATTTCCATAACTGTATAATATGGCAGCCACTATGTTTGATCCTGGGCCTCGCCAGTATTACTTAAATGAGTGACCAATTCACCATGGTTTAAAAGTAAAAAATAAAAAATAATTTCCATAGATGTAACCCCTAGCAATTCAAGTGACTATGGTATAAGTCCTTTTGTCAAGTTCAATTGATCTGCAAGAAAAAATTGTATGCCAAAAGGATTTGAAATACCCAAATACAATGTTTTATGTGGAAAAATCATTATGATAATTAAATATTTCTCATCCCCTTTCTCGTCAAGATTTTGGAGTTTTAAGCAATATTTTCCTCTACTACACCAAGTTCACCAATGTGCTTTCCATCATGATGATGAAACCCTCCCCATGGGGACCCAAACTCATATCATGGTGACAATTTCTGGGTTCCCCTATTGTTTTCATGTTGTAACTATATTGGAAAATTGTTGTAATCATTTTTTCTTTGGGATAATATATGAAGCATTTAAGAAAAACTACAATCAATGTGATTGTAAATACTCGAGAGCTAACTTAAAAAATGAATTTGAATCTAGGTTACCTGAAATAAGAATCCAAATTCATAAACCTCTTAAATCGTTGCATAATCAAATTTACTTTTTTTTATTAGAATTTGAAAGATTGCAATTAATACACAACCAAAATTTCCCTTATAATACAACGAAAATATGATTAAAATAAGGCCCTTAGTGTCAACATCATCAAGTTTTACACCGTTATACATCTAATCTCCAATTGTCATGTTTACATGAAAATCAATGGATGTTGCCTATGGTGTTAAACCTAAAGAATATTCAACTCCAATTGAAGAACCTATATCCAAATCAAGATTCGACAAAGCATCGTCCTAAAGATACACATATTAATACTTTGAAGGCATTGAATGATATTAGAAGGATAAGAATGGAACATATGCAAAGAAATATCTTCAAACTTCTTCAAACCTAATATATTACACTATGCCGAAGAAATAGATTTAGCCTTCTTCAGCCAAACATTAGCAGCTAGGAATCCAAATGTTGCTCCCTTTTAGCCTAGAAATACTCAAGAAATAGATAAATACTCTCCAATAATTCATAATATTCTACAGTATATTTCTTTCATACAATATATACAAAATCACTTGCAGGATGATTCATATACTTTTTACTTCTTATGAGTTTACCTAATAAGTTGAACCATAATGATTATTTTAACAGTTTATGGATTGGTGCTCATAGTGATGTGATACATGTCAAAATAAGGTATATTATTATAGTAGCACAATATTCATAAAAATCATATTTTTGTTCCTAAATAATAGTGCGAATGCAATTTCAATCGTATGGGGGAGTTCAATTGGTGATCGAAGTAATGTGAGTCCATGATAACTAAGAAATCCAAGGTTCAAATCCCCCTGTTGCGACCCGATTTACAAAAATGACCGGGCATAGACCCTAGAGGTTTATTAGTAGCCCTAGGTCACATGAGCTGCCAATTTCCTCTGGGTTAAATTAATGGGGTAAATGAAATGTGAAATGTTATTTCTAGTCAGACAATTTTTATATAGGAAAATACGAGAATTGATAGTTATAACAATGAATATATGCTGATTAAATATGCAATTTAAATATTCATTATTAAGATGTTATGTGCAGAAGTAAAAATCAGACCATAAAATATGTTAATAAAAACAAAATAAATATTAAAATCCAAATTTAATCCAACCTGGTCAAGGCAAATGACAGAATGAACATGAAAGCAACTTGAATCACATAAAAGACACTTAAAAAATACAATTGATAGATGAGGATTGATGTAATTATGCTTATGAAAGGGACTCTAAATATGAACCATTCTAATATTTTACCTCAATATTGTTACCAATTTGATGTTTCACTGCAAACTACTGACAAGCCTTAATTAACTTGGCTTCAACCATGCAAAAAAAGAAATGTGAATAATGATAAATAGAAGATAATTAAAGAGAACTATCTAGCTTGTTGTTCTTCATGCTCAACCAATATGTTCTCTAATATTTGTTTCTCTCTTTCGAGTTTCTTCACAAATTCTTCTCGTTATTTTATTGTGACTTTAGCAGCTTCAATAGTGGCTACCTCTACAACCATTTGTTCCTCCCTCTCCACTTCTGTATTTGGAAAATCCACATAAAAGTTATCTAATCCAAAATTCAAGCCATTAGCACTGCCATTCAATACGGTGTATATAATATTTCCACTCAAGTGTTAATGCCTTATTCCTCTTCATTAATCCACTTGCATCAACTACTGCAGAAGTTGTAGCTCCATTACCATTATGCAACTCTGATTCTACTTTAGCAGCATCACAAATTCCATAGCTTGGACCATCATTATCACTGTCAAATTCTGTCTCAAAATGAACTTGAACACTTAGTGACCTGCCCAACATGATTGAATCTGATTTGATCTCAATTTTGAAATTTTAACCATTGAATCATCTCTTTGAACTTGTATATTAGCCTCAAAAATATTATCCAATATAGTCTTAGTGTTTGATATGTTCTCCTGTAGTCCTTCAACATAGACCATATTTTGTGTGCATGGCAAAGTAGAATCATAGACATATTGGAGGCTTTCATATTCAGGGAGACCACTAGTGTCAGCGGTTTTCAGTAGGTTGACAAGCTTCTGATCATGTAGATTATTATATTTCATAGGTAATACAAATTTGGTAATAAACGACACTCAACATCTTGGTAAAGCATATTTCCTAGTTTACGATGGACATTGCTAAAATTTTCAAGATAACATGCATGTTTTCCCTCGTTAGTTTCATTTGGGAGACAAAAACACATTTATACTCTATCTACAAATTGTTCAAGGTATTTTCTACCCCGATATAATAAACTATGTGCAATAGTCTAAATGCTAGAGATCATCCCTTTATAATTCATCCCACAGTGAAAAATGTCCTCAAAGTCATCTACAAATGATCTCCAAGTCGTGTAGTCCTTAGAATGGATCTTATGACACATATAAGAAAATAATATTAGTTTTCTAGGTGTCTTCAAATGATTTGGTGCAAAGGAATCTTCCAATAGATTGCATAAAAAACCATTCTCATCCATACTTGCAAGCCCTTCCAAGATGTCTATCAAATGTATTCCATCATCTGCATATAAGCCACTTTTTTGTAACTCTTTCTTCGACAACATTCCTTTATTATTTCTGAGAATGAGGCCTTGATCTCCTTGATTACTGCCAGTACAAACATTGTGAAACACGTGCTCTCTTTATCCACCATTCGGTTCTTGGCTGGTTGGCTTGTTTGACCTCTACAAGATAGAAGGAAGAGAATATTTTCCAACAACACCTTCTGTTACACCTTGAGGGTTGAAACTAGGCTTGTGAAATGAATAAATCTCACAGGAAATTCCATTTTCACAAACAAGGGATTCTCTTTTTATTTCAGTGTTAACAAAAACGCATGTTCCAAGACCTACTATGCTTGCTCCTATGGCCTTATTCAAATGTTAGCTCTTTGATGTGATGTCTTCCTTATCTACACTACTAGATGATTTCTCCAGTGTAGAATTTAAATCTCTTACATGAGCCATTTTTCCACTGCTTGTAGGTAAAGAGTTCATGCTAACCAAGCAGTTACATGTTTCAGAGGTATCTTTTGCCCTTAATTTTTTTTTCACAAAACCTGGACTCTCGTTTGTCCTCGTAGAGTGACCAAGAGAATGTGAAGCATATTTTCCATACAAAAAATCAATATTTAATGGTTTTTTGTTGAACAAATCTGTGACACCTATAGCCTTTCCATTTCCTGAAGGTTGTCGAGTCATGTATACAAAATTTCTCCCACTGGTTACCCTCAAAAGCTTCTGTGCTGATATAGTGCTATCGATTTGACACTCTACCCTCAAATGTTGCATGTAATTTTCCCACAAAACTCCCATCTGGCACATATTTTCTTAGTAAAAGCTCCTTTTCATAGCATCTTTCTAAGAAAAATCTGGTCTAAACTTAATTCCGAAGAGGATTCCAATTTCACCATACATGAGATATATCATATGATGTAGAGAGACCTGTCCACAAGTTTAAAGAGAGAATCTATTCACAAAGAGGGATCTCTGAAGAAATCCGAGTTTCAAACCATGTGCTAGACCCTTACCTTTGTGCCAATAGGAAGGCAAGGGACCCATCAATTAACACTAGATGGAAAAGAAACTGTAGCAATGATCTCCAATAATAAAATATATCTAGAAGATCATTTTGAAACCAAATCAAATTCTCTTTTTAAAATATTGATAACAATCTCTATTTAGGTTTCAAAAAAAAGTTGAAAGTATTTTAGTGTATTTAAAGGTAAGATGATATGGTAATGCTACTTATTTGTTCTATTCTTTAGTTTTATTTATATAGTTCCATAACATGTTAATTTGATTCAAAAATTAATTTTTAAGGATATGCATCATTTAGAATCATTTATTTTTAAGGTTTTTTTATGTTTTGACGTTGTTTCCTCAACTTTAATCAATCTAGGTAATTTCATTTCATGAGATTCATTTTAGAAAAGGTTAGGGGTAATTGCTAGTTTAGTAAAGGTGAAAGACAACAAGTCTCTTCTCTTGGTGAATCACTCTGTGAAGTTGATTAAATACCAAAAACATTAAGCACTTCCCTAAGTCATGATGAAACAAAGTTGTATGAAAGTTCTTTCCCAATATTTTAACTGAAAAATTCAAGTAGTTTTACATATATAAATGAGGCCCCAAAAAACATATTTGCTTCACTAACAAGACATATATATATATCCACACTTCTACACATACAAAACTCAATTTGGAACACTTGGAACAAATTTTCAATATGGTTGGCAATGGAACATGAGTGTCCCCACATCCCTGAATTTGTTCAGTCTATGGAAAAATATCTAAATTCATGGGTATAACCTTTATAAATTTTGTGGTAATCAACGCAATAGTCTATCTATCCATGCTTCTTACACATGGGTTCTACTGTGAGGAAAGTGATATGAATCATTCCTCTTCCTTCAAAATTATGACCATGCATTTCCATAGGATAGAGAAGAGGTGCCAAAGTAGGCTTGAAATAATGACCATGCAATTCCCTAAGAGGATGAAGAGAATCAGAGAGATGAGCCCTCTCTTTCAATCACAATCCATAGAACCGACAGTGCTTTCCCATCTGTCCCTGCAAAAACAATGGAGTGTTCTACTAAGTTTCTTATTTTCCATATAAATTTATGGCCATTACGATTCAAATTAGGCTTTATCAATCTCCTTCATTGTGATGAATTCATTCTCATATGCCTTTTTCCACTTCCTCACTTCCATGCCCACCTTCAACTCCTTTTCCATCAGTATCGAGCTACCAAATTGGTCTGAATGTTGTGGCCAAGCCAGTGTTGGGCCGCAATATGTCCTTATTATTAACACTTTCTAACATCTATTTCATCCATTTCTATCATTCTTTATGATTTCATTTATCATAATTTATCACAATTAATCACATAATTCCATTTTATAATGATTTATGCTCGTATGGATAAATATTATTTTTTCTCCTTTATTTTTAATAAATTGAAGATTATTGTGCATTATTTTTCCAATGATGGTTTCTTAATAAATTTTTTATAACATCACATATGATTTTAGCCTCCAAGACCTTTTTCAGATTGCAAATTTGATTTCCACCTCATAATCAAATATTCCATCTCAGAAATTCGCTGGAATAAGAAGTGACAATTTTGTGTTGGACTTTTCAGACAAATCAAGATGTATCCTACAAGATGTATCCTGAAAATCTGAGAATGGGTTTTGTGCAGAATGGACCAAATTAGTTTTCTGTAGAGTTTTTTTCCAAATTTCTTTGTGTATTAAGAGAAACGTCAGGTTCTTCGAAGATGATTTTCCCAGATTTGTTGTTCTGGCAGTTTTCTAAATTCTTCCAATTGTAATACCAGATTTGACTTGTTCTTGTTGAATTATGATGGGAAGATCTTTAAGATATGATCTGGTTTACTGAGATTATGGAATCAATCCAAAATTGTAATGGAAATCATTTTTTAAATAAAATTTGTTGTAACTTCCATTTTCTCTCTATGTATTTAAATGAAAACAGAGATCAAAGAGGGAGGCAACGAATGGAGGAATGGAAATGAATAGCTGAACAATTGTTGGATGAATGAATGAAAAATTGTTGAATACGAGATGAGAGAGAAAGCCAGGAGCTTCATTATTTTGTATTTATTTATCTCATATATTTCAATAAAGGAAGTTATCCATTGAGTTCTACATTTGTTACTTGTAGACTGATCTGAGTTTCTTCTCAAGGCAGAACTGAGTTTTGGGCAGTTGGGCCCACTACATTGGTCAAGGTGCTCCTTTGAACATCTAAAGTATTTTAGTCGCATTCTTGTTTATTTTAATTTCAATTGTTGTACTTTAAAGTAAATTTCCTTTATTTTAAGCAATTTGTTGTTTGTTGCATTTTCCATATTGTTATTTCTTATGATTTCTAGATTTCATTTAGTTCACTGCTCTAGATTAGAATTTAAATTATGTTGAGTGAAATAGGTTAAGCTTACAATTCAACAATGTGTTATTTAAGTTAGTATTGATTCAAGTCGTATGATTACCATAATTACTTTCCTATCATTTAATTTTTGGTTTTGAGATTTAGTATTGTTTTTCAAGACTTGCATTTTATTTCTTTTCAAATGAGCTTCATAGTGTAGAACATAATCATGTAGAACCAGTGTTAGATAATGTTATTTTCTATGCATATACTTTACAGATTTCATTTTAAATAAAAATACGTTCCTTGGTTTATAATTAATGATTAGGTGATTAGTTATTTTTATTAAGAAATTAATTTTTCCCAATAGCTACCATGTGAACACCCGTGTTGATGCTCTCCAAAGTCAAATTCCACACGCAATGTGTTATGAAACTGCTAGTAGACTCATGAAATAAAACATCAATATGAGACACCCAGTTACTTTCAATGAAGCTGCATCCTACAATTTGGCGCTAGTACCCTTCTGGAAGCATCTTGCTTACACAATCAACATGTTCTTCATCCAAAACTATGAAACGAGGGGTATTTGCAGCCTTGACTACCAAAATGAAGGGTTGTTGGCTTGACTCAAACCCTTGAGCCAATTCATGGATTTTTTGGCATGATAGGGAACATGTTGTACCAAAATAAACATAAACAATTGAATTTGGATCTTGGTCATCCAGCCATCTCAAGCAACTTCCAACTTTTGAATTACCACTTTTATTCATCCAAATTGATCGAGGAATAAGTAAACTGATTGGAAACAAAGTCTTATGACCGTAATTTTATTGGAATATTTGTTGTAAGTTATCCATGAATTGTGAATCCAGGCAACAAAAATTGTTCACGAGATGTCTTGTCATCAGTGCTAGAATTCCTACTTCACATCCAAATATGGAGGTAATAAATCTATTTGGGAACCACCATTTGTATAATACAACACATTCAAGAATTTGAGTCCACTTCGCCCATATCACTGATAAATAGGAACTGATGCAACTAAAGCTATAGGTAGGGACTTGATGTTCTGTCACCATTCTGAACCCACCCCAGCAACTAGTTATGCATAATCACAATCCTATTGGAATTGGAGAGGTATAGGCTATGGATTAGATGATCAAAAATATCGCGGAGATCTTCCCTCAGATAGAGAAACCCACATCGTTGAAGTCATTTCCAGAAATATGGTAGTCGTGAGATATTGCACGTGGTAGAAATTTTTATTCGAGGGAGGAGGAAAAAAACCGAAGTATCTGATTGGAAAAAATTGCTAGAAACAGGCCACGGGGAACACCTTCGGTGTAATGTCAAGGACCTATGAAAAAATAAGGCTTTTAAAAAAAAAATGGCCTGGAAATGTTGGAAGATATAAACTATTGAACAAGTTGGTTTTAATTATGAAATGAAATGAAATTTTAACATCCACAAGATTAAAAATACTCTATGGGATCATTAGTTCCCTATTTTTGTCCTTTTTCAACTCAAATTTTTTTATTCAAATTGATGATGATTTGAACCAACCCTCCAAAAATCTCCTAGTTGTAAAGATAATGCCGAGAAATCGATGCTAACATATTTTCATAACTTTATCTGATGTCTTTGAATGCATCACATTCCAAAATATGCAAGATGTGCACCTAAGGAGGCTCTCGATCACCCAGTAAATCCTCCAACATGGCTCCCATAGGCTGCAAAGTCATGATCCAATCTGGTCAAATAATTTTACCTGACACGCCTGCACAAAACGTTGTTTTCCATACTGTTAGTTTTTTACTCCTACAATTCTGGCTGGGGCACAATGCAACCCTTAACCCTCCATGTTTCAAACAACCTAAACTCTTCAAGGGTTGCAGTCCTTCAAGGATAGAAATTTACACACCTATGATGTCCCAATATAGGCTTATTCTACCCGTGAATCAGCCCAACTACTGGCTATGGCCTACGGCCTAGCCTAATAGAAGTTGTAGGCCTCAAGCCTCCTTCAAACATTGCACAAACAACCCTTAAAAAACATTGTCATTCTCCTTCTTTAATCAACCTTGATTGCCCGTCAACTTGGCCTTGAAACAACCTTGTTTTACGCAAAATTAGTCCCTCCAGATGATCCTCACTCCCTATAGCAACTCAGCCTCTCCCATGTTGCGTAAGGCATATTTTCTCCCACGTTGTCCCAAGTACTTTTCTTATTATGACCTCCTTGAAATTTCAAATCTCCTTTGTATGAGTGTTACTCACAAAATGGGTGATAAAACACTTGTATCCACCATTTATTTACATCCAATTAAGGGTCTCCAACGAATCATGAAGATACACATATATTGTAGTGATTTACATAAAGCATACATGACTTGACAATTGATAATTAATTTTTCAAGTTCAAAAATTCATTTCTCCCTAGCGACAACTCGGAATCGAATGATTCTAGTCGTGTTGGAATCACCTCATTGAGAACTATCATCCTCATCCATCACATGTTGATTTCTCATCATGGTTTTTTCCCAAACATCGATGGGTCAAAAACCCCACACTTATGTTCCAAGCCCACAAGTTGCTCTTGTGGTGCTTTTCCCTCTAAAATCTGAACCCTCAGGCTTGGAGTACCTCCCAAGCTACACAAATCAACATTTATTATATCAAAGAGCTATAAATTGATGTTTATTTTACCCTAAGCCCCTACAAACCATATATTATCCTTGCAAAACTTAGTATCTATAGCAAAATAAACAAAGTTTCTACATAATTTACAACTTCATGAACCTGAGAGTTCCACCAATTCAATGACACTTTAAAAAAAAAATTAGAAAAAAAAATGCCTAGCTCAAAAGATTCCATGTGTGTCATTAATCACCATGGTGTCACTCTCTAGTAATATTTTTTGGTGGACTCACCAATATAATTTATTTTGATCCCTCTGCATAGATTTCTCTCAAGGCATTGATTATGTTGGGTTATATCTTACATAATATTTCTAGTGGCCCTATGGCTCCATGAAAAATATCTACCACATGCCATCCATAGAGGACACAAATTAAATGGTTCAATCCTTGTCATAGTACATTAACACTCTCACCCAATCACTTAGCACATCATAAAAGAACATGCCTTCCCTCACTATGCAAGTTGGCCTTTATTTTGAGAAGATTAAGAGTTGGAGGGTAAGAATGAAGAGTGTGTCATTTCCGAGTCTCTCATAAGGATAAGAAATTTATTGAGAAAGTAATTAACAATATTTACCACTTACTTCTTACCATTTCCGCACCATAAAAATCCCCCCTAAAAATGTCATTCTTAAAATATCTTGTGTAGTTTCCTAATGTCATTTATGTAGAATCTCACAATTTTTTTTGTCAGTAATTCTGCGATCATTTTTTTATTCTCTTAGAGGAACTCTTTCCAGACATGCACCCCATCAAACATAAATCATTAAGTCGAAATGAATGGAAATGACTGAATAAGAGGGTGTGTCAGGGACTCTCAGCGAGTGTCAAGCCTACCAACGGGGGAGTGACAAGGCATGTTAGGGAATGTTAGCACATGTTAAGAAATTTCAGGGTATGCTAACAGGTACCAGAGAGTGCCAAGGCATGACAATGCATCCCATGCATGTTAATGCATCACAAGCTATGCCAGGTGTTAGGGGATGTGAATGTGTGTCAAGGAGTGTCAGATGAAAAAAGGGAACACCAAACTAAAATTCAAATAAATGGACACATATGAGGGTTAATATTTCAATACCTTACCTTTCAATAAGGGCATGCTAGGCATACCAACACTAGTGTCAATACATGCCAAGGGCCATGTTCTATCATGTCTTAGGTGAAAAATAATCCTCTATTACTTCTCTCTTAATTGTGAATAATTGATCTCAAATAAATTTTACCTTAAACCATGCCAAGGAATTTCAGGGCATCCGAATGCGTGCCAAGAATTTTCAAGTGCCACCAAGTTCCAAGAGCCAATATGTGCCAGGGAGTTATAGGGAATGTTATGGAGCTTCGGGTTTTCTAAGGGGGGAGTGAAAAGATATGCTAGATACTTCCAAAGAATGATAGAGTGCTAGGGAAGCATACCAAGATGTGACAAGTGCCAATGTGTGTTGAGTGTTAGCGAGTTCCAGGGAATCACAAGGGAGCACTACGTCAAAATGCATGGAAGTGAATGAATAAGAGTGTGTGACAGGGTGTGTCAACAAGTTTCAGGTGTGATAAGGAGGGAGTGAAATGGTATTCTATGCACTGTTAAGTCATGCTAGTACGCTAGAGTGGCATGCGGCCAAGATGTGTGAGGTTCCAGATTGTAGCAACACATGCTAGGAAGTGTTAGGGAGTCCTAGGGACACACAAGAAAGCACTAGGTGAAAATAATGCATCGAAATGAATGATTAAGAGATTGTGACAGGAAGTGTCATTGAGTTCCAAGTGTGTTAAGGAGGGAGTGACAAGGTATGCTAGGCAATGCTAAGGCACGATAGAGGCCACAGAAACATGCCAAGATGTGTCAGCTGCTAGGGTGTGCCAATGCATGTCAGGGAGTGTTATGGAGTGCTAGGGAAAAATAAGGGAGCATTAGTTTCAAATGCATGGAAATGAATGAATAAGAGTGTGCGGCAGGGATTCTTGGTGATTTTTAGGTGTTCTAAGGAGGGAGTGACAAGGTATGCTAGGTAGTGCTACAGAATGCTAGAGTGCCAAGGCAACATGCCAAAGTATGCCAATTTGTGTTAAGAAGTGTTAGGGAGTGCCACGTAAACACAAGTGATAAATAGTTCAAAATTCATGTAAATGAACAGATAAGAGTATGTGATAGGGAGTGACAGTGAGTTCCAAGTGTGTTAAGGAGGGAGTGACAAGGTTATTTTCTAGGAAATTCCAAGGCATGATGGAGTACCAGGGCATGTCAGGGAATGGTAGGGTGTGTTAGGGAGTTCCAAATCATGCCAAGGAATGCAGAGAATGATAACATGTGACATGTAACGCCAAGGAATTTTTAGACATTCTAGGTGTTATGGCATGTCAAGATGTAAACTATGTTGCTTAGTTGTTTTATGGACATGGTTGGACGTAAGCCTTGATTTAGTAACTTGTTAACTGGGATGAGTTAAGATTTGAAATATTCAGCCTAAGATGAGCTATAATCCATTCTTAGCTGAACAAGGCATAGTCTAGTTGTAGTAAATGAAACTTGGTCAAGTTGTTGTAGTCGAGGCAGGACTTGGTTGGGTTTCTAAGTATAAAAAAAATAAGGCTAGTCATGAGGACATGATAGTTAAGGAGTGTCAACACGTGCCAATGAATGAAAATGTGTGATAACACATGCTAGATAGTGTCAATGCATGTCGAGGAGTGTTGTGGAGTGTCAGGGCATCACAAGGGACAACTAATTCAAAGTGCATGGAAACTAATGAATGAGAGTGTCTGCCAGGGAGTGTCATTGAATTCCAGGTGTCCCATGGATGAAATATGTTATTATAATTTCATAATATGACTTGTACAAGGAAATCCTACGATTGAAATAAGGGGATGGACAAAGAATTTTCAGAGAAAGGGAGACTTTGGTCTATACACAACATTATTTCTCAATGACTTCGTTGAGTTCCCAAGTCAGAAGAGAAGTAAGGCTATCTATGAGGGAATAAAAACTAAGGAGTACCAAGGTGTGAAATGAATCCTAGGAAGTGCTAAAACATGCTATAAATTTCCAAGGCATGTTAGGCATTACAAGATGTGCTAGGTGCTAGGGTGCAGAAGCAACGCATACTAGAGAGTGCTAGGGAAATAGAAGGGAGGACTAATTTTAGTTTCATGGAAATGAATGAATACGAGTGTGTTATAAGAAGTGTTAGTAAGTTCTAGGTGTGCTAAGGAAGGAGCGAGAAGGTATGATAGACAGTGCCAAGGAATGATAGAGCGCTAGAAAAGCATGCTAATATGTACCAAGTTCTAATGTGTGCCAATGTGTGCCAAGAAGTGTTAGGAAGTGTCAAAAAGTTCCAAGTGTTCTAAGGAAGAGTGAAAAGGAATGATAAGGAATGATAGAGTGCTAGGGAAACCTGTAGGAAATATGTGACAATGTGTGCAAGGCAGTGTTAATAGGGAGTGTCAGGGAAACACAAGCGAACACTACATCAAAATGCATGGAAATGAACAAATAAGAGTTTGTGATTGGAAGTGTCAGTGAGTTCAAGTTGTGTTAAGGAGGGAGTGATACGGTATTATAGGTAGTATTAAGGCATGCTAGATGCCAAGGCGACATGCAAAGATGTCCTAGGTGCTAGGGTGTATGAACATGTGCCAAGGAGTGTTAAGGAATGCTATGGAAACACAGGGGAGAACTAGTTAAAAATGTATGGAAATGAATAAATAGTTTGCGAGTGGTAGTGCCCATTAGCTCTAGGCGTACTAAGGAGAGAGTGACAAGGTATATTAGGTAATGCCAAGGAATGTTAAAGTGGTATGGTAGCATGCCAAGATGTTTTATGTGTTAGCATGTACCAATTCATGCTATTGAGTCTTAAGGAGTGTCAATGAAACACAAGGAAGAAATAGATCAAAATGCATGGAAATGAATGAATAAGAGTGTGTGACATGGAGTGCCAATGAGTTCTAGGTGTGTTAAATAGGGATTGACAAGGTTATATGCTAGGCAGGGCCAAGGAATTTAGGGGATTCTAACCCATGCCACATAGTGCCAAGGAATTTAAGACATGCCATGTGTTATGACATGTCAAGATGTAAACTTTGTTTCTTAGTTGTTTTACGACCACAATAGGATGTGATAAGCCTTATCTTGGTAGCTTTTTAAGTGGGATGAGTTAAATTTGGACATGAGTATCCTAAGATGAGTTACAGGTAGTCCTTGGGTGAACAAGGCATATGTTGAAATTCCACGACACATGAGAATCTAGGTTTGCTCTTAGAATCTTTGATGCAAACACACTCAAGTGCCACAACACATCTACTTTGCACAAAGAAATCTACACACATCAAGGAAACAACTAGTGCACATGAAAATTTTTAAGTTTTTCAAACTGTTCTTCATTTAATTACAGACTATATTAGAATAGGCTATATCTCTCGCATGAGGGATCATGTCCCTTTACAATCACACTTATACAAGAAATACAACTAAGGCTTGGTATTAGTCCTTTGAAAACCAATCTACCTTGAACATGACAACATTTGACCCATTTTGTTTTTATGGTGGACGCATATGGCCCTTTCAACCCACATGTCCTGAACACATATCACACGTTCTCTTGCCTCCCATTATGAAATTCGTCAATATTCCTCTATTCATAAACTCAAATCCTTTAGGTTACTAAAATCATATAAAAAACTATTCCCTTTATATACATCTTTTTTCCTTTAAGGTATGCAACACTTAGGGTTTTCGATCAGTTGTTCACAATTTCGTTTGTGAAAAACTCTTTTTTATACCCATGTTTGTCTTACTCTTTCTTCAAAATCACATGTCTAGGGCTATGGAGGTTCCCCTTCTTCTCTCTAAATCAATCCTTTACAACAAAGTGGACTAGGTCTAGTTGGATAGCCCACTTTACTACTACTTTAGTCCTTCAAATTTTGCATTTCCTTAGGCTCAATACACCTACCCTTCTACCAGTCTTGTTTTCATTCACAAGCAAAAGACATAGGGCTCTTCTTTGACAATCATCTAACAACCATCCAGCTGTACTTGGAATGCCATCAATTTTCCCAACCACTATCATTTATTTTACTACAATAGTGCCCACAACACTACTCACATCTTGGGCTCTTCAAATTTTCCACCTTATAGTCATTTGAGTCCTCTAAAAATCACTATTCTTTTGTGCCAATTTATTTGCTTTCCAATATATGAACAAATCTTAAATACTACTCTTATCATGCTTCTAAAATATTGTAGATGACTAAATTAGGGTCACAAATCATCCACTAATATTCCATTGAATAATTTTTTATAGGCTACTTCAGGTATCTATTCAAAACTCTATGGAAAATATACCAAAATAAACTCTTCTTAATGTCAATCCATTCCTCATATGGAACATTTCTTTTGCTTAATCTTATACTCAAGCTCCACCTTCCTTTGGATTTTCTATCTCTGCACATACTTCCACAAACCATATTTCAAATATGTGATATATATTGCATAGATAAACCTCTCTCTGAGGGTCACACTACCTCTTCTTCTATGCATATTTTTCATAGTCTCAAGGGCATACCTTATGGACTGAACATGCTAGGAATCCTCCCTAACTAGGAAATTATACTTCTATTATAATTTCTTTACAACAAACCCTATCTACCAGTAGGAAAAATAAAAACTCTTGCCTCCACAAGAGACACAACATAGCTCATATGGATCCATAGAATATGGGAATCTATTTGATTAAATATTGACATGAAATTTAAATTTATACAACCCTCAAGCTACAATTACCTCAGTAAATATTACAACTACGACCACTTCTGTTCTAGTCCTAAATTCTAGTGCATGCCCTCCTCCATTTGTGTTGGTATTTATCACAGACCTTTAGGCCTACTAACCACCACAAGGTAGGGCCTCAAACCTCTCTACTATTTCAAAATTGGATGCAGCCTTCACGCGGAAACACCACTGAAAACACATGCCCAAATTCTCATGTGCCGCCTCATTAAGGTGTGTGAAATTCTTGTGAACCCTCACATAATGATATTTATCTTGGTGTATGATCATGTCCTCCCTTTATAAACCCTTACTCATCCCTCTAACACGACCTACATTAGGACTACATCTCTCCTAGCCTCCTTTATCAAATGAGATCCTTCTCACTTGATGTTCTTGCCTTCATACTAAGGCATCCTTTAATATATTTTCCTAGCTAGGCCTCTTAAGAATCCTCTATAAATTATGGGATTTATCCACTTAGACCTTAGGAAGTATTATTTTTCCTTTTTAATTTAATTTTAGATTTTAAACCCATCTTGGGTCCAAAACCCCTTCTCTTGGGTTATTCTCTTACAAATTCTTTTGTGACCAAACTCATGAAAACCCATTTCACTAGGCTTGTGGAGTACCTCCCAAGCTACATAGTTCAACAATATAGTCTAGTTGTACTAATCATAACTTGTTCAAGCTCTTGTAGTCAAGAGAGGACTTGGTTGGGTTCGCAAGTTGAAAATTATGTGAGGGTAGTTTTGAGGGCATGATATCTAGGGAGGGTTAGGGCGTGCCAAGGAATTAAAAGGCATGCTAACACATGTAGCACAATTTTAATGCATGTTGAGGAGTGTCGAGGAATCACAAGGGAGAACTAGGTCAAAATGCATGGAAATGAACAAATAAGAGTGTGTTCCAGGAAGTGTCAATGAATTCAAGTGTTCCAAGGATGAAGTGTGTTAGAAGAAGTTTATAATATGATTTGCGAGAGGCAAGCCTAAAATTGTGATAAGGGGCTCAAAAAATCATTTTTAGATAAAGGAAAACTTTGTGTTGGACACAAAACTATTTTTCTAGTATCTATTATTTTTATATGACATGTGGCACACTTTGGATGAATTCTCATGTTTTAGACTATTTTAGACAATTGCATGTTGTACATTGTTGTGTATAAATTTTGGGGCTCTCAGCTTCTGCCATCTTGTATCTTGTGTGTCTTTTGTATCTTTTGGTTCTTACAAACTCTTATTTAACGATCTACTATTTATATGAACTAGACATACATGTGAAATATTTCCTATGTAGGCTATGTTGCTTAGTTATTTTATGGTCATGGCTATATGTGATCCTTCTCTTTGTAAGTTCTTAAGTGGGATAAGCTAATATTGTAAATGAGTGGCCTAAGATGAGTTATAGGTAGTTCTTAGGTGAACATGGCACAATCTACTTGTAGTAGGTGCAATTGGTCAATTTGTTGTGGTTGAAGCAGGCTAATGTCACATGAACTGCAGCAGCTAAGGAATTGATTTGGTTTTGAAGTCGTGAAAAAATTTAAGGCAAGTTGTGAGGACACGAGTGCCAAGGCATGCTAGGAAATTCTAACATATTCCAGATAGTTTGATGTCATGTCAAACATGCTACTATGTGTCAAGTGCTAAGGCATGCCAATATGTGCAAGAGTGTGACAATACATGCGAGGGACTATCAAGGAAATAAAAAGGAGAAAAAATTTAAACTAGAAGGAAATGAACACATTAGAGGGCTAATAAGTCATCAATTTACCTTTTCCAGGAGAGGCATGCTAGGCACAACAACATTATGTGGAAATAGGTTTCAAGTGCCAAGTATTAGCACATTCTAAGTGCCAAATCATCCTTCGTTACTTATCGTCTACTTTCCAATAACTGATCTCAAATCAATTTAATATTAAACCATGCCAAAGCATACCAAGGCATATTAATGAATGCTAGACATGCTAATACTTTCCAAGTTCCAACATGTGCCATGTGTAAATGTGTGCTATGGAGTGATACACATTTTATGAAGTGGAAGGGCATGTTGAGAAATTATATGCTGTGATAGAGTGTGCTAATATATGCTTAGGATTGTTATGGAGTACTAGGGTAACACAAGTGAGAACTAAGTCAAAATTCATTGAAGTGAATGAATATGAGGGTTTTCGAGGGGGTTTCAATGATTTGTAGCCAACATGCAAAGGAGGGAGTGAAAAGGTATGTTGATCACTAGTAAGGCATGGTACGGAATATCAGGCCATGTCAAGAGGTGCCATAGTGTGCTAGGGAGTTACATTGTGTGTTAAAATGTGCAAAATAGTGCCAAGACATGCAAGATGCTAAGGCATGCTAGGATGTGTAGGGTGCCAGGGTATGCCAATTGGTGTCAAGGAGTATAAAGGCAAAATCCAGTATAACCAAGCTAAAATGCAAGGAAATGAACACATAAGAGGGATAATAATTTAGGACTTTATCTTTTTCAAAAGGGGAATTGTATGAACACTAATAATAGGTTAGAATACATGCCAAGTTGCAATGTGTGCCAAGAGCTCATGTATGTTAACCAATTCCAAATTGTTCTAGGGCATGCTAGGGACTACAATGCTTGCCTACACATGCTAGGAGAGTGTTATGCTATGCTATGGCCTACCAACATGTGCTTGGGTGTCCTAGTCATGGAAATATGTTATAAGTACAAATATGTTCTAAGACATGCGAGGTGCCAAGGAATGTTAGTGTGTTCCAAAGCAGTTAAGATGTGCCAAGAGTGTTGAGGATTTATAGATCTCTCTCATTAATAGAATTTCCAAATCTTGATTATGTATTAAATAATATAATTTCTACACACATTACTGGAACTTTATCTAAAGGGAATTTGCTAGATAATAAACCTAATAGAGATGAATCATATATTGACTCATAGGAAAACTATATTCTCATTGATTGAGGGAAATTATACACACTGATTTATTCTTAACAAATTGATTAACTCTAACCACTATATGGCCTTCGACATATAATGAAAAATACTCCACAACAATGGCCTTAAATCGTTATATTTTGACAAAAAATATAGCAACATGCACGTAACATCATCAAAAAATCATTGTAATGATCAATGATGATGACAATTTTTTGAGATTTTCACCAAAATTAACCAAAAAGAGCATTGGTGAGGGTCAATAAAATATCGTCACTGGAAGTTTCACCAAAGAAAGAATTAGTGACGAGCCTTTAACAACCCTCACCAAAAGTGTCACTGAAAATGGCTTTGGTGACAAAACTTAAAGGACTGTCGCTATATGGGCTTACAACACCGCTTTTTTAAGCACTATCACCATATGTGACATTGGTGAGGGACCTTAAAGGTCCACCACAAGAATGACCCTCACCAATGTCCTTTTTTCTTGTACTGTGAATTCGTAAATCGGATTGGCACAAATGATATATTGTTAACACAGAGTAGTGTAATTCAATTTGATCTGGGTTCAATGATTTATTTATACAAACAAGATCAAAGGATTAACCTTGTGACTTATGCAATGTTTGTCCAATCCTTTAAACACCAAAATCGCAGTGGTTACCAATTCTTAACAATCAAATCACAATGTTGCTTCTAATTCTAGATGAAAACACATTGATTAAATGAAAAATAGATTTACTGTGTGGTTCATGATCTAAATGAAAAATCATTTGGATTAAATAGAAATTGAATTGTAGTTTGATCATTCAAGTAAGGATCACAAAATTGATTTTTAGAGTAAAAGGAAATGCTTCATACAAACTGGAAATGCATCTATGCCTAGAGAAATTGAATTACTTACATACAATTGAATAGAAATAACAATTAATATGAAAGGAAAGTGAGGTTATGGAATTGAAAACTCAGAAATTACAGAGAAAAATAATTTCTATAAGAAATGTAATGAAATATACTGACGGTAGGAGCAATTCCCAGACTGTGGTGGGCCCTTGCCATGTGCTTGCCACACCTGGGAAGGAAAAAATACAGTACTTAAATTAAATCACACCTCAATTCTCCATGCAAAAAATGACTTATCAACGCATCTTCTGAACCATAAATTTGAGCTTGAATTAAACAAAGTTTTTACAATCCAATTTTGGTAACAATATCATCTTTACACGTGAATAATCATTCATCCCCTTGTCTATGCTCTATGCAGGTTTTATAGATAGAAGCCTTCAATTTATTTACAATATGGAAAACATTTCGATGTGGATCAAATCCCCCAGATGGATATACTAACATTAGCCTACTAATTTCTGATTATAAATGCAGAATTTGGCTTTAGTTTTAATAAACACTGATCATGGCTTTGTAAATAACTGGGATTTGTTGGAGAAGAGGTCTGATAACTTGTTATTCATATACATCATCAATACTTGAGATAAACAACTATATTTGATCCTCACGAGTTTGGAATTTAACTCACAAGTCCGAAACATGGTTGTTTAGGAGATTTTTACAAATCTGGAATTTTTGGATTTTTATATAAATTGGCATCAAAGAACCCTGACTATGTCCTAAATCATAAGGAATTTTGGAAAAAAAATTTCGGTGTAACAAATATGCTCTACTGGCACCGAAAACCATGTTCCATAATTTCTTCATTATCCTTCTGCTACACGTAAATCGAGGTGGATTTTTCCAATTTAAAATTTATTGTAGATTTGCACAAATTGGATAATTTTCTTCTAGAGACTGAAATGAGTAATATGGGTTGAATCCAAGTTATGGAGAGCTATTATAATTCCATTTTTTACAATAACCTCTCTCGGTTTCTCCGAAAGCATGCTGAAAGTGTCAAAGCCCTAAATTAGGCATTCCTGTACTGAACTAGATTTTGAAGGATATCGGTGATGGAAACCTGTGATAAATGTAGATAAAAAACTGTCATCAATAAATCATATCATAATTTTATTTAATCATATAAATTATAAGAAATAAAATGATAACCAACCATAGAGTATATTTAACGGAAAGTTGTAGAATGAGGGTACAAAATGGGTTAAAAACCTAGGGTTTTAGGGCATGAATGGTGATATTTCATGATGAAAAAAATGTCCCTCAAGAAACATGAGAAGGATAATAAATTATCTCCAAAGTAATATGGTCCTTCCAAGGTGTTGCAAAATATTGGCACTATGGAATACAAATTAGAGTTTCCTACATATTCTCGAGTGTACCAAATTTTCCATTTTTCATGCTTAAATAAGGGTAGAGGTGACAAAATCCCAGTTCAAACAATATTGCCAGAACTTGATGAGGAATAAAATATCATATTGGAACATAAAGTAGTCACATATACAAGAATTAGACAGCTATGAAATCGATAAATTTTAGAGTATCTCATCAAATGGAAGAACTTACCCATGGAGGATTCCACATGGGAGGATGATACTATTATACAAAATCATCTAGAAGTTATCAAGCATTGAAGACAATGCTTTTCTGAAGTATAAGGGAATGTTAGGTCAATATAATACTAGTGTATCCCCTGATTGTTATTGCTAGCATAGCCCGCTTATTATTATTATCGTGTGCATGTAGTCCCCATATTGTTATGAATGTGTCCCATAGAAGCCCACAATTGTTATTGTTCTGCCCTTACATTGTCATTTTTATGTCGGATAGGATTATATTTTGACCCATTGCACTGCTACATATAGAAAGAAGGTTTTTTCATTTGTATTATCCAAGAATTGTTCATTTCTGTAATGGAATGGAGGTTTCCCCCTTGAAGTGGCTGATTTCTAAGTCGTTGATCTCTCTTTTATTCTATTTTCTGATATGGTTTCATAACATTAATCTACTGATGTCATTATGTCATGGATTATGATATTATTTATTCATGGGAGAGAGATCACGTGTTTCAATTATTTCTTTTGTTTTTTATCATCATGATTCCAATTGAGATGTATATTCTACTTTAGTGTGATTTTCTTTAGTCATAGATTATTTTAACGGGGATTTAGAGCACATATTTTCTAAGGGGAGTGTTGTTGTCTTCCAGTCTTGCACTCCATTATTTATTACTTTCATATGATTCCGAGTGGAGTTTATATTTTATTTATAGATCCCATTTCATGTAGTGGAGTATATAGGATTTGTACTTAACATGCTTATCCCATTTCCATTATTGTAAAAGGGGAAGAATTTGAGGATGTTTGATCACATGAGTTTTTCAGTTGGGGTTGAAATTAATGCCAAAGGGGGAGATTGTTGGCATTGAAGTGCATTTTACTAGTGCAAATGTGCTGGTTCGTTGTCATTGATTTCAACCTGGTCGCTTGAGTTGCAAGTGTGATGGATATGAATGTTTATATCTGGTTGTAGGTGGCTTTCATAAATGATATATTGCATTGGATTTGGACTATGTACTAGCATGGAGATGTGCATATGGATCTGTCATTCATAGGTGTTGCATACAAAGTGTGAGTAGAGGATGTGATGGTCCTCATGATCATGTTGTTGCATGGAGTTGGATGTGGTGAGGTGTTTGGCTATAAATTAGTTATATATATGATTTTTTGGTTGTACAATGTTACCAAGGTTGTTCCGCATGGTATTTGGTATGGTAGATAAATGGTTTATATTGGTATTTTAGTAAGCATCAATACAATATTACCATGGTACATGTATTCTTGGTATTGACATAACCAAGGTATTTTCTCATGGTATACATTTGGATATCACCATGGTACATGTGTCCCTCGTATTGATAACTAAGGTATTTACCCATGGTATTGAGTTGGATATTACCATGGTACATGTGTACATGGTATTGATATAACCATGGTATTTACACATGGTATTGAGTTGGTTATTATCATGGCAGAGGTGTCCATGGTATTGGAATAACCATGGTATTTTCCCTAAGTATTGACTGCTGAGAATAATTTTACTTGATCATTTCATAAAATTATATAATAGAGGAAGAGAAGAAAAGTTATGCGGGTTCTCTTGTGTGAATAAATTACCAAAAATGCCAAATCAAAAATTAGTTGCACAAATAAGAGAAATTTTTGAGTTGGATTTTTTACGAAAATGAGGATAGACATAAATCTTCTAAGACGTGTTTTCTACAAAACAAACCAAGTTATTTTTATTGCGATAAAGTTTTCAAAAGTCCGTCTGGATAGAGAGAAAAAAAATGTTCTTTGAAGGAATTTTTCGCATATTTTCTTTTGTGGAATTTTTCCCAATTGCCCGAATTGCAATTCCAAATTCGATTTTCTTTTAGTAGAATGATGATGGAGATATATTCGATACTTCATCTTGCTCATTTAACTTTTTTAGTCAATATGGAATTGTAAGGTGGTAGATAAATTACAACTTGTGGTGTGTTAGATAACAAATATTTTTGTTGGAAGTAGTGAAGAATTTCCCTTCTCTAGGTCAGATCTTTTATTTAGATTTTATGTGTAGAACATTCGAGTTTTTGGGTTGCTCATGTTGAGAAAATTGAGAACCAAATACGAAATATTGTTAAATGTGGTTCACATGGACGAAGTGAAGGCATGGAGGCTTCAGTAGAGACAATTATTTGGAAAATTCGGTAGTAGGAGGAGTTTTCTCCATCCAACATGAATTGTATTATCCAATGGTAGTAGGGCGAGGTTCATTTTTCATGGGATCTTCCAGAGGATGGTAGTCCATAGATCTAAAACATAAACATATTTCTGAATTTATATATGTGAAGATACTATAGATAAAGCCCAATCTTTCAGCTTATGGGTGTAAGAAAACCTATGTACAATTTTCTTAGCAGATTAATGAAAAGAATTGAGTAGCACAGTAGTAGTAGGATGGTTTTCTCCTGAAAAGGTTTCCACCAGAAATACTTGTGTTCTTATGTGTGCATTCTTGTGTGGATATTTCTCATGATTATTTCTCATCGTTATTATGGTTTCAATTTATTTCTTCTTATATGTTTTGATAAGCTAATATTTTTTATGTGCATGGGTAACAAACATTGAAGAAAAAATATATTTCCAGCAAATAATAAGAGAAGTTTCGTAGAAAAAAGCCCTTCCATTGAGTCAAAGAATTGGTGCATCTTTGATTCTATAAATATTTTTCCATGGTTGGCTATTATGGAAGGTTAAAATGTGATATGCAAAAAATATTATATGCTCTTATTTGTTTGTTCTCTGGTTTTTCTGATTGTTGAATATGAATTTCATAATGATTTCTACTCTCGAATATGATTCATTAGTGTGGTGAGCTACAATAGAAAGCCTATTAGAAATATGATCGAAAACGAGGATGAACACGAGCATGTACATTAAACATGTATTTAGAGCACTCTTCCTAATACACATAAATTAAGCTGCAACATATGGAAAAAGTATCTGAAATGCATATGCATCCTTTCGAAAATATAGTTTACATTATGGAAATGTAGTTTTCATTATGAAAATCCATGTGGACAGGAATTCACATCTTCCCATAGAATGCAAGAAATAAGTAAATAAACGAGCATATGTATATGTATTATAAGCAAAAGCATTTTTACATGTATGAAAGCGATGCACTCTTTTGAGAAGGAAGTTTCCCTAATAAGTTGGTATTTCCAAGGAAACTGCAATCATTGGTCGCCATGTAAATTAGCTATGTAAGCTACATTGTAGGTACTTTTACTTGTGACCTGCCATGTAGATATATTTTGAAATGTAAAAAAAAATACAACCAAATATATCTTCAACATCTTGGTAACTTTTGCAGAAGTATCCATACACATCAACCATTTTTTCTTTGCAAATTGTTTCCCTTCCTAAAAAGTTACCACCTTCTTTGACATAGATAAAATTTATTTCCAAGAAGCATGGTTGTCATATTTGGAATTACATTCTTCCCCGCATCCTCTAACCATGTCGTAATATGATTGAAAGTTTCTCTCTTAAAATTAGTCATGTAAAAGTTCAATCAAATGCATAGAAGACAGTGCACGTTGGCTAAATACAATCAGTTGACATTGATATACTCTAGCAAGAAAACCATTATCCCAACTTCTACTTAAGAGCTGTAAAAAAAAGATGTAGGTTACATCAGATGAAGTGTTTTATAGTTTAATTTAATTATATATTTATATTACTGAAATATTTTAAAGATTCGAATTTAAAATTAAGTTAAATATAAATAAAAAATTATAATTAAATTAAGAAGAATTTTAATTTTTAATAGTTAAAAATAGATATTGTATAATTCTAAAACTCGTACATATGGAAAACATCACCATGCCATAGGCCCATCCATCCTATAAACACTTGTCCACAGTGACATTGTCTTCTTCCCCGTGTTCCTCATTCTCTTTGTTGTCACTCTCTCTTAAAGTTACTCCACGTTCTCTTCCTCATGGATTGCATGTATTTATTTGAAGTTCAGTCGACACTTATAGGATATGGTGTTCAACCAACTCTAAGTAGATTCTACCCTTTCAACCTCCCTGCATTCATTTTTTATTCTGAAATACACAATCAATGCCTCATCGGTCCAGTCTATGTAGTAGTTTCATCTCGTTAAAAATTAAAGAAAAAACACAGCTAGGCTTATTGATGAAACTAAAGGAATGATAACTTGCCTTGATGAAGAGATGAAACCAAAGGTATGGTGACTATTTCCCAAGCTTCTCATCTGTAAACATCGACTCCTAGTCTATGTTTAGTAGGTGATTCTTGTTTTAGGAGAAAGAAAGAACCTTGAATCAAGAATGTTTGCACCTTCTTTACAATAATGAAATAATCCTCAGTAAATAGAGTATATACTACTCTGAGTAGCCCTAGAATATAATCTGTAAAATAATTCTCTGCTTGTTTTAACCTAATTAATGTAGACTCTTTAAAGGGGTCGGCACCTTTATCGATTTTACGATCTCTTATTAGTCCCTGCCACAGGACTATAGCGATCGATAGATGTTTGATCGCATTTTTTTAGTTTTACTCAAGGTTTAACCTAAAAGAATATTATTTCTTATTTATAAAATTAAAAAAACATGTATTATTATAAATCTGATTAGACAAAGATATTGGATGTCTTATTGAGGTCTTCGAGTTTTCCAATGCAATATAACCTAAGATAATATAAGTTTGAAGTTTTTGCTGGAGATAATATAATTTCTTAATCTAAGTTCTAACACAAGTTCAAAATTATTTTAATTTGTTATCGGATTGAGTTTTGAGTTTCAAGTTTTTTAAGCTAACTTGGAAGAACTTCGCTTTTAACCTAAGTTCTAATAGGTTACATATTTGACATTTCATTACATTAGACTTTGGGCATGAAAATTTTAAGATGTACTGCATTATTATTATTACTTTTCTAGGTGTATGGCATTAATGCCACTTCCTCATCATGGGCTACCTCCTCTCACTACATAGCTGCCTCCTCCCACTTACTCGTAGCCCCCACAATATTCGAAGATCTACAGACCCTATAGGCATCCCCACAGCTTTGTCTATTCTGCCAAAGTAAATTTATTCCCCTGTTATGGTACTCAATGAATTTTGGAAAGCCAAAACCATTAGTACAAGGAAATATTGTGCTCTGCAAGCCCTTGCATAGTGATTCAATAGGAGCTCCTTCCGAGTGGAGGAAGCCACTAATGGTCCTTGGAAAGGAGGGGGTCAAGGAGGATACAATGGAGGCTATAGGGGAGGAATGGTTTGGGTGAAAGGCAGGTGACCTATTTTCCATGACCCATCCTTCGCATGCATTCATATCAAGGTCTCTATTGGAGTATTTACTCTTCATCGATAGAGAAGGTCTATTCTCCTCTCGGTTCACCATCTAGCGAAGGAAGGGCATATGGGGTGGGTTTGGTATCCTCATGGAAGGTATTTTATTGTGACCCGAGAAAAGCATGCACAGAATTAACCCTCGGTAATGCCAGTGTGGTCAGTTGGTAGAACAACATCTACATGATGGCCATCATACAACATTATAGCTAAAGCTTCAACAGTACTGATGAAATATCAATCCCTGGAACCTACGATTTAAGAAGAGGAGAAACAAAAACTACCTTATAGCTTCAACAATGCACTTGAAAATAGAGTGAAGAAGATCACCTTTTATTCACGATAGGACATCGACCCAGAATAAGCAGTCTTATTAATGAGAAAACATCGACTGCCGCTAGCAGGGATGCTTCTTTAGGCCAGCAGGGAACGCAATAGGGAAATGAATTATGTTCTATGTAAAGGTAAGTTTGTTATAATGACGGTCCTGTGTCAATTTATAAGCTATTAAATTATTGATCGATTTGACAATGCTGGGTAGTTATGCTTTGAGCAACCTTCGTGGATTTTTGATTTTTTAGTCTTTTAAAGCACATATCTACGGCAAACATTTCTTATAATTTCCTCGTCTGCAAATTTATTATAATTCCCTTGTGTTTAATGTTGAAATGATCATGCCACTTCAACAGAATCAACTGGAACTAGCTATGTTACCTTAGCAGAGCTCTGTGAAGTAAGGCCTCTGAGGAAAGACCACATCGCTAATTCAGGCTTACGGAAGCTGTTTGGTAGCGTGATGCTTGGTAGCATGGTTAACACGACTTACCTAGTCAATGAAACTCGCTAGGAAAGGACTTACATGAAGGGTAACAGATAATTCCCCTTCCTTCCTAGTAAATCAAAATATTCATTAGTGAGAGTGTGGTGCCGGTAAGGCTTCGCCTTTCTTTCTCAGAAAACTATATCTCATCTCATTTGAGAGCAAAATTATGTGAGGGGCAATCTCATCTCAGGGGTACGATTCAATGCCTGTCGTGCCTTTTAAGTCTAATTAATAAAATATTTTCCATATTTAAATTTGTACTTTTTAATTCCAAATCCTAACAAATTAGGAAAATATGATTTGCTACACCATTCAAAAAATATCCCATACACACACCATAAATACATAGGGAAACCATAAATATATACGTAGCTCGCTTCAGATGACGAGTCTGCATATTATAGACACAATCCTCGATGGGAATGGGAATAATACGTACTTAAAATATAGTTTGTCGTGATAGATGCATTTCCATTTCCATCAAAATATACATGTGAGAATGATAAAAACTGGACAACTCGCCGACAACGAGAACCGCCTCAAGCAATCTTTGAATGAGTAGCGAGTATGATAAAACAAGTGGGGAGAATCTATTTAAAGTCGAAAGAAATCATTGATTTAGAACATTATTAATCTGTGTATGTGGAAAGCCTTTTTTGAAATCAAGGGCATGTCGAGGATTGATGAAACGATGATCATTAGAAAAGAGTCTCAAGCACAGGTGGAGTTCACATGAGTGGGTAGTCTCAACCACCAGCAACCACATCAACCATAAATTACCTGCCATGAACGCGATTCCTCCTATGTTGTTCAGAGAAGGGAAACACTACACTTACTAGACTTACGGCTACTTGTTTGTACATCCAAACTTTAAAAACATGGGTTGAACGGGCCACACATTGGTAGCAGGTTCCATTCTCGATTCATTTTAATTGAGGATATACTTCGTTCAAATATGGTTTCAATGTTCGCTACTTGGATTTGCTATCGTTATCACAGTGGAATACTGCACCGTACAATTTCATTTGTAAGAAAACACTCAAACAAGATGGTTCCGACCTTTGAGAATGAATACATAAGTGCATTGTACAATTATATTTGCAAGAAAATGTTCAAACGGGATGCTTCTGGTCATTGAAAATGGATACGTAAGTGTTTAGAAAACATCAATAACCCATCCTTTATTTAGAATGTCGATTTGATGCTCATATAAATAACTCATCCTATGTTTCTGAAATGCATTTGATGCTCATATGAAATGGTTGTCAGCGTAAATTATTCTTCATCTATCTGTCATGTTTGTCATGCAGTCTGACAGCCACAACATTTTTTTTTCCTATATTTCGAACGTTTTTATATTCAAACCTTTATTAGAAATTGGAATCATAAATGGGAATTTCCAACCTCATACTTCTCTTCAAAGCTTCAGCAGACTTTGTAAACATAAATGGCAACTCATATTTTCTTTATCTCAATAGACTCTTTACTTTTCAATCAAAACAAGTCAAGTTTCAGATAAGCCCAGGAAATCAATGCCAAGGGATCTACATTCTTTGTACTTTTTCGGTTTAAAAAAATATACAAATTGGTTGACTCAATCCGTTGAAAAGGGCTATCACAACATCAGAAATACCTTGGTAGTTTTTTAAAATAGTTAACAAATTAATTGACGTAATTCTCATTACAAAATGTCTATCGCAACATCAAAAACAGTGCTTGGCAGTAAAAACCATTGTACATTTAAATTTGTTTCTCTAATAAAAAATTTGTATGCCCAGCAGGGAATACAACTCTTGCAGACCTTGTTATAAATAACAAGAAAACCATAGAAAAATTCATGGACATAGATAATTGGACTGCTCAAATTCTCGATGCATGCTTTCAACTTATATCCTCAATGCGGCTAACCAGACATATCATTCCATGCTCTTGTCAGCAAAGCTGAAATTATTGAAAAATGACTCCTACCTTGAATACGTATAGTGATGATCCAACAATGTAAGCAAGAGTCATAATAGAGATGATTAATTCAATGGCACACACCCCTTCATTAATTTATAAAATTTCTTTAGGAATATTAGGAGGGACAATGAACTCAACATGGAATGTGATTACCCCTTACCTTAGTGTTGGAAATACTCCCAACCACTATCATGAATAAGGAGTGGCAGCAACCCACACTTCATTGAATTTTTCTTCTCCAGGAAAGGACAAGCCTCATTTTTTAAATCTAGAGGCATTCACACAAAAACAAAAAAAGAGTACCGGGAGCCATACTATGTGTTATTTATTACTTAGCCGTATTCACCTACTTGTTTGCCTGCAGCATCTAAGTGTTAACCCTTAAGCCTTCCACCATAACTTATTTCCCCGCTGAAGTGATATCTGCGGGACCCACCATATATCCTTACCGCATTGTAAACCACACTGCAAACCTTTACATTTCATTTATTTCTTACATTTCCTGCACTTCACACATTCCGTCGTTTAACTCCCCGCATACCACAGCTCGCAATATCTAAGTTTTAACTCTTAGAGATTTCTCCTAAACTAAGTTTCTGCTGATGTGATCTTGCGGGACCCACCTCAAGCCTTTACTGCACTTACCATCACCTTTAGTGCCTGTAGCCCACACTTCACAAGTTATAAGTTTTAACTTTATAAGCCATCCGCAAGTTATTTTGTTATGTTTGCGATGCAATCGGAAAAGGGGCACATGGCAAGCTCAAGAGGATAGCTCAGATCGCACATCGTAAAGCTCAAGAGATAACAGACAGTGCCCATAGGTTATTATGTTTTGGATGCAATGCGATGTGCCATGTCACATTTCACATCGTAAAGTTTAATGTTTTCCCGTAAGCGCATATGTTAAAATTTAAAATCATCGATGAACAATTTGCGATGGAGGCACCAGACGCGATGTGTTTTCTGAACCGAATTGCATGAATTTTCAGATCCTTCATTTTGTGTTTTCTATATGAGTTTTCATGTATAATCAGCCAAACGGAGATAAGGATGATCCATTTGTTGAACGTTCGATTTTGCATTGAATTGCTTTGAATGCTTAGGCAATGCAAATTTTGTATAAACCTATGTAATTTCATTTTTTTTTAAGAGAAGGAATGAATCAAATTTCAGAGAAGAGTTGAATAACTTAGAAAGAGTTCCCTTACTATGTAAATCAATGTTTGTATGTCTGTTTGACTATTATTTTCGCATTATTTTTGCATTCTCTGTTTTGTCAGGGGAAACACATCTCCATGTGTTTGTTTTTTCAATATTTTCAACATGGTATCAGAACAGGTCTAGGCTCTCACTGAAATGAGGAGTCTTTACAGAAGAAGCAGTAAGATTGTTTGTAGAAGCATAAGTCTCTAGCAGTGAGAAATATTTTACAATAGTAAGAATGTTTTTGTTACACAGTCAATATGGCAGCAGCAGGAATAAACCTGAAAAATCCACAACTACCAGAGTTCAATGGAAAGAATTATTATTATTGGGCTATTAAAATGAAGGCCCTTTTCTCCTCACAAAATATTTGGGAGCTCGTGGAACATGGTTTCCAAGAACCAGCAGATGGAGTAGCATATAATTCTTTCACACAAGAACAAAGAGATTTGTTGAGAGAAAATAAGAAAAAAGACTCCAAATCCCTCTTCTATATTTTCAAGGCAGTACATGAGAGTATTTTCCCAATGATTGCAACAAAAAAAAAGTCTAATTAGGCATGGGACACCCTCTAGACAGCCTATCAAGGCATGGTAAAGGTGAAGACAACAAAACTTCAAATGCTAAGAAGATATTTTTAAACTCTTTGTATGAAAGAGTCTGATAACATAAACTCATTATTCACATATGTGATTGGGTTGGTTACCCAGGTCAGGTATCATGGAGAGACACATGAAGAAATAAGAAGAGTGGATAAAGTTTTCAGAATTCTAGCATCAAGGTTTGATGCCATAGTAGTGGCCATAGAAGAGACAAAGGATCTCTCATAGTTTTCAGTTGATGAGCTTTATGCATCATTGATGTCTCATGAGCACAAACTGAACAGAGAAACAAAATCCTCATTGGAGCATGCATTCATGACACAAATGTCTTTTGATCAAGGTAGTGGTCGAGAAATATCAAACTACCGAGGAAGAGGAAGAAGACCACAAAGAGGTGGAAGAAACAACCCTACAAGCACAAGTGGAAGGGGAAGTAATCAGAATCCAAGCCAAGGCTCAAGCTAGAATCAAGCACAAAATCAAGCACAATGACAGAGGTATGATAAATATCAAGTCCAATGTCATTATTGCAAAAATTATGGCCATTATGAAAATGAATGTAGAAAGAAGAAAAATGACATGTGTTTTAAACCTAGTGTCAATTTTACAAAAGAAAATCAGAACCAAGGAAATATGATTTTAACTTGTAATGTAGCACAAGAAAAACAAGAAGATGCGTGGTTCTTAGATTTAGGGTATGGTAACCATATGACTCGAAACATAGAAATGTTTTCCAATCTAGATGAGAGTGTAAAATATGAAGTGACAATGGGGACTGATAGCAAAGTCTCCATCATGGGGAAAGAAAGAGTAAACATACTGACAAAGAAGGGATAGAAGAAGGTTGTGCCAAATGTCTCTTATGTAACTAGCCTAAAATTTAACCTTCTAAGCATTGGACATATCATGCATAAGGGCTACAATGTGTTTTTAAAGAATGATGTGTGCACAATTAGTGATATACCTCCAAGTAAAAAGGTCATTGCAAAAGTGTATATGAAAAGCGATAGAATGTTCCCTCTCAAGATCAGATCAAAAATGAAGGAAGGAGGTGTTGTAGCAACTGTCATACATGAAGTCTTTAAAGAAGAAGTGAAATATGAGAACTAGTTATGGCATTTGAGATTTGGAAATCTCAATTTTGGAGGTTTAAACTTGTTGCATATAAAATGGATGGTAAAGGGATTACCACTCATAGTGAAACTAGACAACCTATGTGAAGGCTGCATATTGGGAAAAAAAGAAAGAGAATCATTTCCAACAGGAAAATGTATAAAGGAAAAGACACCCTTCGAGACTGTCCACTCACATTTATGTTGACCAATGTAAACGCCATCATTAGATGGAAGTCACTATATGTTGACGTTTATGGATGATTACACAAGGAATACATGGGTCTATTTCCTAAAATAGAAAACTGAAGTGTTTGAACAGTTCTACCACTTCAAAGATCTTCTTGAGAAGCAAAGTGAAAACGACATAAATGTGTTGAGAACCGATAGAAGAGGAGTGTATACCTCTGAAGACTTCTTATGTTTTTGCAGGGAGCATTGGATTCACAAGCAGTTTACCATGAGGTATACACCTCGGAAAAATGGTGTAGCAGAAAGAAACAATAGGACCATCATGGACATGGTAATAAGTATGTTGAAGGAAAAGATTTTTCTAAATCAATATTGTGCAGAAGTTCTCAATTGTGCAACTTATATTCTTAATAGATGTCCAACTAAAGATGTTATCAATAGAGTTCTAGAAGAAGCATGGAACATAACAAATCAAGTTGTCACTCACATGAGAGTGTTTGGATGTGTGGCATATACACATGTCCCAGATCAGTTAAGTAAGAAATTAGACAGCAAGGAGGAGAAGTGTATATTTATTGGATACAGTAATGAATCAAAGGCTTACAAGCTCTATAATCCATTAACAAAGAAAGTAATAATCAGTAGAGATGTTCAGTTCATAGAATAATAAGTTTGGGATGGAAGTTTAGAGAATACTGTGAATGTCAAGACATGTATTTCACATGAATAAAAAGAGGAATTGATTACAGAAAATAAGTCCTGAATAGTGGCTCCTCCTCCACCTACACAAGCTCAACAGAGCACACCACAAGGAAGTAATATAAGAACAATACAAAACAAAGGAAGTGCTTCTCCAGACACACCACAGGGATTAGCAACCCCCTCGAGTTCAAGTGCAACTCTGAGCACATCTTCAGCAAATACAAGAAGACCAAAACTCAAAAATTTAAGTGAAATTTATGAACAAGAAGAAGTTAATAGTAATGTTGGTCTGAATTCTTTATTTTCTTTCTTTTGTCATGTTGATGACCCAATCCATTTTGAATATGTAGTAAAATAAGAGAAATGGATTGAAGCAATGAATGGAGAGATATGAGCAATATAACAGAATGACACATGGGACTTAGTGGACCTCCAATAAGGAAAATAAGCTATTGGAGTGAAATGGGTTTATAAAACCAAGGGAAATATTGAAGGCAAGATAGAAAGGAACAAACCAAGGCTATTTTTCAAAGGCTACAAGCAGCAACAAGCAAGAGACTATGAGGAAACCTTTCCACCAGTTGCAAGGATGGAGACAATGTAAACAGTGTGGTCCATAGTAGCACAATTAAAATGGAAATTTTATCAAATGGATGTGAAGTCAAAATTTTCTAATGGACTGATAAAAGCGGAGGTATAGGTTGAAAAACCTCCTCGCTATGAGATAAAGGTCCAAGAACACAAAGTGTGTAAATTGAAGAAATATCTTTATGGTATGAACCAAGCACCAAGAGCATGGTACAATAGCTTTGATGCTTACCTGGTGAACAATGGCTTTGAAAAGTGCGATGGTGAACCCACACTCTACATCAAATAAAATGACGGTAAAATTCTTATTGTTTTTTTATATGTAGTTGATTTGATTTTCACAGGAAAAAATGCTTCTCTCATTGCTGATTTTAAAGTAGTCATGAAGAGTGAATTTGAAATGAATGACCTGGGTTTGCTAAGATATTTTTTGGGCATAGAAGTAAAGAAAACAAAAAAGGGGATCTTTATCTCCTAAGAAAAGTATGTTTCATAAGTTTTAAAGAGGTTCAATATGTAGAACAACAAAAAATTTAGCAAGGAGGATTGAAGTAAGAATGTCGATCCAGCATTGTAAAGGAGCATGGTTGGTAGCCTAATGTATTTGACTACAACTAGACCTAATATAATGTATGTAGTAAGCTTGATATCCATATTAATGGAGACACCCAAGGAGACACATTATCAGGCAGGAAAGAGAATATTGATGTATGTGAATGGAACAAAGGAGTATGGTGTTCTATACTCCTCAACGAATAATTTTAAGCTGATTAGTTACACTAATAGTGATTGGGCTGGAATTGTTGATGACAGAAAGATCACATCAAGGTATGTTTTTCATTTTGGATTGGGAGCCATTTCATGGGCTTCCAAGAAACAGGCAATATTTTTACTATCAACAGTAGAAGCTGAATATGTAGAAGCAACAATAGCAACATGCCAAGTAGTTGGATGAGAAGGATGCTGAGATATTTATGGCATGAGCAAGACAAAGGAACCACAATTTTATGTGATAACAACTCAGAAATTGCATTTTCGAAGAATTATGTTTTCCACAAGAGAAAAAGGTATATAGATGCCAAATACCATTTCATAAGAGAATTAGTTAACAATGATGAAATTTTTTTGCAACATTACAGGTTAGAAAAATAATTTGTTGATATAATTACAAATCCATTGGGACAACAGAGTTTTGTTTATCTCACAGAGTCTCTGGGAATGATTGATGACAATAGTTGCGATTAAGGGGGAGTGTTGGAAATACTCCCAACGACTGCCATGAATAAGGAGTGGCAGCAGAACACACTTCATTGAATTTTTCCTATGCAGGGAAAGACAAGCCTCAGTTTTAAAATCTGGAGGTGTTCATGCAAAAAATAAAACAAATTACCAAGATCCATATGCTATTTTATTCCTTACTTAGTTGTATTCACCTACATGTTTTCCCGTAGCTTCGCGCCCACAAAATTTAAGTTTTAACTCTTAAGCCTTCTGCGATAAGTTATTTCCCCACTGACACGATATCAGCGGGAACCACCACATATCCTTACCACATTGTAAACTGTGTTTCAAACATTTAAATTTCATTTATTTCTTACCTTTTCCACTCTTCAAACCTCCTGTCATTTAACTCCCCACATACCACAACACACAAGATTTAAATTTTAACTCTTAGAGATTTCTCTTGAACTAAGTTTTTGCCGATGCGATATGGCAGGACCCACCTCAAACCTTTACCATACTTACCATCACTTTAGTTCCCACAACCCACAGTTCATAAGTTATAATTTATAACTTTAAATTTTTCCCACAAGTTATTTTTTTGGTTACGATGTGATCTCAAAACGGGCATGTGGTAAGCTCAGGAGGATAACACAAATCGCACATCGCAAATCTCAAGAGATAATGGATAGTGCCCATAGGTTATTATGTTTTGGATGCAATGTGATGTACCACGTCACATCGCACATCGTAAAGTTTAATTTTTTCTCGTAAGTGGATATGTTAAAAGTTAAAATCGTCGATGAGCGATTTGCGATGGAGGTGCTAGATGCTATTTGTTTTCTGAACCAAATCGCATGAATTTTTAGATCCACCATTTTCTGTTTTTTGTACATGTTTTAGTGTATAAGAATCCAAATAGAGTTGATGACTATTTATTTTTTGAATGTCCGATTGCACGTTGAATTTCTTTGAATACTCAAGCTCCACCAATTTTGTATAAACCTATGTAATTTCATTTTTTTTTAGATAAGGAATGAATCGAATTTCAGAGAAGAGTTGAATAAATTAGAAAGAGTTCCTCTCCTGTGTAAACTGCTATCTGTCTATGTGTTTTACTATTATATTAGCATTATTTGCGCATTCTCTATTTTCAGGGGAAACACGTCTCCCTGTGTTTGTTTTTTAAATATTTTCAACACTTAGAAGCACGAGATGGACGGATGCTTGTATCTTGGAAGTTCTTTCAATGATTATAGCTACTCCCAAGTTTCCCATATTTGGGAAAGTAAATATAGTAAACCAAGAATCTCATTATAATGGAACTCCATATTATACTTATAATGTTATCTAAACCTATCTGGTTCATAATTGTGCTAGTGTGAACTTGTCATTTATTACTTGTGATTTTCTAGCTATTCCGCATTTTTTCAAGTCTAGTGTTGTCTGGTGCAACTCATATTATTTCCAATCTATGTAAGGTGGAAAATAACAATCTAACAACCACCATTTCTTGCATGTAGAAAGGTTAAAACAAAAATAATAAATATAAATCATTTTTCTATGGAAAAGTATTGGTGTAATATATATGTGAATGAATAAATTGAATTATAATTCCCTTCATATAAATATCCAAATGTATGTAGAAGATTTCCCTTGTAATAAACATGCAACTGATGTAAAGCATTAAAGAATGCCCTCTTGTATATCTCAAAATACAATTTAGGATGCAAAACAAATTTCATAGCTAATAGGTGAACTAAAAACTAGGGAGTGATCAATCATACACAGAAAAGTTTCTTTGGATAGCTAACGTAATTATGGACTAAAAATAGATCCAATTAATGAATATTATATACATATAATACTATAATCCAACAGACCTAGATGATGACCAAAAAACCATGCCAGGAATAGCCTATACGACTTATATTATATGTAAGAGTTGGCCGACCCATGAAGCATGGGGTGTTATAACCAAAATAGTTGATTCTCTCCACTGGTCCCCTAACCACCATACAAAAATAATTTGAAACATTGAAAAATGAGTTAAAATGAATAGATGCCTAAAAAAAATTATTTTCTTATGTTGACAATTCATTTGCTATGTTGTGTGCTCCAGGTGGTTCAAGTGGTTCAAGGTAAGAAATTCAGGTACAAATCGTGTAAGTTATTGTACCTTATACATCAATTCTTTCCCAACAACACCCATTTTCTAATTATCATCACATAACAACATATGTTCTGCTTCCATTTGGTCTAAGGCCTACATTCCTTATCATGCAAATTGGTTTGAGACCATTTTTAGCTTTATAAAGTTTCAAGATTTTGTTTAAAGTTTATAAATATCAAGACTCTATGCCTTTGGGTTCTTTCCTTTGATTTACACCCACTCGACACATGTGTTTATTCATAAATAAAAGTACAATGTTATTCATTTTCTATGGAAACATTTAGATGATAATCCTCTGTACCCATGATCCGAAGGAAAAAAAATCAATGTTGTCGATGAAATGAGCTAATATCCTTGAATTCCTGTAAATTGCATGTTCAAAATGAAGTGTTAATTTTCAAACAAAAAGGAAGAAGAGTGAAGAAAAAGAAAAAAATGATCTAGGTTTTCCTTCAGTTGTAAATTATGGGACATCTAAGAAGCTAGACACGGGTTGTGAGGAATTTTGTTGTTGCAGACATTGAATGTCTGTAATGAAAAGCTCCTTCCATTTTTTGCCGAGTCCATTTTGAAATATCATAAAATGGGGAAAATATTAATCTATGAGACATGTGGTGCTTTTTAGTTTTAATGCCTCGTGTACAAGACATGTGTTGGATTTCTAAACACGTATTGGCTCTCTTCTTAAGAAATTTTACATGGATATTTAATCATGGCTATTTCCTCTCAAACATTTAATGTAAACCATGCTAGAATTACTGGATTATAAAAAAATAGCTTTAAGGTCTATTTTATAAAGTAAAGGTTGATTGCACATCTCTACCTCAGGAAGAGGCCAAATAAGATCTCTAACTTTTAAAACTCTTCCGGTTGTCTAATATGAAGCAGTTTCGATATCTAATTAGATGGAAAAAATGGAGAGTAAAATATTTTTATTAAAACATTGGGTTTCACGTCTTAAGTTGTTTTGATTTTCATGCATGTATTAATAATAACGAACCTAAAGATTATTATAGTCCATGATGCCTTAGAGAGTGATTAATAATATTTTTTAGTAACTTCTCATGAAGCGCTTTCATTAAAAAAGTATATGATTTTAGAGTTAAGATAATTAAATATCTTAGAGAAAACTTTTAAAACATACATGAATTTAGATATTACCAGTATACACTACGATATTTAAAGAAATTTTAAACCTAATCAATAAATAACCAAATTTATCAATGAAGTTATTAAACAAAATAGATCCATCTTAAACATGGATCTAACAACAACATAGAGGGATTAAATTTATTCAAGTGAACATTTATTTTAGATTGCAAAAAAACAATGTGTATTTTTTTATTGTTTAAATTATATTTTCAAATGTTTTAGAGATTACATAACATGTAAATTGAGTCGTTTTACTAGCCCACATTAAATTGATTTTTTTTTTTATAATATATTATATTTTGGAATTATCACAAATGTGTTGTCCTTGATGGAAGCCTATCTGATGTATTGTCCTTGATGACAATATCTTTGATGATGATGTCAACATGAATGATAACAGGATGAGTCTACAAGATATTAAAAATATTTCAAAGAGGTTTATGTGAAGAAAAGTGACATACATACACGGGAATGGAGAAGAGGAAGCCCATACACTTTATGCACTATGGTATCCTAAATACCAAGGGTATTTACGATGGTATTATTCCATAGTAATGATCACATCAACAGATATTTGATCTGGTCCAGGAATATCATCGATCATACTATGGATTTGACCCATGGTATTGGCTAAGGCCTAATCTCTATAAGGATTTGAAGAAAAAAGCGTTTTTTGTGCCAGTGATTGGTATTTGATGAATAGATTGATCTAAAGAAAGTGTGCATGGTATGATTTATTGATGAGTGTTTGAACTAAAATAAGTGTGCACCATGGAATATGATGATGGATTAGATCCAATAGATATGAAATTACTATACATTGATAATTTACATATGGATTGGTTAGTCTTGTTATATTAATGTTTGATGTATGTTATATTATGTATACCAAGAAATGGGTTCTTTATAAAGGTATGATGTGCAACAAAGGTAAAAGTAAATAATTGTATATCTCTATGTGGATTTGATAAATGAAAGGCACGTGCATATATGTGTTTTATAATTGAAAGGTGTGTGCATACATGGGTCTTGATTTTGTAATTCTCATGTCGATTCTGCACTTTGGCAAGATTTGTACACATGTTTGATTATTAAAGGACACATGTACACATGGAACTGCTTTATGGGAAGCACATATATATCGTACATTTTTTTCTATATATGATATGTGATCTATTTAATTAGTCTTCTTGAGTTTTTTTTTTTTTCAATGAAGTATTACTTTATTATTTGGGTTTAACTGTGATGATTGACGTTGAATTGATTGTTGATTGATATATTGAATAGTAGCGATGTTGCTATTTGTATGTGGTTGAAGATATTTTATGGTCCTATGACTATTTCAGAATGATTTAGTGGTTCAGTGTGTAACTAATTCTTTGTTTTAGAATGATAATAATTCAGTTTCAAGGGTCAGTGTTTTGAGATTTGTACGCATGTATGTTTCATGGAAAGCATGCATATACGTGGATATACTTAACTAGAGTAGTGTATATATTTTGACAAATGATTAATCAGGGTTTGTAGTGACATAATATGGTTTCTGTGATAAATAGTATGCATACTTCTATTTTGTTAAATAGATTTTACAGCGATCTAATTGCTTTGGTTATTTGAGAATACATTGATTGATTGGGATCTTATTTGGTACAGTGATTTGTTGATGCATATGTTTCATTGTTTTGTTTTAGCGTCGGTATTTTGTTTTTAGCTTAAATTATGGTAGTGGGTCTAATATGAAAATTTGATGAAAAGTGGCCTACAAGTTGTGATGTTTTGAGTCTGATGGATCCTGTGTCAAAATTTATGAAACATGGTCCACATAGGTCTTAAGGGTTGGAGCCTTTAGTAAGGGATTCAAAGAATCCTTCCAGTAGTAGGTGGTAAATCAGATCAAGCGGTAGGATCTCCCTTCAAGTGGGTGTTGATAAATGAGATCAGGGGGTTGGAGCTTGCTTCTGGTGGGTGTTAGAGAATAGGAGAAGGTTGCATCCTTTTGCAGATGGGTTCCTACGTGCTGGTATGAGTCTTCTCCAGTAGAATATTTTCAGAAGTGTTTCTTTGAAATAAAAAGAATACAAAGATGACAAAAATAGTGGTTCTATCCCACATTGGGTTTCCACCTAAAAATCTTGGTGTTCATGTATGTTGCTTATGTGGGATTTTTTATTTTGTTCTTACTACACATGGTTACTATTTCATTAATTCTTAGTAAGGTACTAATATAATGGTTCAAATTAAATAGATGGTAAATTATCTGAAAAGTAATATAATCGGATATACGCTAGTTATCTTCATTATAGATTCATACACAACTATTTTTACTTTAGTATAGTATGGCACATAAAACTGAATAAGAAAAGAAAAGTTTGAGTGATTTTTCAAATACCGATTCAACACCCCCCCCCCCCCTCTCAATATTTTTCCCAACAATTTGTATCAGAGCAATTCCTTCAGAAAATGCTTGATCACATGAAGGTGATTCATTGAGATGATGGGAAAGAAGAAGGTAGCTCAACGAAAGGATTCAAAAACTACTGGTAGTGACAGTGATATATCAGATGTATTGATAATCACAAATATCAACAATATTCAGTTTTTAGATTTCTTAATTTTCGATTGATATAAAATGAAGAAGGTGGTAACAAATAATTATCATGTTTCGGTTCTTGTTATAATTGTGGTAAATTTCCATGTATATGCAATAATTATCATAGTGAGGATGACAGTGAATCAATTGAAATTGCACTCATGTGTAAAAGTGAAAGTAAGCACTCTAAAGAGAAATCAAATTCAAAAATAATGCCTCTAGAAGCAAAAGATCAAGGAAAGTCAGAAACATTGGCCAATGTAGACATGCCTACGCTAAGAAAAGGTAATTATAAACATTGGATAGAAAATATGAACTCTAATATAATGAACCTTGATGTTTTGTATCTAGTATCCAATGGCTACAAAAAGATCCCCCCATTAGACGAGGAAGTGCAAAAGAACAATAAGGCATTGAGTGACATCTTTTTTAGCATATCTGACTTGGTGTTGAAAAAGGTTATACATTATACAACTTCAAAACATGTGTGGGATAATCTACAAGAAATCCATGAATAAAATCTAAAGGAATATTACTCATTAAGGAAATTTCCAGGTAATCCTATCCCTAAAAATGTGCCAATGAAGGAACATGATGATAAAGCAACTCATATTATATTAGATGAAGTTACTGATTCAGAAGGGGACATGTTAGAAGAAATGTATGATATTAGAAAAAAACTGGTTCTTTATTTGAAAAATATTTTTAATCTTAAAGATAAGTTGTAGGCATATGATAACAAGAATCATATTAAATCAGTAAATGTTGTTGTGGAATATAACCAATATTGTGAAGGTGTTGAAGCCGAGATCTTCTTTCTAAAGGAAAATCTTGAAAAACCAATTAATCTGAATGAACAAATAATTTAAGTATTTTAAGAATAAGAAAATGGGTTGAAAGAAGATAATCTAACATTAAAGGAGCAAGTGGAAGAAGGAAGAACAGTTGAAGAAGGTATGAACAAGCAATATTTAGAATAAGAAAAGAATTATCAAAGAATTGAAGTTTGTAGGTTTTAATCCTGTATAGAAATTATCTCCAAACGAATCTTAAAAACAAAAAATAAACAATAGCGAGAGCATAAAACATAGAACATATATACACAAAGATTTTTGCTTGGATCCCAAATCGGGACAGCTAGCTTGATTTTTCATTATATTCCTCTTAGTGTTACAACACATATATATACATGCCAAAGCATACATAAACCCCAATCCATTAACCCTCTATTAGAACATAACTATAGTTCCCTTGACCGGATCTACAAAATACCAGGGGCAGAAAACCATCATGCCCCAAAACCATGTGGAAACCCATGCACAAAACCATGGTCGGGTTTGCACACTGAAAAATAGGGTCGAAAAAATTTTCACGAGGCACTGCCACGGACCCCGAATAGGGGGGGCTGCCGCCATCCGCTATGACCCCCCTACTGCACCCAACGCAATGTACAACACTAGCTCTCACCCCCTCATGCATGACTAGTCGTGGAAATAATATAACACATACCCCACAAAGTTGGGTAAACATTTTAAAATGCAAATTAGAAGAAAAATATAATAATTTATGGTTTCAAGGTAGTACTAATATTATGGATAACATTCAGAGTAGTCAAAGTTATCTCGCTATTAAATATGATCTTGGTTTCTATTAATTTTTTAAAGGAGAATCTATTTCACAAGCTAGTTCTGAGAATCCAAAGGATAACGATGAAAAAACTGAAGTTTTTAACAAAGAGACAAGAGGCCAACCTCATCAACAACCAAGGATCATGTATCCTCAAAGGAAATCATTTTCTCCTAATTATATAAATGTGAATCGAATCTACCTCTAATCAATAATGTTGAATGTTTTATATGTCATAATTATGGCCATGTTGCAACCAATTGCAGAACAAATTATTTCAGTATCAAGAAAATAGTTGCTCCACTGGAATGCCATCAACTATGAGGTTCTCAAGTTTCTTTAAGGATATCTTTTTTCTTGCAAAATATTTGGTTACAAAGCTATTGATTGCAATAGAAAGAACATAATATGGAAATATTATGATTCCTTTTCTCCCTTATCTCGTCATATAAGATGTTATGCATGTAACATGTTTTGGAATGTAGAAAAACAATGTAGGAAAAAATAAATGAATCGCAACATACAACATGGAAAGTAATCAAATAAGAATATCGCTGACTAAAGGACTAAATAGGATGTATCCACCAACATTCCTTTCAATAAGTAGAAAGAAGAAGAACAAAAAATATGTGGTCTTACTCATTTCTTCCTTGAAAATGAATATTTATGGTACATAGACAATGAGTGATCTCATTATATGACTAGAGATAAGGGTAAGATGGATTATCTAAATAAAAACCAAGATGGTAAGGTCAACTATCAGTTTCTATTCTATGTGTATTAATTTTGGCTCTACATTTTACCAGAATTTTTTCTGGATCACTATTTGAAGGAATAACCTTACTATTTGGTTTTTATTTAGAGAAAGTTGACCTTGATGAGGTCAGGAGGAAAAGTTGATAGCTGATCTCTACGAAAATAATCCTATGATGTTGATGATGCATACTTGGTCATAAGTTGATGATATTGAAAATGTGCATGTTGTTGTTTATATATTATTATGGTGCAAATCCTACATTGTATATCATGGTTGCTAAAGACTATCATGTTCTTATAGAGGTCCTTTGTTTTGATTATAAATGTCTTGATTTAAAGGTCATAAAAATACCCGTGATGTAACCATTGTAATACTTAGTGATGCTTGGACTATTGAGGGTCAAGTCTACTATGTACATACAGTGTTCGATGATTGACGTAAGTTCTAGTCCTTTCTGATTGTTGGGTATACGACCAAAGTCCCACATTGACTAGAAGTGGGGAGGATCATGGGTATATAAGGATGGACAAATATCTCCATTGGTATGAGGCCTTTTGGGGTAAAGCCCATAAGCAAAGCCATGAGGGCTTAGGCCCAAAGTGGACAATATCATAACATTGTGGAGATATGTGGTGTCCAAAATCCTTACAAGTGGTATCGGAGCCATGACCCCAAAGTTAGCGAAGTGGATGAATCCTCGAATGCTGAACGAAGGTGGTGGGCCCTGGTAATATCACGATTGGATCCATGGATGAGCTCGGTTAGACAGGCGGTATGCTCCGTATTCTTCATGGATGTGTCCTGGTCCCAACACGGTGAAGAGGAGTTGACCTGGGATAGAGCAAGCTCTCGAGGCAGGTGTTGCTCCATGTAAGGCGTGTGCTTCCAACGCATTGGAGCGAAGAATCCTGGTTGGTAGAGAGTGGAAGAATGGATAATCGTTTGAGGGGAGGCTCGATGGTCCTTTGTTCGAGGGGAGGATTGTTGGGTATACGACCAAAGTCCCACATTGACTAGAAGTGGGGAGGATCATGGGTATATAAGGATGGAAAAATATCTCCATTGGTATGAGGCCTTTTGGGGTAAAGCTTATAAGCAAAGCCATGAGGGCTTAGGCCCAAAGTGGACAATATCATACCATTGTGGAGATATGTGGTGTCCAGAATCACAACAAGTGGAATCGGAGCTATGAAGATCTGAAATATGGAATGAGCTACCAAGTTTAGTGATTTTGCTATATCTATAGTTTGCTGCTATTGGGTAAAATTTTTACTCCGGGACAGATATACGTAAAACGGAATATCTATGTGAGAAGGCATTAGATATGCATGTGAATATGCTAGATCTGATTAAATCTATTACAGTCACAAAAAAAAATGATGGATGATATGATGTCGAATGATCGGCATCCGACCTGCAGCATTTCATTGTCTCTGTTATTTTTTTTTATTGGAGGATGCCTTCTTGCAATTGGATTGCGAAGTAGGAGTAGCAGGTATGGGCGTGAGGGAATGCCCTTCAATCCAATGATTATTCTTTGAGGGCCAGGTAATAATTCAAATGGGAATACCAAGGTGCAGGAGGTGAATGTGAAGTTGGAAAATGGAGTGCTGACTGTGCCCAAGCAGCCACAGCCGAAACCTACGGAGGTTAAAGTCATCCAAATCTCAGATTAAAGGCAAATGGGCCAATGGAATAAATTGTGTTCACTAAACGCAACATAGTGGAACATGAGGGTGAAAAATGACACAGCATCGAGCAGTTGTAAAGAAAATTTCTACGACGTTTTTCGCTGCCGGAAAATACCAAGGCCTGGAGTGGCTTCTGGAATGTGTAATCAACATGACGCAGTCATGTCATTTCAGTAAGAATTTCCATAGGTATTGGATGGTCGAGAGATGTTGAGGATTGTGCTATTGGGTGCTAGAAACTGGTATTCTTCTATTACCGTCAGGTGACCTCGACGGCTTTTGACTGTAGCCTTATGATCTAAACCGATGACAAGGAATCTGATGTTGATCGGGTTATCTCGAGATCTGAGGTTCGATGTTTCAACTTTCAACTAATCCCTGTAGATTTATTTTGAAGTCCAATCTCAGATATGCAACAAATAATATGCATCAAATGGTTAAAAGGGTTTGGGGATCACGGTGAGTATGCCGCAATAGCGATTTTGAAGACGTGCAAGAAGGGAATTGAAACAAAAATCGAGGTCTGTCCCATTTTTTCTTTAGATGGTTTTGTTTGAAGAGCGACAGAATGTAGAAAGTGGCCACCGGTTGCTGGTGATGGCCGTCCACGCGGTGATGCTCGAGTCAGGAGCGCAATGCTACAGTGGCACGTGTTGACAACAATATTTATTATGAATTGAATTTGACAAGAAGATCATTACTCTTGTAACCATGTTGGTGTTGTTGTGATCATGCTATCCTCATGGTGCTATTTGCGTAGGAGGAAATGCAGCCTATGGAATTATATTGTTGTTTTAGAGAGGTCTTGGTCTCTAAATCCATAGAGTTAGAAACTATGGGGATTGGTTACATGCAAAGTGTTTGACAGAATGTGTCAATCAAATGAAAATGAAGATCAGAATGGACCAGCAAAAGCGTAGAAGGTAGATTCATGTACAACTATGATGTCCTCTTTGGAGAGGACATCATGAATTGAATGTAGAGAATGAGAGAGAATATGAGCACGTGGATTAATTAATTGATGAGCCATGTATATGAAGAGAATTCCTAGAGGACTGGCGGTTACAGAGGCTGGTGACCCATGTAATCCGATAGATGGGTTCCTTTTATATGGACGTTGATTTCATATGTACAAATAGCAACAATGAAACAAAAAATACCAAAAGGCCTCATACCAATGGAGATATTTGTCCATCCTTATATACCCATGATCCTCCCCACTTCTAGTCAATGTGGGACTTTAGTCGTATACCCAACAATCCTCCCCTCGAACAAAGGACCATCGAGCCTCCCCTCAAACGATTATCCATCCGTCCACTCTCTACCAACCAGGATTCAGGATTCTCCGCTCCAATGCGTTGGAAGCACACGCCTTACATGGAGCACCACCTGCCTCGAGAGCTTGCTCTATCCCAGGTCAACTCCTCTTCACCGTGTTGGGACCAGGACACGTCCATGAAGAATCTGGAGCATACCACCTGTCTAACCGAGCTCATACATGGATCCCATCATGATATTACTGGGGCCCACCACCTTCGTTCGGCATTCGGGGATTCATCCACTTCGCTAACTTCGGGGCATAGCTCCGATACCACTTGTTAGGTATTTGCCGCAACAATAACATAATTTACCGAGAGAATAATTAAACATGAAAAGAACCAGCAACAAATCATGAACATAAACACAAATGTTTATCCGGGAAAACCCCAAATCCGGGGAAAAACCAAACCAATGAAATTTCATTAACCATTGGCCAAAACCCTCGCCAATCCAGCCAAGTGAGCCTTCACCGCTCACCTCTAGGCCTACCTTACAATAAAGTCTTCCCAGCCTTTTTATAGGCTCCATTACATGCAATACCATGGGCCAAAACCATGGGTGCACAAAACCATGTGCCCCAATACCACTACTATTTACCCTAGTCAACTTTGACTCTATCCCGAGTCAAGTTTACCTAACACTGATAGAAAAGATCATATTCATTTTAGTTACAAATTCATGTCCTTATGGTATCATAAATACCAAGGGTCTTTAGTGTGGTATTAACCCATAGTAATGAGCAACATGTCAACAGATATTTGATCTTCTGCAAGAATTCCATTGGTCGTACTATGGATTTGACCCATGGTATTGGATAGGGCATAAGACGTATATGTATATGAATATAGAAGTTTTGTTTTGTGCAAGTGATGGGTATTTGATGAATATATCGATTTGAGGCATGTGCACATCGTACATGTTATTTATGAGTGATTTTTCTGAAGTAAGTGTGCACCAGGGAATATGATGATGGATCAAATCTAATAGATATGAAACAAATATACATTGATAATTTACATATGCATTGGTTTGGATTGTGATATTAACGTTTAATGCATGTTTTTTTATGTATGCCAAGGTATGGGTTCTTTCTGAAGTTCTAATGTGCAATGAAGGAATCAATCAATAATTGCAAATCTATACGTGGGTTTGATAACTAAAAGGTGCATGCATACGTGGGTTTAGTAATTGAAATATGTGTGCATACGCGAGTCTTGTTCTCGTAAGTCACATTTTGATTAAGCACTTTTTCCATATCTATAAGTGGGTTTTATTTTTGGAGGGAAATTGTACATGCAAAATTTATTTATGGGAAGCGCATATATATCATAGGGTTTCTCTGAGTATGATATGTGATCATTTCAATCAGTGTTGTTGAGTTTTTTGTTTTTTGTCAATGATGTCTTACTTGATGATCTAGGTTTAACTATGATTATTTAAGTTGAATTGATTGGGCATTGATATATTGAAGAGTAGTGATGCTACTAGTTGTATGTGATTGAGGATCTATGATGGTCCTATGATTATTTCCAAATGATTCTTTGGTTCGATGTGTTACTTAATGTTTATTTCAGAGTTATAATGATTAAGTTACAAGGGCCATTATTTTCAGATATTTACGAAGTTATGTTTCATGGATACCATGTATATACATGGATATATTTAACCACAATAGCATATATATTTTGACTTCTGGTTGATCATGGTTTGCAGTGATGGAACCTAGTTTTTGTGATAAATAGTATGTGGATTGATATTCTAGTAAATGGAGTTTACAATAATATAAATTATTTTTTTATTTGAGAATGAACTTATTGGTCGAGGTATCACTTGGTACAATGGTTGTTTGATTTATTTGGTTAAGTGTTTGGGTTAAGTGTTGGTATTTTGTTTTGAGCTTAAATAATGGTATAGTGGGTCCAGTATGAAAATTTGACAAAAAGTGTCCTACAAGTTGGGATGTTTTGAATCAGGTGGATCCGATGTGAAATTTATGAGACATGATCCATGGAGGTGTTAAGGGTTGAAGCCTTTAGTAAGGGAGTTGTAGTTTACTTCTAGTAGTAGCTAGTAAATCAGATCAGGGAGTAGGAGGCCCCTTCCAATGGGTGTCGTTAAATGAGATATGTGGGTTGGATATTCCTTCCACTGGGTGCTGGAGAATGAGAGAAGTTTGTATACTTCTAAAGGTGGGTTTCCGTGTTCTGTTATGAGTATGGTCCAATACAATATTGTAAGAATTTTTTCTTTATAATAAAAGTAAGACAAAGATGAAAACAATGGTGGTTTTCTCCCTTATTGGCTTTCCACCTAAAAATCTTCGTGTTCCTGTATGTTTCTTATGTGTGATGGTTTATTTTGTACTTACTACACATGGCTATGATTTAATTAATAGTTAAAATGGTACACATGTACCGATTCAAGTTAAATAGTTGATGAATTAACTAAAAATTAAGCTAACTTAATATATTCTAGTTGTCTACATAATAGTTGTGTACATATGTAGGTTTACTTCAGTGTAGTCCCGTAAAAAAATTTGAAAATGAAAAGATCATTTAGAGTGATTTTTTAAATAATGATTCCCCCCCCCTCAAGCATTTTACCAAACATTTGTAGGTATATGTCAATATTAATTGATATGAAAATATTGTGTTAAAATATTTTTACTTCTAACTACTTTACATGAAACGATATTAGGTAATATGGACGACTAAATAAATATGCATAGGATTTGTATTTTTTATTAGAGATGACATTTATTTTCTATTTAGAGAATATTTTATTTTTATTTTAAAAGTGATAAACATACATAAACATTTCCTTCACACTGGGTTGAAGAACAAGCCTCTCAGGTCAATTAAGTAGTGGTAATAATGAAAAGATATCTAATGATGTGATATTCTTTAGTGATGGCTAGAGTTTGAGGCTCAATTTCACAGTTTCCATTTTCATGTTGATGGAGCTGGTTCACAATTAAAAGTGGCTCAATTCCTACCTTATTTGTTTGTATATATTTAGACTATAGAATTTTATTGATATTTTAATAGGTACATGTGTCAATTTTAAGTTGAGCATGGATATAATTACACACTACATAATAGAATGTGCATCTCAAACACAACTAAAAGCCAAAATTGAAATATAATTTCCAACGTGTCTTTTTAGGAAATAATATTTCCAATTCCTACTATGTTATGATTATATAGTATTATGTATATCTCTTGTTATAGTCCATTTTGTCACATCCAGTAATTAGGCCTTCTAATGTGATCAATCAACATCCTATTACCCCTTTTCAACATCGTTTCACAAAGCCATCACTATACCTCCTTCATTTCCCATAATTTATGCCTGAAAGCACATCATCTCAGCCAATTTTAGCACCAACGCTACTTGACCTTCCTATGGACAATGTTCACTTATAGGTGACATCACTATGGCCAAAATTGATCACCTACAAGTTTCTCCCATTTTCACCTATGTTGGTTCTATAAATTTTGGAAAAAGAAATAATTTTTGGAAGATTCCTCTTCGAGAAGCTTCTAGAATTTGTTACAACCATTTACCTTGAATTAAAATTTCAAATCCTATCTCATACTTATTTGTAGTTTCCTTCCCTTATCCTTTGATTCCATCTCCCATCAAAGGTGGATCTCTAAACTTAGACTTGTAACTGGATAATAACTCCCAACTTACCTGAATCCACTACATATTTACCATATTTCCTATGCAGGAAGAATGGTTTCTTTTTGGAGAGTTATTCTACCGTTATGATGCTAAGGTGAGAGGTTAACATTCCATGCATTTAGGATGATTGGAGATGCATATTGTGACAAGGAAATGACAAGATAACAATTCTGAGGAGCTTTTCTACAATATTAACAATTGTTGTTGATCGTAATTTCCTTCCATTTATATTGATGCAAATAGTTGTTATTTTCATATGTTTGATTTCATTATTTCACTTATTTCAATATCATGCTAATCTATTGAACCTTCAATGATACTTCCTAAGTTTATATAGTATATCTCTTGTTATAGGCCATTTTTTCACATCCAGTCATTAGGCCTTCTAATATGATCAATCAACATTCTATTACCCATTTTCAACATCTTTTCACAAAGCCCTAACTGTATCTCCTTAATTTTCCATAATTTATGTTTGAAACCACATCATCTGAGTCAATTTTAGCACCAACGCTACTTGACCTTCCTATGGAAAATGTTCACCAATAGGTGGCATCGTTGTGGCCAACATTGATTACCTACAAGTTTCTCCCATTTTCACCTATGTTGGTTCTAGAATTTTTTGAAAAAGAAAGAACTTTTGGAAGATTCCTCTTCGAGAAGCTTCTAGAATTTGTTACAACCATTTACCTTGAATTAAAATTTCAGATCCTATCTCATATTTATTTTTAGTTTCCTTCCCTTACCCCTTAATTCCATCCTCCCATCAAAGGTGGATCTCTAACCTTAGACTGGTAATTGGATAATAAGTCCCAACTTACCCGCATCCACTATATCTTTACCATATTTCCTATGCAGGAAGAATGGTTGCTTTTTGGACAGTTATTCTACCGTTATGATGCTGAGGTGAGAGGTTAATGTTCCATGCATTTAGGATGATTGGAGATGCATATTGTGACAAGGAAATGACAAGTTAACAATTCTGAGGAGCTTTTCTACAAGATTAACAATTGTTTTTTATCGTAATCTCCTTCCATTTATATTGATGCAAATAGTTCTTTATTTTCATATATGTGATTTCATTATTTCACTTATTTCAATATCATTCTAATCTATTGAATCTTATATGATACTTCCTAGATCTCATAGTTTATTGTGTTGTGTTATCTGAATGTGCAAGTTCTAATTTTTCCAATCGGAGCTAGTATTCGAGAGTTCAAGTTGAAGAAGGAACAAATTATGAGATAGATTCTAGGTAGGCTTCATTCCATCGTCTATTTACTTTAAGGAAAGCATCGGGTTACTTGTTCCTTTGTTATTATAAGTTTCAAATCTAACGTAGTGGGGATACATTTCTCTATAATCATAAATCTCACATAACAAATTGGCGAACATACTAGGGAATGATGTGTTACCTCGGTAGTATTCCTTGTCCATTCTGTTAGATTATGTTAGGTCCCCATATTACTAGTATATTTCATTATTGTTGTTAGTGTAACCCCATTATTTTTATTTTTATACCACTGTAACCACCATATTGTTACTATTCTACCATTACATTATTATTGTTAGGTCGGCTAGGATTACATTATGGCCCCATGGACTCCTATATATAGAAAGGATGTTTTATAATTTGTATCATCCAAGAATTTTTCATTTATGTAATGTATTGGAGGTTTCCCCCTTGAATTTTCCTATTTATAAGGTGTTAATCCCTCTTTTATTCTATTTTTGGAGCTGGTATCATAACATTTGGTATGAGAGCTTTGGATTCTAGGGTTTCTCTGCTCCAAACAGGTCTTCGTGGCATTTTCGCTATAAAATTTTTTATATGAAGGTTCAAAAGATGAATTGTTTACAGAGTGAAGAAGAAATCCTGAGAAATGTCATGTAAAAATTATGGATATTCGATCACAATATTTTCAAAGATATGATCTCTGGAAGTTAGGTCTTTTTTAGGTTCCCAAATTTCACCTAAAATAGGTCATCGTGGATTTTTCACTGTAAATGTTTTTCTGTGAAGGCTAAGAAGTTAAAATTTTTATATAGAAAATCTAAAGCCTTGTGCAGCATCCTGTAGAAATTTCAAATCTTGGTTCACAATATGTTCAGAGATATGATCTGTTGAAGTTAGGGTTTTTTCAGGCTCCCGAATTTCATCTCAAAGAGGTGACAGTGGGAAAATCATCATAACTCTCTCTCTCTCTCTCTGAGTGTCAGATTGGAATTCTGTAAAAAATGGATGCAATTACGTGGACTCTAGTTTCCTTTGTATTAATTTCAAAGCCAAAGGAGGAGACAGTGACACTTGGCACGTCGTAAAATTTCTCTCTACTGAAAGAGTCCATAATTAGGTAATTACAGGAAATTGGGCATAACTTTTCCTTGAAGAATCCAAATCAGGTCAGACCTGTGGCATTCGAAATAAGATTCAAAGTTCTACTAAAATACCAAATTTAAGATATTGAAGATATGAAATTATACATATAATTCAATTTCAATATCGAGCTCCTCAAAAGAAATAAAAAGGTGCGTATTTTTTTATGAGTTGCATAAGTCTTGTTTAAAGAATCAATTTGAGTTGATTCCAAGGGAATATTGTAGAATAGATATAAGCATTAGGTTCTAAAATGCCTCCTAAAAATAATTCAACACCCATTAAGCCATCAAAAGACTCTACTATGGCTCATGAAGATGAAGAAATGCAGCATGACATATCAAAATTCCAAGAGCAAGTGCACCAAATTTCACTCTCGCAAAGAGCAACAAAAAATGAAATGGATGTTTTGAAGAAAAGCGTGGAAGCTAAGATGGATGCCTTGAATAAAGGCATGGAAGCTACAATGGATGGTTTGAAGAATGGTATGGAAGAAAAAATGGAAGGTTTGAAGGAAGGTTTGTCAATACTGATACAAGAAATGATTCCTAATGGTGAAAATATATTATAGGAAACTCATGATGAGAAAAAAATAAATTTTAATCATGATTTCATAAAATATAATTTTGTATTGAAGAACCACCATATTCCAAATATGGATATGAGGAATTTTGATGGCAAGGATCCCGTAACATGGATACTATAGATGGAGCAATATTTTGATCTTAATAATGTGAAAAACACACAAGAGGTACGCATTGCAACTTTACATTTAGAAAAAAATAAATTTGTATGGTATCAATGGCTTTGCTCTAGTAAAACAATTTTCACTTGGTCAATTTTGATGGAGGAAATGATAGAACATTATCAAGATACAAAGAGAAAGACCTTCTTTGGCCAACTGATAAATATCAAACAAAAGGGTTCAGTGGTGGAGCACATTGAGGACTTCCAAAAATTGAATTAAGGGTAAATGATATTCCAGAGGAACATAGTATTGATGTCCTCATAGGGACTTTAAAGGATAACATCCAACATGACGTTCACGTTTGGGAACCTGATTCATTGGAGAAGGCATTCAGGTTGGAAAGAAAAATTGAATGTAAATTTATCGCGACAAGGAAGCCTACTACTCACATCTATAAAGATGGAAGTGTTGCTACTCCTAGAATTCCACAACCTACAAGGCTGACACCACAAAAAATGGAAGAAAAAGGAGCAAAAGGGCTTTGCTATAGTTGTAATGGAAAATAGAGTAAAGGTAATAAGAGTGCTGAGGATAAATTATTTTACATAGATTGTGAAGAGGAGGAAGAAATTGAACAAGAAACATCAAAAGAAGAGGATATACACCAAGAACCAACCCTAGAAGAAGAATAAGAAATGAGTCTAACCGTATCGTTTAATGCATTGGAAGTAATTAGCATTCCTAAAACTCTCAAGATAGAAGGACATATCAAGAAGAAAAAGGTAATAGTGTTGACTGATTCGGGTAGTACCCATAATTTTATTCATTGTAAGGTAGCCAAGGAATTGAATTGTTTGCTATACCCAACATGAGAATGTCAAGTTATGTTTACGAATGGAGGAAATATAAATTTCTCTATAAAATGCCATAATATCAAGCTAGCCATGGGGGAATATGTATTGAATAGTCCAATGTTTCCATTCCAATGGGAGGTCCCGATGTTGTATTAGGAGTACAAAGGTTACATCTTTGGGGATGGTAGCTTTTAATTTTCAAGAAATTTTCTTGAAATTTTTTCAGAAGGAAAGAAAATCGAATTACAAGGTATCGCAGGGAAGCTAGGAAATATAATAAGCTCTAATGTCATGAAAAATCTTCTGAAAAAATAAAAACGAGGCGTAATTGCACTATTATGCTTACTAGAAGTTCCAACATCAAAATCATCTATTTCTCCAGATCTCCAAAATGTCTTGGAAAATAATTCCAAGATGTTTAAAACTCCCAAAGGACTCCCACCTATTCGTGATCATGATAATTCTATTCATTTGATTCTAGGAAGTGTTCCTCCAAAAATCAGGCCTTACAGATATCCTTATGTCCAAAAGAGTGAAATTGAACGTATGATTATAGAAATGTTAGAGCCTGGTATAATTCAACCTAGTCAAAGTTATTTCTGTGCTCCAGTAGTATTAGTGCACAAGAAGGATAAATCATAGCACATGTGTCCGGATTATAGGGAGCTTAATAAGCTCACTATTAAATATAAATTTCCTATTCCTGTCATAGATGAATTATTGGATGAATTACATGGAGAAATTTATTTTACCAATTTTTATCTTCATTTTGGATATCATCAAATTAGAATGAAGATTGAGGATATTCCGAAAACATCATTTCGAACTCATGAGGGTCATTCTGAATTTTTGGTCATGCCCTTTGGCCTCACCAATGCACCTTATATATTTCAAGGGTTGATGAATTCCATTTTCAAACCCTTCCTTAGAAAATTTGTGCCAATATTTTTTGATGATATACTAATCTACAGTAGGTCTTGGAAGGATCATGTTCAACATGTCGATAGGGTGCTCAAATTCTTGGATGAGAAGCAATTATATGCAAAAACATCTAAATGTTTCTTTGGAGTAAAATAGGTGGAACATCTGGGTCATATTGTATCTCACGAGGGTGTTAAGTTAGACCCTAACAAAATTAAAGCCATTAAGGAATGGGAAGTCCCCACAACCATAAAGCAGTTGCGAGGATTTCTCTGGTTAACAGGGTATTATTGCAAGTTTGTTAAGAATTATGGGAGAATAATAACACCTCTAACAACATTATTGAAGAAAGATGTATTTTCATGGACTCATGAAGCTACTAAGGCCTTTGACCATATTAAAGAGAAAATATGGCTAGCACCAGTCTTAGTTATGCCAAACTTCACAAAAACTTTTATTGTGGAATGTGATGCCTCAGGAAATGGAATTGGTGTCATTTTAATGAAAGAAGGAAGTCCATTTCTTTTGAAAGTCATCCAATCAAAGGAAATTATTTATAAAAGGTTGTTTATGAGAAGGAAATGTTGGCAACACTACATGCACTAAATAAATAGAGACCTTACCTAATGGGAAGACACTTCAAGGTAAAAACTAATCATGATAGCCTTAAACACTTTTTGGAGCAAAGACTATCTTCAAAAGAGCAGCAAAAATGGGTCACAAAGATGTAGGGTTATGACTTTGAAATCATTTACAAAAAATGGAAGCTAAATGTTGTTGTAGATGCACTCTCAAGAAAGGATGAAGAAGTGGAAGCATTTGTTTGTGCCATTTCTATTATCCAACCAGATTGGATAACCAAAGCAAGGGATGAATGGAAGAAGGAAGAAGAATCGTGGACACTAATTCAAAATTTGCAGTAAGATCCTAGTACATCTGATACATTTATTTGGAAAAATGATTCCTTTTGGTTCAAATATTGCTTATATATTTGCAAGAATTCCCAACTAAAACAAAATATTCTTTTGGAATTGCACACTTCTCCTTTATGAGGACACTCAGAATTTTTAAAAGCTAACCACAAGGTGAAGAAATATTTTTTTTTGGGATGTCCTTAAATCTGATATTCAAAAGTTTGTGGTGGAATGTTTGGTTTGCCAGCAAAATAAAATTGATACAATTAAGACCCCGGGTGTTCTACATCATCTATCCATTCCAGGTCAATGTTGGGAAGAGATTTCAATTGATTTTATCACTAGTTTACTGAAATCCGAAGGAAGGAGTGTCATCATGGTGGTAGTTGATAGACTTACCAAGTATGCACAATTTTGTGCATTATCTCATCGATTTAAAGCAAGTACATCTGCTACTGCATGTATGGAAACAATTCAAAAGCTACATGGAAACCATAAGATTATTGTAAGTGACAAAGATCCCATTTTTATATGAAATTATTGGACGGAATTATTTTCTTGTTTGGGTACTCAACTAGGTCATAGCTCATCTTATCATCCTCAATCCGATGGTTAAACAGAGATAGTGAATAAATTCTTGGAAGGATATCTTCGTTGTTTTGTATCTGATAAGAAAGCACAATGGTTCAAGTGGTTACCTCTCGTTGAATGGTGGTATAACACTTCCTTCCATACTACAGCAAAAATGACCACATTTATGGCACTTTATGGATATCATCCACCATCCATCACATCTTCGTTAAGGGAAAATTTTACGGTTCAAGTAGTGGAATATCACATCAAGCATCAACAATAAGTTCTCCAACTCTTAAAGGATAACCTAAATTTGGCACAAAATCAAATGAAACAGCAGGCAGATCAACATCGGAGTGAGAGAAGTTTTGATGTAGAAGATTGTGTATTTTTACAAATACAACCATACAAACAAATTTACCTCAAGCAAGCTATGAACGATAATAACTTATCACCAAAGTACTATGGTCCTTACAAGGTGTTGCAAAATATTGGTACTATGGCATACAAATTGGAGCTTCATGCTTCTTCGCGAGTGCATCAAGTTTTCCATGTTTCATGCTTAAAGAAGGTTATAGGGGACAAGCTTCCATTTCAAAAAATATTGCCAGAAATTAATGAGGAAGGAAAAACCATTTTGGAACCTGAAGCAAAGACGAAAGCAAGAAATTGACAGCAGCAAAATCGATCAATTTCAGAGTATCTCATCAAATGGGAGAACTTAACCACTGAATATTCTACATGGGAGGATGAGAATTTTATACAGAAGCACCCAGAGCTACTCAAGCATTGAGGAAAAAAGTTTTTTGATGGAGAGGAGCATTTTAGGTCCCTATATTACTAATATAGTCCCTTATTGCTATTAGTGTAACCCCCTTATTTTTATTTTTCTACCCCTATAACCCCCATATTGTTATTATTTTTTCCCTTACATTATTATTGTTAGGTTGGCTACGATTACATTATGACCCCATGGAATCCTATATATAGAAAGGAGGTTTTGTCATTTGTATCATCCAAGAATTTTTCATTTATGTAATGTATTGGAGGTTGCCCCCTTGAATTGGATTATTTCTAAGGCATTGATCTCTCTTTTATTCTATTTTTGGAGTTGGTTTCATAACCGATTACCTCTTCTTTACATGTTCACTGTCATACCCAGTGAAGAAAAAACTAGGAAGACCTTTCATTGAGCTTCACCTTCATTTTTTGTGTCTAAACTTGGCTTTCTTTAATCACTGCACCCTATGGTCTAGAGGAAGTGCATTGTAGTGCACCCTAGCCTTCTCTGCACTTGCTTTCTGGAGCACCCTAGACCTTTCAGTACCTGCTATGGTCCCGGTTTGATGTAAAAATTTTCATTTTTGTCATTTTATCTTTGATTAACCTTATTTTAGTTGGTCCTTCTTATGTCCCTGCATGTGTCTTGGCCTATCATAATCCTTAATCTTTTTTTCTTTTAGTTTTGAGTTCCTTTGATGGGAATTTGTTTATATTTTCCTTTGTTCTCATCATTAGGTCATTAGGAAACCAAAGTGTTTATTCATTGAGTACTTGAGTGTATTTGTTTTCAAGTCATAATCCTGAAAATTTTACTTTTATCAATGATTAGTCATGCATATTATTTTTATCTCATTTGTAATTTACGTCGAATCAAAAATAAAATTCTTATGCATCATGCATTAAATATAGGGCTTTGATTTTGATTGGAAAAGTGAAGTTGTAGAGATCGATTGTTGCATCAATATTTTGTTGCATTGTTTATTGATCTTTTCTCCCCTACTTAGTTAGGCCTTTCATTGTTAAAAGGAAAAGTAAAAGATTTATTCTTTTCATACTACTTTCATCATAGGTGTGTTCAGGTGAGATCGATTTTTGAGCCTTTAAATAGAAACATAATTCAATATCAACTCTAAAATTCATCTCAATCAACATAATGATCTTTTGAAAGTATATGTGAATACTGAGAGGTATAGTCTAGAGATGTGTTCTCGCATTGTTAAAATTAGGATTTGTCATTTTTTCCATCGTTGCATCCTAAGGGTGATATCTTGTTCCATGTACGTATGTGTATAGGGTCACTCTCCACATACCTTCTGGTGTATCAGATGGTGCTCCATGCATCATAAGTATAAAGGAAATATCTCATTGAACTCTTACACATTAGGAAACAATACTATGAATTTTACTCCCATGTACCATTGAACATATTTTTGGAGTCCCTATAGGTGTCTATCCTCTCCATAGGTAAATGAGTCAGCTGCCTTGCATACCATGATACACCAAACATAGATTCAGGGATATTTCCTGAGCGTACGTTAATTCCTTGGTTCACCAAGGTGTAGATTGCAGTTCACGGTTTCTTGGTAACCCTTTTGCCTAATTACCCCACTTTGGTTTTTTTTATTTGTGTCCTTAATTTCTAAAATGAATTAATTGACCACGAAAAACATCCTTAGTGTGGAGAAACTACCGGACATTGGTTTCAATGCTCCCCATGTGTTTCACGACATGGACTAACCGCCTCTCGTGGATCCTAAGTTTGGAGATTGTAACGGAGACTAATGCCTGTGGGTTTTGGTCTAACGGAAATCATGAGTTCCAGTAAGTGGTAGCAAACCGATGGTTCTCAAGTTGGAAACTCACCTGACTCGCATTGGGGGGAGATTATTGGACATTGGGTTCAATGCTCCCCGTGTTTTTTGTGGCATGGACTAATCGCCTCTTGTGGATCCTAACTCTGGTGATTGTAGCAGAGACTAATGCATGTGGGTTTTGGTCTAATGAAAAACGTGAGTTCCAACACCAACTACTTAGTAGATATTACAACAATAGTTCCTATGTCTACCAATAAAAAAAACCCCTCTGAAGGGAATCTTGGTCATTTTTCTCCTTTTGGAAATATTGATGCTCCATCACAACGTTTTCCCTTCCTGGATTTACCATTAGTTTTCCAGTTTGGTTGTTTTTGACCCCTATGGTTGTGAATATCCAAAATTATCCTCAACCAAGTTATCCTCCACCTAAAAAATATAAACCTCAAGATGATCCTAAATTTGGCACTTTTCCTTCTGTATTGCCTCACGATTGCCTCATTTTTGGTACTTCCTTTCGCTCATGTTTCTTTCATTTTGTCATCACCATCGGCTCAAACAAGTGTTAAAATGCATGTTTTGAATTTTTAAGTTATTTTAATGACCTATTTTTCATATGTTGAAACGTTCCTTACAATTTATTAAAATTTATATTTAGCTACATAATTAATGCAATTCTGCAGCCGATCCACATTTCTGTAGCCACCCCCATGGTTCAATGTATTTTAAGTTGCCATCTGAGAAATGTTGTATGCAGATAGGTGGGGAATGATCCTCTCATGGATTTCCTCCTATCCGTCTAACCCAAATAAAGTCGGATATCACCCGGATGCACAATCAAAGGAGTAGTGGACCGAATGTTGGACAGGCGAGAAAAGAGTGTGAAGCAATCATGGTTCATGATTATCTTTTCCAAATATAAAATTTTTAAGAAACACAATATTATTTCTATTATAGGTTTAATTAATTAGTCCAAATATGTGTAAAATCCTCAAAATAGTTAATGAATAATAATTTACAAATAAAAGACCAGTGAATGTATTGACAATGAGAATTATGACACGAGTGTGAATTCATAAAAAATATGTTTTATTATTTACTTGAATGAAGAAGTATTTTTCAGAATCGATGCATGACAAATGTTGGATTAGATTCGAATCCATCTGTTATGGAGGGCCGCTACAAGAAATAAGGTTCTATTTCATTTATGCTTTGAATTTTGATTTCTGACATAGCTCTATTTTTATCATTTGATGTAGTTTCAACTTATGCTTTTACTGTGTTAAATGTTGTAGTCATTTCCAAAATTTCATTTTGTTACTTAGCGTAGATGCTTAGAAGGTTTTTTTTGTCATTTGATGTAGATTCATTTTCATTTTTTTTAATTTGATTCAATGCAGAAGTAATTTTAATTTTCTTTACTTGCAACAATGGTTTATTTTAGATCAACTTTTCATGTGCGATTTATTTCAATAACATTGAAAGATTTCATTTCCAGTTACAGTGAGTTCCTTTCAAGAATTGGTGATTTGATGATTTATTTTTTGGTACAAGAATGAGAATTATTTCTAGTTTTATAGTGATTTCTGGCCGTAACAATAGTGATTTATTCATTTCTTTGCTCAGTCTCATTTACATAACACTTCATTTCTAAAAACATAAAAATATCAGAGTTCTTTTTAGAGTTTTATTTTCCCTATATTAGATTCTCCCTAATATTAGATAATAATAGATAAATCAGTTACAACTTTTTCAAAGAGATTTGTTGTAGTTTTAGAAACTTGGCTAAATTAGAATTTATTTTAATATTTTCACTTTTTAGTTTTAATTAAATTCATCAGTTTAATTAAGGACATACCAAATAAAAACATCTTTAAAAACAACCTCCAAAACTACAATCATCACAATAAACTATGTAAGAAATGCTTCTCGAATATATAGGGCACTTTCACATCACAAGATTACGAAATCCGATTGATAATTTATGCTAGCAATTTAAGAACATTAAATTGAATAAAAATTTTGGCGCTGTTGTCGAAGAAATGTAATTAAAAGAATTTTTCTCTCTTAAAAATAAAAATTCATAAAAATAGAGAAATGATATGCATAGAGAAAGAGATTCTAGGGGTATATTTTTAGTCAGAGGTAAAAGCTTAATTCCAACAATACCACTCACCCCATCTAGAGCTTGTAGTGCCACACCATCCACCCAAATTTGTATACCATCCTTTGAAGGTAGACATAGACTTCCTAAGGTATTGAAATATGAAATTTAACCTAGAAATTCACCAACTTCATCAACTAAAGAGGTTGTGGAAGAACAAGATCGTACATCTCCAACAGAAGGAGTAATCTTCCTAATTAGAACTGGGGGATAGCTTTTAGCTCAAAAAATAGGGAATGGGAAGAATAAATCTATTATAATGTATCATTGATAGAAGAATCAGAAGAATAAGATGGGGAAAAAACAAATCCAATTTTGGAACCTTATATTACTTCTAAGGAGTATACAATGGTTGGGGAAGGAGAATGGGAGGTACACAATGTGAATGATGAAAATTTAGGAATTGGATGAGGTGGACCTAGGATTGGAGGTCGAGGTAGAGGTAGAGGAAGGGGAAGAGGAGGAAAAGGGAGAATATAACCAGATCATGTTGGATTTCCTATCCATGAATATACTACTGCAAAAATGAAGAATATTTCACCCTTTATCCTTCATAACTTCCATGTATTATGAAATGATGATCTTGAAACATTTATTTTTTAATTCAAATTTATATGCAAATCATATGATTACTTACTCGATTCTCAAAAACTAAACTATTTCCAACAACCCTTAAGGATGCAACACTAAAATAGTTAATGGGCTTAATAATACACTCTATTAGAACATGGTAAGAGATGAAAATGCATTCTTATTAAAATACAAGGATTACTGCATGGCTCATAATTGAAAGGATGGACTATTTAAAATGATGCAAATAGAAGAAGTAAATATTGAGGATTTAATTGAAATATTTAGTTATAATATTAAAAGGGCTAAAATGGAAAATTTGTATAAAGATACTTTGGAACCTATCCTACTAAAATCTATTGGAGATGAACATATATATATCCTTAACATGATGGGAAAATGAGATATTTATGTATTATCATTACCTAAAAAATCTGAATTATGCATACATCTTTCAAAACTTAAGCCAAGAGTTGGAAAGAATTCAAGAGATCTAGTTATCTATAGAATTAATAAATCTGCAAATGGAACAGTGAGTAGGGCTGAAATAGGTATTTTTCTTGATGAATTTAAAACATGAACAAATAGTGAACAAATAGACACCTTGAAATAACAAAACAAGCAAAGAGTTGAAAGTGATGCCTTATATATCTTTTGTCCTAAATGCAGAAAGAAGCATTATTTGAGAGAATGCCTTCTTGATTTAGAAACTGTAGAAAATTGTGTTATATTTACAGAAAATCATGATAAAAAAAAAAATTCCTTTAATTTTAGGTTTTAAATATGTTTACCAAGAGGAAATGGTTCAAAACCAAGTAGATCACAAACTCAGGGATTCAACACTCTTGATGTAGTTTCTAGAAGACCATGGAAAGGATCACAAACTCAAGGATTCAACACTCATATGTATACTCAACCCCCACAAAAAAATCTGGACTACACCAATGCCATGGTAACCTTCGTCTCAATCCAAACCTTGGATACAATGATGGAAAAATCCTTATGGTAGATATTCTGAATATCATCAATACCATAATCTTACGGAACTTCTCACCACAACATCTTCCTTAGTTTAATAAACAATATTAACCTTTGTTTCAAAATCAAAATCCACCACTTTCATTACCATTTCCATAATGACCAAATCAATTACCTCCTCAACCACTTCCAAACCCAAACAATAAAAATGCTCAACATGTTTGCAACGTGGAGGGAAATTTTTTTTAGACTTATATGATAACTCCGTTAGATCTTACACAACAAGAAAAAAGAACATTGGTGAGGTCAAGCCTGTGACATACATTTAAGGTCCGTCACCAATGTCACATATGATGGCGTTCCTTAAAAAAACATTTTTGTAAGTGCATATAGTGACATTAATTTAAGTTTTTTCACCAAATCCATTTTCAGTGACACTTTTGGTGAGGGTTTTTAAAGTTCCATCACTAATTCTCTCTTTGGTGGCACTTCTAGTGAAGATATTTTATTGACTCTCGCCAATGCTCTTTTTGGTTAGTTTTGGTGATGGTCGAAAAATGTTCATCATCATTGATCATTCCAATGATTTTTTTACGAAACTATGTGCATGCTACTATATTTTTTATCGAAAGATAACGATTTAAAGCCATTGTTGTGGACTCTTTTTCATTATGTGTACAAGTATATATAATGGTTAGAGTCAGTCAATTTGTTAAGAATTAATTAGTGTGTATCATTTCCCTCAAGTAATGAGAATATGGTTTTCCTATGAGGAAATACATGATTCATCTCTATTAGGTTTATTATCTAATGCATTCCCTTTAGATAAACTTCCACTAGTGTGTGTAGAAACTATGTTATTTAATACATAATACAACTTTGTTAATTTTATTAATGAGATATATATAACACTCCTCAACACTCTTAGAACATATTAACATGCTTTCACACACACTAAAATTCCTTGGTACCTCACATGTCTTAGAACATATTTGTACCTAGAACATCTTCCCATGACTAGGACACCCAAGCACATCTTGGTATGCTCGAGCATAACATAATGCACTCATAGCATGCATTGTCATGCCTTGTAGTCCCTAACATTCCCTAGAACACTTTGGAATCCATTAACATACAAGAGGACTTGGCACACATTGGTACATACCATGCATTGGAACTTATTATTAGTGTTCATAGCATGCCCATTTAAAAAAATATAAATTATTGAATTATTAACCATCTTATGTGTTCACTTACTTGCATTTTAGCTTTGTTATTATTTTCATTTCCTTGATACTCCTTGAAACATATTGGCATAACCTGACACCCTACACATCCTATCATTCCTTAGCATTGCATGTATTGGCACTATTTCGAACATGTTAACACACACTAGAAGACCCTAGCACACTTTGGCACTTCTTGACATGGCCTGATATTCCCTAGTGTTACCCTCCATAATCTCCCAAGGCTAAAAGGATATCAATAGAGGCAACGTCAAATCAAACAATGAAACCAAAACCCTACAAAAGGGAATTTATCTTTGTAAGCATGAAATGAATTTAAAAGAGGTAATTTAGGGACCCACTTACTTGTATATTATAAAATAAAACCTACTTGTTAATGTAGAAACCACTGGAATGAAATTTTTTTCTCCTTGAGGAAAGCGCAACACACTTTTTAAAAAGTTCATTGTTGCTAGTGAAAATCGTAATGCAAAAGGTAAATCAACACTTTGGTGGAAAGGAATGGCTGCTCTAAGCATGAAAATTGTATTTCCTAGTGAAGTGACATATTTTGAAGTTGGAATGAGAAAATGAGATTCTCTTTTGGTCTTTTGTAGCTTTCGAAATATATTTTCGCTTCATAGCGGTTAAGTGGCCCCACCATGTCCCTTTTACATTGTGATTTGAAACTGAAGCTTTCGAACCTTATGAAACATATTACATGATAACAGAAATTAAATTACACTTTTGCAACCTTTATTGAACATTCTTGACTATTACTACTCCTTCAATGTTGAATTTAGTGGTGAAATGATTGATTTTTATGATTTTAACCCTAAGACCTAATGATGAAACTACATGAAATGAGATGAATGATGACCATGGTGATGTGACTGAGATGGTGAGGTGGATATTTCAGTGATGAATCATCAAAATTAATGATGGAAAGATGAAAACATGGACTGAAAGGAATAGTAACACACCTAGACACTATAGCCAGTGAACAAATTTTTATTTTAAGACCTACTGAAACCATAAAATTTGACTTAAGACCCTAAAAAAACCTTGTAAGAGAATATTTTATCACTGGTGATTGGAAGGAATAGCAGACACTAACACCTAGCATGCCTTGCTAGTGCTTAACATACCTTGTCACTCCCTCCTTGGCATGCTAGCTAGAACTCGTTGACACTCCCTATCACACCCTCATATTCACTCACTTCCATATATTTTGACCTAGTGCTCCCTTGTCTCTCCCTAATACTCCATAGCATTCCTTAGCATGCATTAGCACACTATGTCACACTTTAACACTCTTCAACATGCCCTTCCACTTCATAACACGTTTATCACTCAGTATCACACATTGGCACTTGGAACGTGTTGGCGCTTGAAAAGTATTATTGTGTCTAGTATTTATTAATATGCCTTGGTATGTGTTGGCATGGTTTAATATTAAATTTATTTGTGATCAATTATTGGAAAGTAGATGAGAAGTAAAAAATGATTATTTGGAACATAGAATGCACTAACACTTGGCACTCGACACCTGTTCTCACTTAGTATTGGTGTGCCTATCATGCCTCTCTTTGAAACGGTAAATTTATGACTTATTTGTTTGAAAATTATATATTACAGAGCAATGAAACATATAAAATATGTCGAAACACAAATAGAGAAACACATATAAAAATAGAGAGACACAGGTATACATGGTTCACCCAGTTTGGGCTACATCCACACTGAATAGCCAATCCTTCCTTTCTATCATCCAGCAAAATGAAGAGACACAACCTACAGTAGATCCACTGTAATATCCACTATTCTCTCTCACATTCTCCCTAATTTTTTCTTACTTTGAGAATACACATAAAATACACAGCCACAATACAATACCCTTATACAAAACGAGGGGTTTCCTTCTACGGAAAAAAAAACCCTAAATTAAACATAAGTTATACCGTCATATCATCCGCCTAATGAATGGCCCATATTGACTAGAAATTACAATTATTTTACAAGGCAATTTTACATTTGTTTTTAGCTTTGGGGTCGTTGTCCCTGAAACCCCTCTCCAAGTAGAATTTAATTATGGGCGGCTTTTCCACCCCATTAAGGTATAAGGGTCGAATGTTGTGATACAAAATAAGAAAGATAATTAGGCTCCACACCAAACATTATTAACCCTCTTGTGTGTTCATTTCCTTGTATTTTAACTTGTTTCTCCTTTTTCTTGCCATGATAGTCCCTGGACCATATTGTCACACCCTTGCACCTATTGATATGCATTAGAAATTGAAACATCTTAGCATATTTGACAAGCCTTCGTACTATCTATCACATGTTCAAATTCCCTCGCATGCCTTGGAATTCATGCCCTCAAAACTAGCCTTTAATTTTTTTCATGAATTGGGAGTTGAATCAAGTCCTTTGCAACTCCAGTTCATGTGACATTAGCCTACTTCAGTCACAACAACTTGACCAATTGCAGCTACTACAAGTATATTGTGCCTTTCTCAACTAAGAACTGTGTATACCTCATCTTAGGCCACTCATGTCCAAGTTTCACTTGTCCCATTTAAGAACTTACCAAGACAAGGATCACATCTAGCTATCACCATAAAACAACTAAGAAAAAATATAGCTTACATAGGCAATATTTCACATGTATGTCGAGTTCATTTAAAAAATATAACATTAACTGAGAGTTTGTAAGAACCACGAGATACACAAGACACACACGAATATATAAGGTGGCACAAGCCGAGTTCACCAAAACTTATAAACGACAATGTACAATATTCAATTGTGTAAAATAGTTCAAAACATGATCATTCAGAAAAAGTGTACCACATTTCATATAAAACTAATAGATAAAGGAAAAATAGTGTTGTGCAAACACAAAGTCTCCCTTTATCTAAAACTACTTTATCGAGCCCCTTATCGTAATCATAGGCTTTCCTCTTGCAAATCCTATTGTGAAATTCTTCTAACACACTTCATCCTTGGCAAACATCAATTCGCAAACACTCCCTAGAACACACTCTTATTTGTTCATTTCCATGCATTTTGACCTAGTTATCCCATGTGATCTCGTCACTGTCCTTAAAACTCCTCGACATGCATTGACATTGTCCAGCATGTATTAGCATGAATTTTCATTCCCTAGCATGCCCTAACACTCCCTAGCTGTCATGCCCTCAAAACTACCTTTACATAATTTGCAACATGGGAACCAAACTAAATCCTTGCTTGAATAAAAGATATTTACCAGGTTACGATTACTACAAGTAGACTATGTTATTTAATTGTTTATCAAGTGAGGTACTCCATAAGTCCTTTGAGATGGGTTTGTGTGAGGTTTTTCACGAAAGGATTTGTCGTAAAATAACCCAAGTGAAGGGATTCAAAATATAAAATAAAAATAAAAAGGAAAAATAATATTTCCTAAGGTCTAAGTAGATAAAGCCTGTAATTTCTAGAGGGTTCTTAAGAGGCCTAGCTAGGAAACACTATTTAAGGAGGCCTTAGTATGAAGGTAAGAAAACAAATTGACAAGGAGCTTATTTGATCAAAGAGGCTAGGATAGATGTAGTGCTAAATTAAGTTGAGTTATAGGCATGAGTAAGGGTTGCTAAATGGGGAGCATGATAATCCATCATGAGCAAGATCATCATGTGAGGATTCAAAATAATGCCACATAGCCTAATGGGTTCAAGATAGGAAGTAGGATGGCACATTGTTTGTTCTCTTATGGTGGATCAAGCTCCATAGAGGTGGCTCATGAGAATTTGGGAATGTGATTTCAATGTTGTTTCTGTGTGAAGGCCACAAATTTTTTTGAAATAGTATAGAGGTTTGAGAGCCTATCTTGTAGTGGTTAGTAGGGTTCATGGTTTGCGATAAAGAGGAACACAAATGGAGGGTCTGCACTAGAATTTAGGGTAAGAACATAAGTAGCCACATGTGTAATATTGGTTGAGGTAACCCTATCTTAAGGGTCATATATATCTAAATCTCAGGTCAAGATTGAGTCAAATAAATTTCCAGAATCTATGGATCCATATGATCTGGATCGTGTCTCTTATGTAGGAAAGAGTTATTATTTTTTCTATGAGTAGATAAGGTTTGTTCTAAAGAAATTATAATAGAAGTATAAATTAATATTTAGGGAGGTTCCCTAGCATATTTAGTCCATAAGGTATGCCCTTAATATTGTGACAAATATGCATAGAAGAGGAGGGATCTTGACCCTTAGGGAGAGGTTTATCTCTGCAATATATACCACATATTTGGAAGGTGGTTTTTAGAAGTATGTGCGGAGATTGAAAATACAAAGTAAGCTGAAACCCAAGTAGAATATTAAGTAGAAGAAATGTGCCATATGAGGAATGGATTGACATTAATAGGAGTTTATTTTTGTGGACTATCCATAGAGGTTTGGAGAAATATTTGAAGAAACATACAAACATTTAGTCAATGGACTGTTAGTGGATGATTTGTGACGCTAGTTGAAGCATATAAAATTTTTTATAAGGATGCTAAGAGGAGTAGTTCATATTTTTTCATATATTGGACAACAAAGAAATAGGTACATAGGAATAGTGATTTTGAGAGGACTCAAATTACTATTAGGTGTCATATTTCAAGATCCCTAGATGAGGGTATTTTTGTGGGCACTAGATCTGTAAAAGAATTGACTGTGGTTGGGAAAGTTGACACTCTCCAAGTACAATTTCATTTCTTGAGAATTTTGGGTAGATTATGAAGATTCAGAGAAGGATATAATTTAGGGACTTTCTCCCTACTAATGGAGGATCAATATTGGATAATAAATGAACAAAATATCATGAAATAATTGAGAAATATAGGAGAGATTTTGGAACTCTAATGATTGAGAAAATATAGGAATGTTTTCCCTATCATTTATTGCAAACTCCTAGTGTTGGGAACGAGATCCACTATTTGAGGGATTTTGGAGGGGAAAGTTTCCTCCTTTCGAGGATAATGCCTCCTCATCATTTTTTATGAATACCAATTCGAATTTTCCTCTAGGGGAATGTATTTTTAGTATTATTATGCAGAAAACATGTTTTCTGGTAGCTCCACTTCCTTTTCTTGCAAGAATGTACTTGGATTGATTCAATAATGTATATTGGTGCCATTTTTAGCTTCTAATCCTTCGTTTCTTCCATAGGAATTGGATTCCTCCTTTTTCTTGGCCATCGTATGAGCCTGAGTGCCCTATTTCACCATTTCATTGTGTTCTTTCCACTTCTTATTCACATGCACCTCTTACTTCTATTTTGCATATCTTTGTATTTAGTATTGTTTCTTTTCTTGTTGTAGGATTGAGTTAAATGATTTAAGTGATTTTTTTTTTCAGGTATTTTATATGTTCAAAAACATTATTCATCCTTATAATAACTTTGGAAGGTCATCTTAATCATTAAGATGCATGGATCTTTTTAATACTTAACAAATATAAAATTTCTAGAAATGCCTTGCAGCGAAACAATAGTAAATTTATGATATTTTTTAGAAGGGGTTAATAAGATCCATTTCAATTTATTACACTTGTATTGTTTCATAATAATTTTAGATTCAATAATAAAATTAACCCCATTTCATTTTCACTTGATTAGGTTTGTCATTTGATAGAGTCACTAGCTCACTAGTTCTTGAATTTCTAGATTTTATAGTAGTAAATTTATGCTATTTTTTAGCACATGTGAACATGGCACTTTGGAGTGATTCCATTTGGAATGGATACCTAATAAATAATAATTAATAATAAAAAAAATCCCATTCCATTTTCAATTTATTTACTTAGTCATTTAGTGAGTTATTTACAAAACAAACTTTCATGTAGCAAAATTAGAGATTCCTGTAGCACTCTTGTAGCATGTGTAAAATCAACCAGAGTTTCTTCCAAAGGATGTTTTTTGTATCTTAGGCTTTAGTTATGACCCCTAGGATTTAAATACATTATTTAGGAAGAATAAAAAACACTTAGGACATTCATTTTCACAAATTATATTAGGTCATTTTATTTTAACTAGTGCTCTTCGGATTTGAGTTACAAATTGTTATTTTTTCCTAGCATTAATTTCTTTTCAAAGAAACACTTCCATTTCTGAAGTTAGTTTAAGCCTTGATTTCATAACATTCAGTCCATTGCATGAGATCAAGAAAAGTAGGACACATTTTATGTTTCACATATAGTACCGCTACCTCTTAGCTTTATATGAACAACAAGTTGATAATTAAAGTTGGTAGCCTCGGTAGTTCCAACATGATTGTTCCAATAATGAGGCTTGTCCTTTTTTGGTGTCATCGCGTCAGAGGTGTCAAAGCATGCATTATTTTCTTCGCTTGTTGATTCATTTATTTCCTTTCTGTAAAAAAAAAAAACAAACAAAACCAAAAAGTTTCCAGTAGCGATATTTCATTTCAAAACAAAGAATTTCATTGAATTAGCATTCTTATTCAAAAAAATTAAAAATAGTTCTCCAAAACCATTATCCCCCCCCCCCCCCACCATTTGATCGAGTAATTATGATGGAAACCATATCACCATCCACTAGGAGTGCAAGAACGAGAAGAGAAGGTAGGATAAATGGATGGAGACGGGGAAAATTAAGAAGATCCTATTGGGATTCCCATTCAATATATTGATATGAGTCTGCATATTAAGAACATCCCTCCATAATTCCTTCCCAACTTCCACGGTACGAGGTCAGAGGATCTAGAAAGTTTTCTCTTTGAATTTGAAATAGTTTGTAGATCTTATGGCTACTTATCACACACTCAAAAATTAAGATTGTTTCCTGCAACATCGAAGGATAGAGCTCTTAAATGGTTCCTGATTTTAGGTACTAATTGAATAAGGTCATGAAATGATATGCAAAAGATATTTTTAGAAAAATATAAATATCATGATCTTAAAGAAGAAATTTTCAGAATGAAGCAAAAAGAAGATGAGATCCTTGAGGGTCTAATAGATAGGTTCATGTTTAATGCTAAGAGGGAAAAATTACAACATTTAGGATTTGAGACACTAAAAACCCTCTTACTTAGAACAATTAGGGATGAGTGGATCAATATCCTTAGTCTCATGAGTAGAGGAGATGTATACAGATTATCATTTGAAGAAATTTGTGAAACATGAAAGAGCATATCAAGAGGAAGGGCAAGAGTAAACAAATCAATATCAACATTGGTAAGTCACGGTGAACTTGGAAATTCTCTTGATAAATTTAAAACATAAATTATTAGAAATCTAAGTGAACAAGTAGCAATGTTAGGAATGAAAACTGAGAAAATAGAAGATGTTGATATTTCTGTTATCCATGCAAAATCATGTGCTACTAAATATTGTCCATGATTACCAAGTTTTAAGGAAGTTAGGCAACAAGACAATGGAGGAAGTCAATCACCACAAAAGCTGTGTAATGTAGCTTCAAGAATACCATGGAATCCTAGTCCACTTGATATGATGCAAGGAACTACTTTACAATTTCAAGCTTATTCACATACATCTTGAAATAATTGGAACACATTCACTCTTAGGAAAAATTGGTCATCTCAACCCCAAAACCAATCTTGGCAACAAGGTTGTTAAGGAACGTATGGGAACAACCCACAATATCCTAAATATTTTCCTCAATATCATTCATACCCAACGAGTCCATACTATCTCTATCATCCACCTCCACAAAAGCTACAACCCCAACCACATCCATCTCATAGATACACTCCCACTCAACTACATGTACCGCCATTTTCAAACACATAAAAATAAGTATATCAACCCACTTACAATAATGAGGTACAATACTACTGAACATGTCTTTTTGATCTAAATGGTATTCATCTTAGTTAAAGAAATATATTGTGAAAATAGAGGTTTTCTTGATATCATTGAATGAAAACATCTAGAAGAAGAAGATTCAAGTGAGGAGATAAAAGAATCGAGGAAATTGAAATTAGTGAGAACACATTCGAGTTATATATTGATAAGGTTTCCCTCATGTTTACTATCCATTTCCTGCATTTTTCAGAGAATAATCAACAAGAAAATATTTGAATTTCATGGTAGAAGAAGACATGAATAATGTCACAATGAGCAAGCAAACCAAGGGCATCAAATATATTGAAATGTGGTTCCACACAATCATTAAGTTGCCAACAACACATTCTTCCTTCAACAATACTTGATATAATCTCAGTCAAAGCAATTCATCTCTCATATTCAGGTACATGGAAAAGCATGTATTTCAAGTGTACACATAATTGTATCTGTCATATTTATGTAAACATGGATCCATTGGAAGTGTTACTATACTTGAAAGAGATTTTGTTTTCTCAAGTAGAGTAGGATAGAAAACAAAAAAAAAATGGAAAAATAGAAAAAAAGGAAAAATAATTGAATCTCAGGTTAAAAATTATTTTGAGGCACCTGATATTGGTTGATTGAGTGAAACCCTCCATGAGACGGTCAATGGGTTGGAAAAAAAACATAAACTAAGAAGATCCTAGGTGAAAACCTCCTTTGAGGTGCCTAGGAAGACCTACTAGTTGAAAAGGTCATTGATGCAAAAAATGTATTTTCTCCATGTATCTCTTCGTAATGAATGCAGGCGAAAAAAAATGTATTTTCTCCATGTATCTCTTCGTAATGAATGCAGACACTCTCCAACCTTTGCAAGCAACAAAAAAAAAATATGGCTCAAAAAGAAAAAGTTGGTGAAAACCCTATTCAAAGGAAATCAAACTTAGACTTCCTCCTCCTTTACTCAGATGCCCCAAAAGGACATTGGTCATGCTGATCCATCACCATCATTCATTTCCAACATCCAACCATCATACCTAAGCTCTTCCCATTCATTTTACTCACTGTCATAAAATGCTACAAGAAACCCTATTTTTTCTATAGGAAACTCCTAGTTTTTAGCAGCAAATTGTTTTTATTTTATCTCAAAAAACATGCATCTATGTTACACAGTAATTTGTCACCGTCCCTACCATTCCCCGTCCCGCACAATGGAGGACCCATTATGTGACCTGTGAGCAATGTCAAGCCTTGAAAATACCTTCATTTCATCCCTTTCCATGAGGAAAACATTCCTTCTGTTGATCATTTCCTGAGCAGACCCCTAAAAACACCTGTTTTTGCCTTGGCGCTTGTAGCCAGTTATGTACTCGCGCCAATGGCGGAAAATTAACATTGAGCCCGCGCCAATTGGCGCTCTGTCCCAGTGTTGCACCTGCGCCACTCTGTTTATGGAATTTTTTTTAAAAAAGGAGGCGAAGTTTCGATTACAACAACTTCGTGGATGAGTCACCAGGAGTTGTTTCGACTGAATAACCACGGCCTTCCTCCTTTGGCCTCTTGTTTCCACCATATGGGGAACCTCCCAAAGGATAAGGCCTCCCTTCCACTATTGTAGGGATCCCAACCTCCTCCTCTCCTCTATAAATATAGCCTTCATCCATTGATGAAAAGGCTGAAAGGCTGAAAGGCTGAGAGTCTTGAAGTGCCTAAGCTCTGAATCTCCATATTCCCAACAGCCTTTGTGTTGTAAATCACCCTCTCTTTCCCTTAAGGCTGACTCAAGTAAGGAGACCATTGTCACGAGACTCTGGAGAGGTTTTCCCTTTCCTTGGCGAGCTTTGCGAGACGTGGACTGCTGGAGACCCGTCCGAAGGAGACCGCGACGTCAGAACTTGGTTGTAATCTTTCTTCGCTGGTTATTTAATAGATGATTATGATTATGGTTCCACTCCGTTTTCCATCATGTTAATGCGAGTAATGTCCTTTCTGACTGATGTTTAGTTATGTATGCTGGTTTCTATGCTTGTATCTGTTCGTTTCTTCCATGTGCAGGTGTTCATCCGCGGAGATCGTGGAGGGATTGTGATCTGCCGAGGCTGAGGAACGGGGACGCTTCTTCTTCAGATCCTAGCGTTGGAATCCAGGTAGGCTTCTATCTCCAGCCTTTTCATTCGTAATTAGGAACCCGCGTCATGACATTGTTTGTTTGTTGCTAGACCCCTGCTGGGCTAGTAGGGATCGCCTCTGTCCGCAGAGGGGATTTACCTCCTCAACAATATATTTTCCGACCAAGTTTCATGGGAAAAAATCACAGGTGATGATAACATGCCTGCACATTTCAACACATTTTTGTGCACTGTTTTTGAGAAATTGACCTCCATCACGAACAACAATTTTTATTTTTTCTCAAGATTCATGCATCTAATGGCCAAGATATTTTATGGGCAGGTGCAAAAGGATGGTATTAATATTCTCAAAACGCTTTTGCCCTGCATTAGCGGAGTAGATCAACGCTACTTCAGTCAATCTCCGGTTTGGTTTACGGACTGAACAACTTGGAGTCTTTGTCTTGCCTTGCCGTTTGTCTCTTGATTTTCCTTGCTTGATGAACCTTCTGGGTTGGGCTCTTCTTGTGTTTTGGCTTTTGGTTCAGCCCCAGAGGATCAGATCTGACCTCTGTTTTTCCGAATTTTCATCTTTTCATGGTTGGCTTGATTGGCGCGGTTTATAGCCTGACAGTCGCGCCAATTGGCGCATCTTGCCAGTTAATCACTCGCGCCATCCCCTGTCTGGCGCGGATTACAGCCAGACAGTCGCGCCATTTCCTGTAGGTGGTAGGGTTACCCTTGTTCGGAAGCTTCTTTTGGTCAGTACTTTGCTTCTGGGTTTGTTTTAGATTCAGCTTGAAGTGGGAAGTCTGGTTTTGGTTGGGAGAAATTCTTTGTTTTTTCATTTTCAGGAATTGGCGCTTGTTGTCAGTTAGCAACCCGCGCCAATTGGCCATTGGCGCTAGTTTTCAATGTAAAAGTCGCGCCACTTGGCGCTAGTTGTCAATGTACAAGTCGGGCCAATTTCAGGGTGTATGAAAATTGAGGTTTTTTTCCCTTAATCCTTCGCCAGCGTGTCTTTCCCTTCCAGCCTTTCCTCCGTATGAGCATAGATTACATTGCTCATTGTTTGGAATGTCTTCTTTCTATGATTGCTTGATGTAAAAGGGAATGAATGCCTTGTTTTGATCTCATGCTTTGGAAGTCCTCTTTGTGTTTTGTCACCTTTTGAGGGATTTTGTTACAAAGTGTTTTGAAACAACGATTGCATTTTTAGTGTTTGTTTACATCTCTTTTGCATTAGGAAGATTTGCGTTGTTTTAGTTTTCGTCTCATAGTTTTCTTTTCGTTGAAATGCATTAGATCACATTGCATTGAAAGGTAGTTTTGAGATTTATCATTGAACTAAGATCACATTGTTTAATGATTGAAAACTAAAAATCGCTTTGAGTGCATTCTCTTTTGTTGAAAGCATGCATTAAGTAGATTCTCATTTCATCGAAAAATGCATTGAGTGCATTCTTATTATTTGAAAAGAAAAAGGAAATTGTGCATAGATTACGATTGCATAGTTTTCGGAAAAAGAATTTTGCATAGATTACATTGCATAATCCGCTTTGTTGAATGTTTTAGAATACTTTTGGATAGTGAAAGTCATCTAGTTTTGAAAAGTTTCATTTTCAATTTTGTTGTTTGTTGCATCATTGTTTGAAGCTCTTCCCTTAACTAGATAGCATTCATCGAATTGAAAAGATTTCTTTTCTCAAGTAGCTTTGCATTTAGGCGTCTTTTGAGACACTACATACGATAGGGCCTGAAAATTGAAACTTAATTGAAGATCAACTATAAAATTTATTCAATTAACCTAAGGCAGCATTGGAACTTAACGAAACATATTTAGAAGGTCTAGGCTAGAGACGTGTTCCGGCGTCGTTAAACCTAGCAGCTGTCGTTCGCCTGTTGGCTTTAGACAGCGCTAGTACGGACTTGTGCTCCCCGTATCGTCGCGTATATAAAGGGAGACCCCTATAGGTTTTCAATCCTTTATCCACAGGAAGCCGAGTCTGCCGCCCTATACCCATGATACACCGAACACAGCATTCGGGGAGACTACCTGCACGTACGGAAAGTCCTTGGTCGATTTCTATTTCATTTTTGAAACCAAGGTGTATATTGCAGTTCACGGATATTTGGTACACCCTTTGTGCCTAGTTTTTCCTGAGCAGTCATTTGGTCTTTTCTGACTCTCTAAACTTGAAAAGACCGTCAAGCGCTTGTCCTTTCACGCTTGTGTCAACTCTGAAAGAGATAGAGCCATATTTTTATCGTTTCTCGACTCTTAAAATATGAAACGGTAGAATTTCTTACTTTCCAATGTGGTAAAATTAATCGCCCACGTTTACACACCCGTTTAGACATTGCTTGTTGACCATTTGATCGTGTGTCTTAACTCGTTTTTCGGCCCGTGTGTAGTTTTGAGTGTTGATGGCGACTTTTCCAGAGTTTACCAACCAAGGAATCCCCTCAGAAGGGACTCCTGGTCATTTTCCTCCTTTTGGAAATGTTGGTGCTCCTTAAATGGCGACGTTATCCCTTCCTGGGCTAACTGTTGGGTTGCCTGTTTGGTTGTTCTCAACCTCTGTTGTCCCAAATAACTCCACTACTGTTCAAACAGTTTCTCCACCGGAACAACATCATGTTGATTCTAAGGTGGACCTCTCCCCTTCTTCGCCTGTTTCTGAGTCCTCCTCCTCCTCTTCGCCTGGTGAAATTCTGAATTCGAGTAACCAGGTGGCTAAGAAGAAGAAGAAGAAGACAAAGAAGAAGAAGTCTGATAAGCGAGAGGTTAAAAGTGCAGCTACTGCTCCTGAAACGTCTCCTCTTGATAACCCTTCCAACCCTCCTCGGAAAGTCAAGTTCCCCTGCATGTTGTGCACGGGAGACCATCTTCATCGAGACTGCCCTGGCATTCCCAAGGTGCTTGAAGTATGGTCCAACGGCCGCCCACCGTTGCCTTTGGCTTCCGGGAGTCAGGTTGGGGGCACGTCTTCAGCTGCTGTTGATAAGGCCTCTAAGAAGCAGGGTAAGATCACCAATCCCTGTAAGTTGTGTGAAGGGCACCATGCCATTCACCTTTGTCCTTATATGGATGAAGCCAAGCGAGTTTTGGACAACCCAACCGGTTCTACACCACGCCTTCCACCTGGTTATAATCGGCTTTCTTTGAGTCCTCCGCCAGCTGATCCTATGATTGGTCAAGAGTCATCCTTGGTCGATCCCACTCCCCCAGAAATTCAAATTCACGAATTCGTCCCTGACTAACCATTGGTCGTCGGATCGGTTGAACTGGCCCCGTCCGCGGTGCACCAGGTCTTTTCTGTCGAGAGTGGATCTCACACCCCCCATGTCCTTCTGATTTCTTCAGATTCTTCAGACTTGGAGAAAGATTCTCCTGTCCCTGTGCTTCAAGAAGCAGCGCCTCCGCCTCCCATGATAGAGGCTCCGGAGGATATCCCTCTCGCCTTCGAGATGGAGGTTATGGAGGATGATCCTTCTTCCGTAACATCAGGGGAAGACCTTCGCATGTCGATGGTAGCCCCTCCGAGTAGTTTGGTCGCTTCCTTTGATTGGAACCGATTTGCGGGATTCCGCCTTCCGTCTTACGTGCCTTTCGAGATCACAGTACAGGCTCTTGGTCTGGTCGTACCCAGCACCATTATAGACGAAGGTGCCTCTGTTAGTATTCTGTCTTCAACTACCTGGCAAGCTTTCGGTTCGCCGCCGCTTGCGCCTGTTACGCAGAATCTGTTGACTTTCAATAGAAGAACCAGTCAACCGTTGGGGATCCTTCCAAGGTTACCTGTTACTTTGGGAGGTAAAACCGTCCATATGGACGTGATGGTCATTCCAGGCCCTTTGGATTTCAATCTTCTCTTGGGGCGTGATTACACCTATGCCATGGGAGCGCTCGTCTCCTCCCTCTTTCGTGTGGTCTGTTTTCCGCATGAAGGAAGGATTGTGACCATTGATCAGCTTTCGTTCTTTGGTCCTGATATGGCATCTGGCCCACCATCACCCCCTCCTGGTTTTTATCCACCCGTTGTATCTGCCCCACCGCAGGTCAACTATGTGGCTACCTACCCAGTGCCTGTGCTCAGTGATGATGCCGTCGTGCATCAGGTGCTGGGGGCATTGGGTCCTGACTTCCAGGATGTTCTCCTTCCACCAGGAGTGGAACTCTTGAGAGCACCGCCTTCTTGTTATTTTTGATACAAGCCAGTCGGAGCATAGTTCTTTTCCTTGTGTCAAGCTGCTTAAAAAATGAAACAAGCCGGTCGGAGCAGAGTTCCTTGTCTTGTGCCAAGCTCCTTAAACCATGAAACAAGGGTGTCCTGAGGATAGTTCTTTTAATGTGTCAACCTCGTTAAAACAATGAAACACGTTCTTGTTCAATTTGAGTCTTTGATAAGATCTTGTAAAATCCCAGTCGAGTCTTTCTCTTGATCTCGTAACTTGAACCTTCACTCCATCTGCCTTTCATATGGACTGAAGCTTGGGGGGCATGTACCTCGAATTGAGTCACCATGCTGGGGGCATGCTTACTTTCTCAAGCATAGTTTTTTTCCGTTTCAAGCTTGTGTAAAAATGAAACCGGTTTCAAGCATAGTTTATCTTTGTTTCAAGCTTGTGTAAAAATGAAACCTTTCCCATTTTACCTCCTGTGATTGTCATTTTATCAGCCTATTTTTTCCAGATGAGCCTTGGTTTTCTCACTCCATCGTCACTATCTGCTTGGCCGATCATATGCCTTCACTTGGTTGTTTTACCTGTTCCTGAGGAACTGCTGCGATGAGTGGTCTTGTTAGCCAGCCTCTTGACCTTTATTTGTTTTGAGCAGTTCCACCATTACCGGAACCAGTTGCTACCCTTTATACCACTCGTTCCTTCGGGAGGAGTCATCTTTCAGCTCTTTTCTAACTCTCTAAACATGAAAAGATTACCGAGGCCCTTGTCGTTTCGATCTCGTTAAATTGGACACGAATCGACTTTCACCCAGTATAAGTTTAACCCTTTTTCGGGCTGGGATGGATTGATTACGAAAAAGGAATACCCTAGCCTATCGCGACTAGGAGGTTTTCTCAGATATTGTTTTCTACCTTTTCGGATCTGAGGAACTATTTACGAAAAGGGACCTTTGGAGTTTACTTTTCTGCTGTCTTTTCAAACTCTCTAAACATGAAAAGACGCTGAGTTCTTCCTTTTTCAGACTCGTTAAACCCTGATGACATCGGACCCAGTCGAGATGACGTTCTCCGAGTTTCTCCTTCCTAGGGCTCGTTAAATATACTAGGATGGATTCGTCCGAAGGACGGATTTATATGACAAGCATATGGTATCCTCTTCAAGCTTGTGTAAAAATAAAGAGGTACTCACCGAAATGGTGGGGAAAATGGAACCATCATCATTGTCCTGTCGGCAGTATGTCGCTCTTGAACATGGCACTAGTTTGCATTCGTGTCGGGTTGGGGACATCTCATCTCGTTGCTTCACTTTGCCTCTGTGGGCTTGGGTAATCCCTTTTGACCTCTCATCCGTTCATTGCCTCGTCACCATGACCTCTGATCCATTGATGTCAAATACTGCCAAATCCACTGTCGTGCCGTTTATATGTTCAAGAGAAGTTGGCGTCTGCAAATATCAACCTTCCTCTGTTTCTCATACGATCCTGATTCACAACAAAACATCATGTTCCTCTGTCTCGTGTCGATGACGTGGGAAACATTATGGCCCACCTTCGATAAAGGTCACTTCCTGTCGACTTCAGCTCATTATCCAGGAAGTTGGTCTAGAGACTCCTTATGGTACCTTGGAGCCTGCATGCCTCAATGGTAGGTTCGTCGCATTCGACGTGAGGTTTACATCATTGACCTCCGATCGAGTGATTCTGCGGGTGTTCGACGTCAACTCATTTATTCGCATGCCGTAGATTGTACCTTAGTACCTTGAGGACCATTGTCATTATTGGTGGTTTCTCTCGCGTCTGTTAACAGCTTTCATCATTGGCTGGTAATCAGACAATGTTCTTGCATGTTCGACTTCAGCTCACATATTCGCATGCTTGAACTTGTACTATGTTTGGGTCGAGATGGAGCGCAAGACCCTGGATTGTGTCTGTTGTAATCCAGGCTGCGATTGTGGATTATTATCATTATGTACATGACTCACCGATTGGATGGCTGCGACCATACCTGAGTCTATTTGTTTGATCTTAGTTGGATGGCTGCGCCCATACCCTGGATCCGGATTGTAACATACTCTGTTTCGGATGGCTGCGTCCATACCACATATATATCATGTACTTGAGATATCGTCATCTTTCTGTGTTTTCCGATTACTGGCTTCAGCTTGAATATAGCCTTCGTAGCATTTCACCCCCTCTCTCTCTCTCGCCCTTATGCTTTGGGGCATCTCACATACGCAATTTGTCACCGTCCCTACCATTCCCCGTCCCGCACAATGGAGGACCCATTATGTGACCCGTGAGCAATGTCAAGCCTCTGAAATACCTTCATTGCATCCCTTCACGAGGACAACATTCCTTCTCGTTATATATTTCCGAGAAGACCCCTAAAGCACCCACACTTCGCGCTCGTAGTACGTTATGTACTCGCGCCCACGACGAAAAATTAACATCGAGCCCGCGCCAATTGCGTCGTCCCAAGTTGTTGCAAATTCGCGCCCACTCGTTTTATGGAAAGTTTTTTAAAAGGAGGCGAAGTTTCGATTACAACAACTGTGTGGATGAGTCATCAGGAGTGGTTTCGACTGAATAACCACGGCCTTCCTCCTTTGGCCTCTTGTTTCCACCATATGGGGAACCTCCCAAAGGATAAGGCCTCCCTTCCACTATTGTAGGGATCCCAACCTCCTCCTCTCCTCTATAAATATAGCCTTCATCCATTGATGAAGGGGCTGAAGGGCTGAGAGTCTTGAAGTGCCTAAGCTCTGAATCTCCATATTCCCAAGAGCCTTTGTGTTGTAAAGCACCCTCTCTTTCCCTTAAGGCTGACTCAAGTAAGGAGACCATTGTCACGAGACTCTGGAGAGGTTTTTCCTTTCCTTGGCGAGCTTTGCGAGACGTGGACTACTGGAGACCCGTCCGAAGGAGACCGCGACGTCAGAACTTGGTTGTAATCTTTCTTCGCTGGTTATTTAATAGATGATTATGATTATGGTTCCACTCTGTTTTCCATCATGTTAATGCGAGTAATGTCCTTTCTGACTGACGTTTAGTTACGTATGCTAGTTTCTATGCTTGTATCCGTTCGTTTCTTCCATGTGCAGGTGTTCATCCGCGGAGATCGTGGAGGGATTGTGATCTGCCAAGCTTGAGGAACGGGGACGCTTCTTCTTCAGATCCTAGCATTGGAATCCAGGTAGGCTCTTATCTCCAGCCTTTTCATTCGTAATTAGGAACCTGCGTCATGACATTGTTTGTTTGTTGCTAGACCCCTGCTGGGCTAATTGGGATCGCCTCTGTCCGCAGAGGGGATTTACCTCCTCAACAATATATTTTCCGACCTGTTTCATGGGGAAATGAAAATAGGTGATGATAACATGCTCAAGCAATTTCAACACATTTTTGTGCACTGTTTTTGAGAAATTGACCTCCATCACGAACAACAATTTTTATTTTTTCTCAAGATTCATGCATCTAATGGCCAAGATATTTTATGGGCAGGTGCAAAAGGATGGTATTAATATTCTCAAAAATTTTTAGGTCACTCCATTCTACCATTAGAGAGATATTTCTAAAGCAAGTTTGCTTCAAGGGGTTTTCCTGGATTTCTATAGGAAACTTTGTAATTGCTATAGGAAGTTAGAAAAAAGCTACATGTAGGTCGATTGAGGACAAAAAAAAAACAACCAAAAATGGTATTTATGTGCAAAAAATCAACTAGGAGAGTCTTGTCATCATTTCCCACCTCCTTCTCATCACTACACCATCTCAAGCATAATGATTTTTCACTCAAACCCTACACTTTGTCACTTCTGTAAAAAATTTAGTTTTCTACAAAGACACTGATTTCCTTCACATAATTCTTCCAATACCACACTACTCCTTACCCTTACCACACTCTCCCTCATCACCCCATGCATATTTTAAGTCAAACAAATAAAAATGATTTTTACAAGAAAGAAACATGTTCCTCTAGCAAACCTACGTAATCACCAGAAATCATTATAAATGGTTTTATCAATCATCCAAGAAGAGACGAATTCTTTTTAGGTGAATATCAAGAGCATGTGGCACTCCAAGGAGGAATTTTATGAACAAAAAAATCCTAGAAATTAGAGAGGCACCTACAAACATACAACAAAGGTATCGGTAAAGCATGCAAACATGAAGTCAATCATCTACTTCAACGCTCACATCGTGAGAATCTCAGCAGCAACATTTAAGTCAGGGATAGGAAGCAACAACAACAAAAACAAAAGAAACCTTAGAATACCTTTGGATTCAAGGCTATCAACAATACGACCTGAAACATATTATCACATGAATCTTCACTAGAAGCTTCAGAACCACCCTAGATAACTTCAATGTTCATATCAGCAGCTTCAATATCACCTGCAAAAACAAATAAAGAGTAAGGATCAAGTCTGTAATCATATAAACCTTTCTTCGAGTCTATTCTAGCTTAAGAAAACATTAAAAGTGTGAGAAGGAAATTTTTTTATTGGAAAAATCAGTAGCAGAGAAGCCTCAACCTTATCTAGCAATTAGCTTAAGTTTTCCACCAAGACATAGACACGTGTGGGAGAGCAACAAGACAAAAGCAAAAAGGACTTGATAAAGTGAGTGGTAAGTAGTTATTTGTGATGGAATACAAGGAGTCCCAAGTGCTAACTAAGGGTGAACTCAATTAACAAAAAAAAGAGCTTTGAGTTTATTTTTCATGTAATGAAAAAAAAATATTTGAAATAAAAAAAGAGAAAAAAATCGAAAAAATAAAAACATCTCTTGGCATGCAAAATAGAGTTGGTATAGGTGAAATAGGACTGCTATAGGCACAATATTTGCTATAATAAGTTAACCAGGACAATTTTTTTTTATCAAAGGTGGTTTCAGACCCAGAGGAGTAGTTTTAGTCCTCTCTTCTCTACCTCCTCCACTTACACACTCCATGGAAAACTCCAGCATGTAGCCATTCACTCATTTCACCTTTCAAGTTGGCATAAACTCCATTTTTACTCTTCATTGTAATTTCTATAGGAAATTCCTACCATCTACAAGATTATTGTAGCACTACAGGAAACCTTGTAAATTCTAAAAGAAACTTATTTACAAGGAATGTATCTCCCTTAAAGGTTTCTAAACTTCAAAAAGAGGATGACAATTTATTTTTTGGCTATACCTACCACTCCCAAACCTCACTTCCCTCCATGCACAAGGATTCACTCCCTAAACGCTATGTTGTGCCACTAGAAGCTAGATCACCTATACTTTGGCATTGGACCTCTCCCATTACCTCTCCATCACTCCATACATAACCTACATAAACCATTTCCCTTGATCTCTAATAAATCTTGAGCCCCAAGAAGCAGGGAGAAGACTACTACAGGAAGTTGAATTTTTTTTTTTGTAGAAATTCTGTATATGGCACATCAAGGTAAAAATATAAGGATAATTTAATGAATATGGCTTCAAAGGATCACCATAAGACTCCAGGGAATGAACACAGTAGAAAAGGCACCTAAGGACCTCCATGTAGCACCCGCAAGAAGAAATAAAAAAATAAAATGTTTAAGCAGCTCACTCAGAAATACGTTGCTAAGTAAGAAAATACATAAAAAAATAGAGCAAGAGAAAGATAGCCATGGCTATCACCAAAATCTAGCTCCCTACACCAGATAATTTTTTCAACCCCTCAGTAATAGGTACAAGAAAAGCCCTAAATTTTCACACCATTACAGTTGAAGAATTACTTGTGAGAAATAAGTAGCCTCAACCTACATTAGAAGTTTAATGGGAAATTGATATAGGGGAAGAAATGAAAATAGAAGAGTAGAAAAAAGTTCAGTAGGAGGAGAAGAACATGGACCAATAAACAGATAATGAAATAGGCCATCATACATGAAGAATCACAAGGCAAGGAGGATTAACATGTTTCTCTTAGGATGAGCAATAGTTTCAGTTGGGGTGTATGGTGGGCCTCTAAATTAGACATAGATGAAGGCTAATATAACCTTTCTTAGACACATAAAATATATATTAAATCTCTCCGTCTACACTCAATAATGTTTTTGTATGCTTTAATATGTTCTTAGGAAGGTTTAGCAATAACTGCATATTTGTGCCTAATATTATTTATTTTTGAAGGATATTGTGAGAATATTAGGCAGATTATGAAGATTTTGAGAGGGAAACGATTTAGGGACTTGCTCCCTACTACTGGAGGTTAAATATTAGAGAATAAAGGAGAAAAATATTATGAAATAACTGAAAAATTCTGGAGATATTATAGAACTCTGATGATTGGGAAAATATAGGAATGTGGTCCATGTCATTTACTGCAAAATCTTAATGTTGGGAGGTAGATCCACTATTTGAGGGATTTTAGAGGGGAAAGCTTCCTAATTTTGAGGATAATTCTTCCTCATCATTTTTTATAAGTACCAATTCAAATTTTCCTATAGGGGCATGTATATTTTAGTCTTATTATGGAGAAAACTTGTTTTCTAGTAGCTCCACTTTCTTTTCTTGCACGGATGTACTTGGAGTGATTCAATAATGAAGACTGGTGCAATTTTCATCTCTAAAGATTAGCTTCCTCCAGAGGACTCTGAGTCCTCCTTGGCCTTGGCCATCCCAAGAGCCTCAGAGCCATCTTGCAAAATTTATTTTTTTTCTTTCCACTTCTTATTCGCATACATCTCTTATTTTTGTTTTGCATATTTTTGTATTCAGTATTGTTTATTTTCTTGCTGTAGGATTGAGTTAAATGATTTAATTGAGTTATTTCATGTTTTTTATAGGCTCAAAAACATTATTCATCCTTATAATAACTTTTGGATGTCATTTTCATCACAAATCTACTTGGATTTGGTTACTAGGTCACGAATATTAAATTTCCGGAAATGCCTTGAAGCATAATAGTAGTAAATTTATGCTATTTTTTGGAAGGGGTTAATGAGATCCATTTGACATTCCATATAATTTTATTATGCCCTAATAATGTTCAATTTAATAAAAAAAATTACCCCATTTAATTTTCACTTGATTAGGTCCGAAATTTGATAGATTAACTAGCTCACTAGTTCTTGACTTTCCAGATTTTAGAGTAGCAAATTTCTTTTATTTTTTAGCATGCATGAACAAGAGTATTTTGGGGTGATTCCACTTTAAATGGAGACCTAATACATCATACTTGATGAAAAAATTTGTCCCAACCCATTTTCATTTTATGTTGTTATTCATTCGGTGATTTATTTCTAAAACTTACTTTCTTGTACCAAAAACAGAGTTTCCTGTATCGCTCTTGTAGCATGTCTAAACTCGATAATATTTTCTCCGAAAGGTTTGTTTTTGTCTGTTAGGCTTGAATAATGACCCCTTTGATCTAAATACCTAATTGAGGAATAATAAGCACCTCTTAGGACATTCATTTTCACAAATTATATTAGGTCTTTCTATTTGAATTCATGCACTTAGGATTTCAATTACAAATTGTTGTTATTTCCTTGGAATAATTTCATTTCAAAGAAACGCTTCGTTTTCTGAAATTATTTTGGGCCTTGATTTCATAAAATTCACTCCATTACATCAGATCAAAGAAATAAGGACACATTTTATGTTGCCTATATAGTTTTGATACCTCTTGATTTTCTACGAACTCCGGGTTGATAGTTAAAGTTGGTAGCCTCAGTAGTTGCATAATTATTGTTTCATTACTGAGGCTTATCATACCTTAAGGGAAAAAATAGGTAGATAGAGGGAAACATTTTTTGAGTCGAGTTTTGTAACTTAGGGTAGTTGAGTTCATTGATAGAGGCAGATTAGGGAGTTGAATAATGGGAGGTAATAGGACCTTATAGATGTGTTCAAGACATGTGGATTGAAAGGGCTATATGTGGCCACCATCAAAAAGTGGGTCAAGTCTTGTATTGTTCAAGAAAATTTGTTTTTCAAAGAACTAACACCAAGCCCTTGTTATATTCCTTATATCATTGTTGTTACACCATTTTTTGGTCATCTAACCTATTATCATTAGATGGACCCAAGTACACCATGTAAGACCAATTTTACCCTAAGTAAAATTGCCTTCACTATGTTAAATAACTTAATAAACCACATTTATTAGGTTGTTTATGGTCTAAACAGGAAACCCCAAAAGGAAATATTAAACAAACCTATATTTCTTTGATTTTCCTCATGGAATAATTAATTAAACCATAATTTAATTATTATTCCCGGTCATGTTTAACCCAAAAACAAAGAAATTAATTAGATAAACCTTTATTTATCTTATTATTTTCTAGGAATAATTATTTAAATCTTATTTAGATAATATTCCTTGTTAAATATGACCAAATCACCCACAAATAATTAAATAAATGATTATTTATTTAATTATCTTTCAACCACTTCCTTAAATAATTAAATAAATCATTATTTATTTGATTATCTTCTAACCGCTTCCTTAAAAAGATAAATAAATCATTTATTTATTTATTTTGGACAAATTAAGGGATTTGACCCAAGTCAAAAACCTTTTCCCTCCAACAAATATAATAAAATATTCCATAAAAAGTGGATCTAGATCTGGTTAACCCATGCACCAAGATCTAGAATGACCCGATATTTTGTTATAAATAGGAGGGTTTTTCCTACCATTCTTCACCTTTTGTTGCCTATTAGATCACTCTGGATCTATACACTTGGTCCCATTTTTCTACCATTTGTTGTGTGAGCTCCCTTTGAGTTCCATTCTTTGTGTGGGTTTTCTACACCAACAAGAGAGAGAAATCTTAGATCTGAAGTGCTGAGGACTTCCAAGAACCCATCCCACTGAGGAGAATTGGATATGCCTTCTTGTTTTCCTCCCAGGTGCCCAATTAATATAAAAAATTCTTTCAAAAATTGTTCTTGTCTTGTCTATTGGTATATGGAGCAAACCCTTGTTTTTTCTGCTTAATGTCTTTCCATGCATATATCTGGTTTTTGTAGCTCTTTTATGTTCAACTAACAGCAGATCTGAAGATATTGGCAGCCACTTTTGTCGTTAGGGCTATTAGTTATGCGTAGCTAAAGTGGTCCTTTTTCATACACTTCGACAAAGGATTCATACTAACAAATGGCGACTCCACACGGGTTTTAAATTACGACCGCTGTCGTTTTTCATATTCCTGCATATCCAGCTACTTCAGACCCTAGGGTTTCTTTTCAACTGTTTAATTTTCCTATTTTTATGTTCTTTTTCTCACATAAAACCCTAAAACATTAAAATTTCTAACTTCCGTGTGTTTCTGCCCCTATTGCGTAGGTAAGCGACACCAGCTGCAACTGAGACGACAACTTTTCTGAAAATCTACCGCCGAGACAACCAGAACGGGGGGTCGCACTTTTTGGCCCATAACCTGCCACCTGGACCTCCAGGTCGCACTTTTCTGCCCCTTTTCTGCGACCTGCATTGAAAACAGGTCAGAACCTGCGACCTGCCATTTTTTCAGTGATTTTTCTACAATTTTTCTGGGTTCTGCTACAACTTCTCTCAGGGTCTTCCAGCCTCTGTTTCAGCCCGTTTTGACCTGGTTTTCATCTGTTTTATCTCATCTAAGTGGGAACCTAGCCCCCTAGGGCTTCAGTACCCTCCACTTTTTGTGGAAGAGTTTTTAACTGTTTCAGCCTCTGTTTTTCTGAGTTTCAGGTCCCCCTTCTCCATATCTGTTACCTCCTTTTCAGATCCCTTTAAGTCAGTCTCTCTTCCTTTCAAATAACCTCTTGTTGTTTTGTTTGGACCTATCTTTAGGACCTCCTCCCTGTCCTTTCCGCTTTTGTTGATTTCCTCCCCTTTTCCAGCCACCTTGCCTCTGTCTCTTGGCTATGATATGCACCTCTTTTCAGCAGCCTTATCCTCTAGATCACTGTCCCTTTTTGACCTTAGATCTATTGGCCCCTTGACCGTGTGTTTTGCCAAGATCTTTTCCCTTTTTTAGCTGAGTTTTGAGATACATGTCTTGTTGCAGATAGATGTCTGTGTGATAATTTTCATTATTTACGACGTATATCTTGTTCTCTATAGGTTTTATTTTCAGTTCTGCAGCACACTTTTCTTTGCAGCACACTCTTTTCTTGCTCTCAAAACGGAAAGGGTTTAAAAATTAAAATTAACGCATGCCACACACTGACCCTAAGCGAAGAAGCGCCTGGTTAACACCGCCTGGCAAAGACTCTAAAATCAATTGTCACTGCACCTTTTCTGCCCTTGACCTCACTTGATTCTGTCCCTTTCTGCCCCTGTCGGTTTCCTTCTTCCTGTCGTCATTGCGCCCCCAAGGCGCCTTTCCCGGAGACTTCTTTGCCTTCACCCTCAGTTTCCGGTCGATCGACCTGCTCCGACCCACCGTCGTCGAGCTAGTCCTCCTCCGAGTCCGCACTCCGACTCCTCTCCTAATTCATCGGGTTCCCTTCCTCCTTCTAGTTCTCCCCATGTCACCTTCACCATGTCTGGTCCAGGGCCTAACGCTGGTGGTGCTCCAGGCCCTAATGCCAGACCCGCCACTAGCGAAACTGCCACAGGAACTACCTCGGCCACACCCTTGTTGCCGTACATTGCAGGCCTCAGCCTCCCCGATTTCAATCAGTTGATCAACGACCCTATCTGCCACGATGTTGGTTGGCCTGCTATGCCAACCAAGCTCCCCTCCGACATCCCTAAGTTCGAAGGCCTTGCTGGAGAAGATCCAACCAATCATGTCTGATCTTTCCACATGTGGTGTTCCTCCAATTCCATTACCGATGACTCCATTTGTCTTCGTTTGTTCCAACACACGCTTACCGGCGAAGCTTCTAAATGGTATGTTGAACAAGCTACCTCTTCCCATACCACCTTTGCGACCCTTGCCCAAGCCTTTTTATCTTATTTCCAGCTCCCTCTCCGATACGATACTGGCACAGAGCTCTTGACTTCATTCAAGCAAACCTCTTCGACCCGCCTTTCCACCCATGTTCAGGAATGCCGACGAAGACGAAGCTTATGTCGAGCCCCCCCCTTCGAAGATCGGGTTTACATGGACTGGTTCCTTCACACCCTCCTAGCTCCTATCGGCAAAGATGTCGCCTCTCACTTTCCTCAAACTGAAGACGCCGCCCTCCAAATAGCCTTGAAATATGACCTGATCTACGCTCAATCTGGTTATGTTTATACCGTCCTTCCTGACCTCCCCAGGCCTGACGGCGCTAACGCCCCGGGGGCATCTCATTCCGCTGACGGTATCGTTGGAGCCCTTTCCCATCCGTACGCTCAACCTCCTATGGGCTATGGTCTCCCTCAGGGAGAGGGTGAAGCCTCTTCCCCCTCCCCCCCCTCCCGGTAGCATGTACCCAGGATACGGCATGCCTCCTCCTTTTGCCCAACCTCCTGCTTACCTCAATGTTGCCCAACTTTAACCGTACCTTTATCATAGTAGCACAGTGCTTCATGTCCTCCAGGCATATGCGCTTCCATCTCCCTTTCCTCCTCGAAACCCTTGACGGCCTTACGGCCCCTCTGAGGAAAGTATTTACCTGGCAGAGTCACGACTAATCCCCCTTCTTCTCAAAGAAGGCGGAGAGGAAATCAAAACCAATCTGCCCCTGGTACCCGTGGACCCAATTCTGGTGTGGACCCTAACACTGCCAACCAGCAACTGGGCACTCAGCCCAAGCCGGACTGGCCGCTTCGCACAAAAAAGCCTTGTTCATGTTGCGGTGTTTATGGTCATTACACCCATGATTGTCCCCTCTTACCCCAGATGCGGCAAATGTGGGAGTCTCAAGCCACATTTCACGGACAACACGCCTCCCCTCATGCTCCTCCTAATGTGTCCACTACCCAACCGGCCGTGTTTACTGATCCTTTCCCTCAGCAAGGATTCGTGGCTACCCAACCGCCTGATAGCCAGGTCGCCACTCCCCCTTCCCTTTCTGGTTCCTTTGATTACCAGATCCTTATGATGCACTCTGATCCTTCCCCGACCGTCGACCTTCACCTTCAAACTCGGTCTACGCCCGGTACCCAGGCCTCACCTGCTCGATGCCTGAAACTCCTTTGTCCAGGTTCTGCAGAGCCTCTTTCGACATCCAACGGCCCCTTACACATCCCTCAACCCAAAGTTGAGGTTCATCCAAAGATTCCAAAGGGACCATTACGTCGAAATGCTGCTTCCGGTCGAGCCGCTCAGTCGTATAGCATAGTAGATGATTTGGCGCAGTCCCCTGCTGCCATTTCCACACTGGAACTCCTCCAGTCATGCCCTTCCCAAAAGAAGGCTATACTATCTGCCGTGGGCGCTGTAGATCCTGCTGACGACCAGATGATTGTTTTCGACGCATCATGGTCGAGACCATCCTCCTCTTCCTGCTTTCGTCGCCTTCCAAATCCCAGTAAAAATACGGAATGCCAACGTTTCTCGGTGTATAATTACGTGAAGGGCATCCACAGTAGCGATGTCAAAGCAGTTTAGGCTTAGCTCGGATCTCTGGTAGCCCCTTCCACGATCACCCTTCGAGCGTGGGACGGTCATGCCTCCCAGCCTATTGGCCTGTTTCGTAATTGTCCCATCACCCTCGCCGGTAAGACTGTTTGCGTTGACGTCGAAGTCATTGACGCCCCTCTAGACTACAACATTCTATTAGGGCAAAGATACACCTATGCCATGTCTGCTGTCCCATCCGTGGTTTTCCGCAAGATGTCTTTTCCTCATAATGGGAAGATAGTCACCATCGACCAGCTATCTTATCATGAGCCGCCGTCTCCAACCTCCTCCGAGACGACCATCTCTTCCGTAGCCAATAAGAAAACCGTCGATTCTTTGACCAGTGTCTCCCCCGGCGTCTACAAAGATTCCTCCCGCCCATTTTCCCTAATATTCCCCTTCTCAGTCACGATCTGACTTATCGAATGTTTGCATGATGCAATCGTCTCGGTGCCCTTAAGCGACTACCTCGGCTAGTCGGCAACTTCCTCCTGGCCCTCCTAAGCCCCAGCTCCCTATGCATTCATCTCAGCCAGCCGGACCTCCTCCTTCTGGCCCTCCCCCTACAGCTGGTATCCCTGAACCCCTTTATCCTCCTGGAATGGTTCCCCCAGGCCTTAACCACCTCGGTGCCGTCCCTCCTGGTCATTACCCTGCTGGGCAGATACCTTTCCTGGCTCCCCCTCCCGGAGTATTTTCTGTCCCCATCATGGCCACCCTCTCTCTCCCTAACCTGACCCTCGGCATACCCGTCTGGTATATTGACCCTCCAGCCCCTACCCCTCCCGGTCACCCCAAACCTTACCTTGCTTTGACACCGGTTCAACCGGTCCCCCTCACTTCCTCCGGGCCCCCAGCACCTCCACAAGACCCTACCCCTGCGGTGCCAGCCCCCGGAAAGAAAGGCAAAGCTCGTAAGGGGGCAACCCATCAGGACCAGGCCGCCCCAACAACCCCTACCCCTCCATGACCGCCAAAGCCCGCTATCTAATGCGCTTTGTGTGATATCGTCGGTCACGCCACCCATATGTGTCCTGAATTTCCACACCTCAAGATTCTGGTCAACGAGACGTTTCCCGACTCTGACATCCCCGAAGTCTACGTCACTATCCCAGAATCTATCCCGAAACTCAAAACCTTGCGCACAAACCACCCTTGTGCTTTGTACGATTTCCACGGCCATTACACCCACCTCTGTCCCCGCCTTGACCAGTATCATTCCTCCTTGGACATGTACCGCCGATTGAAGGCCACTTCGATAGGACCAGAGGATCTCCCTACTCCCATTCACATTCCTCCTCCCTCTATCGAGCCAACAGAGCCGTCAACCACCATTTTGTACCTGTCATCATCCTTACGAGATAGTTCACCTGCCCTTCAACCTGCAGATACTCTCGTCTCCTCAGTCGACCTTGGATCTATTGATATCGCACATCTGAGCCCTTCTCCTCCTGACGACCCGTCACACATCACTACCTCCTCGAGTAACCTTTCTTCCTCCAGTCTTCCCATCTTCCAGTCCGATGAAGACATTATGGAAGCCATGACCAACCCGGACTTTCCATGGGATGATATGCACCATCGCGCATACTTCCTCCCACAACAGTCCCATGACCAATTTGCTGTGGAAACCAAAGACTTCATCCCCAATGCAGTCGATTGGTTCAAAAACCCCATCCCTGCACTTGATGCTTTCGAAGAAGGAAACATGGCCAATATCTCTCCTACCATCAAAATTGACATTTCATTCACACCAGGTATCGAAGAATATATCACCTTAGGCGCCTAATGCACCCTAGAAGAAATCGAAGCTTACACAAGGCTTTTCAAAGAATTCCGTGATATTTTCGCTTGGTCCTATTCTGAAATGCCCGGACTCGATCCCGCCATTTTCGAACACCATATTGACACATGGCCTGATGCAAAACCAGTCCGTCAAAAGTTCAGACCCATTCATCCTTCCAGACGCGACGCTATCAAAGCCGAAATCGATAAGCTCAAGCAGGCTGGTTTCATTTACCCCATTGAATACACCACTTGGGTATCCAACCCAGTTCCTGTTCTTAAGAAACAAGGCACCATCCATGTCTGCACAGACTTTCGCGACTTGAACAAAGCTTGTCCCAAAGACAACCTCCCCACACTGTTCATTGACCAAATCATTGACGAGTGTGCGGGGCATGAGGTTCTATCTTTTATGGATGGTTTCTCCGGATACAACCAAATTTCTATCCGTCCTGTTGATCAACTCAAAAACGCGTTCATTAGTCCGTGGGGAACTTTTGCTTATTGGGTCATGCCTTTCGGCCTCAAAAACGCCGACGCCACTTTTGAACAGGCCATGTCTTATTGTTTCCATGACTTAGCTCATATTATCCTTGCTTATTTAGACGACCTCACTGCACGATCTAAGCATCGGGCGCAGCACCTCCATGATCTGCGTACCATTTTTCTCTGATGTCGCAAGTATAATATCCGCCTTAACCCATTGAAATGCGTCTTTTGCGTTCCTGTCGGCTGTCTCTTAGGCTTCATCGTGTCTAAGGATGGTATCACTCTTGACCCTTTGAAAGTTCAAGCCATTCTTGAACTTCCCATTCCGCGTACCCTTCGCCAGCTCCAAAGTCTCCAAGGCAAAGCTAATTTTCTTCGTCAGTTCGTCCCTGACTATGCCACCACCGCACATGGATTCCTTAGACTCCTCCGATCTACTATCCCATTCGTTTGGGATTCCTTTTCTCATGAGTCTTTCGATGCCCTCAAGCAGGCTCTCACATCCGCTCCCTTGATCCGCCCTCCCGACTTTGATCGGGACTTCATCCTGTATATCTACGCTTCCACATATTCGGTCGCTGGAGTCCTTATCCAGGAAGATGACAATGGTATCGAGCATGTGATCTACTATGTCAGTAAGAACCTTGTAGGGCCCCCTGTTTCCTACTCATCTGAAGAGAAATTAGCGCTGGCTGTAGTGTTCTCAGTCTAAAAGCTTCATCATTATATCCTCATGCGCTACACCAAGGTTGTGACTAATTCCAACCCTTTGGCTTTCCTATTGAGTCGTCGTATCCTCACTGGGAAGTACGCCCGTTGGGTCGTCATTCTTCACGAATTCGACCTCAAATTTGTCACACCAAAGAGTAAGAAAGGCTTAGCCCTCGCTGAGCTCATTTCTGAATTACCTACCGGATCGCATGACCCTCCAGTTAATGACGAATTTCCAGATGAACACTTATTTTCCATTACTTTCGACGACCTGTGGTATCGCTATATTCTTACTTACTTGCGAACCCAAAAGTTCACCCTCCACCTTGATCGTGAGGCTCGCCGACGTATCCGCCACCAAGCTCCCCAATACCTCCTTATCGACGACGACCTCTATCGTCGCGGGGTTAATACTGTCCTTCGTCGTTGTCTCACACACGCTGAAGCTGAACAGGTCCTTAATGCCTGCCATAGCGGCGCTTGCGGTGGCCACCTCTCCGGTCTTGCTACCGCCCAATAATTCATGTGCGCTGGGTATTTTTGGCCCTCCCTCTTCAGTGATTCCATTGAGGCAGTCAAACACTGTCCCAATTGCCAACATTTTGCCCCTAAGGGGTGAGCTCCCCCAGCTCTCCTCCATCCGGTCGTCTCCACTGGTCCCTTCTGTAAATGGGCCATCGACTTTATGGAGTGTCACCCGCCATCCGCTGGTAGCCACAAATATATCATCGTGGCGGTCGACTATTTCACAAAATGGGCCGAGGCCATGCCTACATTTAACAACACGACAGCTACCGCGGCCCTCTTTTTCTTTAACCACTTTATCGCTCGATTCGGAGTTCCGAAACAACTGGTCTCTGACCATGGCAGACATTTTGAAGATGAGATATGGCGCGAGCTATCCTCACTGTTGGGTTTTGAGAACCAATATTCCTCCTCCTATTACCCCCAAGGTAATGGTCAAGTTGAAGCAGTCAACAAAACTCTCAAGACTATGCTTCAACGGATGGTGAATAAGCACAAAACCAACTAGCACCTCATGCTCTTCCCTGCTTTATGGGCCTATCGGACTTCTGTTAAAATCGCCACCGGGTTCATTCCTTTCCACCTCGTTTTTCGAGAGGAGGCAGTCTTACCAATCGAGTGTGAAATCCCTTCCCTGCATCTGGCCATCGAACTTCTCCCTGACACCCAACCTCTAGAACAACGACTTATCATGCTCGAGCGCGCTTTCGAAGACCGCCGTGTTGCCTTGCAAACCATGGAAGCGGCCAAGAAACGCACGAAAGCCCAGTATGACCGAAAAGTCCAACCTCGCACTTTTCACGAAGGCGACCTTGTTCTAGTCTATGACCAGGCCCATGATGTCCTTGGTCATGGGAAGTTTGACTCATTATGGCTAGGCCCTTACATCATCAGTAAGGATCTCGGTAAGGGGGCATACCTCTTAGAGGATTTCGAAGGCAACCCCCTTCCTAATCCTCGCAATGCACTCTATCTTAAGAATTATTACCCTTAGCATTTCCCTTCTGAAATGCATGTTTTATTTTCTTTTAGATAGCCAGCATCTTTTTTCACTTTTTGTGTTTACCACTTCACCAGGACACATTTTTTCCATGAAGGGTCACTTCATCTCCCCTTAAAATCAAACTTCCTCACTTACGACACTTGTACTCGGGGCACCACTTCGCCTCCTTACTTGTCTTTGTTCGTGTCGATTTTCGCCATGAGTTCCCATATTGTACTCATGTTTTGATGGCCCCCCACTCGGCCTTTACTGTGTGGTAGCACCATCGAGTCGCCCTTGTTTAGAGCATCCAAGTTGAGTCATCATTGCATTCATGGAGTCTATCCTGAGTCCCTTTGTACCCCTCTATAGCCCTCCATCCTTCATTGCTTGGTCTCTCTCTTGTGTCGCACTTTATGACCTTTAGTCCCATTGTCCCCTATCCCTTATGATATTGTGTCAGTCGCTGCCAGGTCATTCATGCCCTTTATGCTCTAACAAGGAAAGTCGTCCATTCGCTACTCAGTCCTTTCCATTTCCCTATCATCATTAGTGTTAGTCTTTCTGTCGCTCCACTATTTTCTCTCGTGCCTTAGTTGAGGATGTCTCATTGCCTCACCTATGGCAGACCTCCTTCTGTCGACATCAGCTCATTCCTTCCAGAAGCCAGGTCTAGAGGGCGATGTACCTTGGTTCCAGCTTCCACTCTTGTTCGGTGCCTCGGATCAGGCAAAGGGACCTCTCGTTTCCCTTTGACTTGATTGTTTCTCCAGCTCCTTTCAGCATGATCAAGATCCGTATACTTGATGGTCCAGTGATCCAGCAACATCTCTTGATGATTCCCGGGTGTGTGTGAGATGTCTCAACCCTCATGAGGGGGTGGCCCTGCAGGTAGCCCCCCACATGCCCGGATGACCTCTTCCTTGCAGCCTTCGATGCAGCTCCAGATATTTGATGATGTTGGCCTTAGCCACTTGCAGTGCCTCTTTGATTTGCATGTATCAGTCAGATTTTGTGAGCCCTTCCCCATTTACAAGGGGCATTTGGGTTGTATTTGTATCTCATGTACTCAGATATTATTGTATCAGTCCTGGCTGTTATCCCAGGCACAACATGTATGTGGGATTCCTCATTGTATTTTTATCTAGCTCATGATTATGCCAGCTGTACTTTATGGTTCGGTCCCTTGTTTACTGGACACACTATTCTTTTGTACTTGGTCTCGGCGGGCATAGGTATGCCTCCCCCGCCGCCTTCAGCACAGGTACCCTCTCATAAAAAGAGACTTGTTGCACCTGCGAGTCTCGTCTCCTCAGGGTCTAGTTCTTCAGTACACTATCTACCTTGCATTTCTCTCTCTGACTTCCCTTTTGTTGTCTAGTGATTGAGTTCTTACAACGTACTTCGGTCATACGATTTGCTCCTAACACTCGCACGCTGGGGGGCAATCTGTTACACCATTTTTTGGTCATCTAACCTATTATCATTAGATGGACCCAAGTATACCATGTAAGACCAATTTTACCCTAAGTAAAATTGCCTTCACTATGTTAAATAACTTAATAAACCACATTTATTAGGTTGTTTATGGTCTAAACAGGAAACCCCAAAAGGAAATATTAAACAAACCTATATTTGTTTGATTTTCCTCATGGAATAATTAATTAAACCATAATTTAATTATTATTTCCAGTCATGTTTAACCCAAAATCAAAGAAATTAATTAGATAAACCTTTATTTATCTTATTATTTTCTAGGAATAATCATTTAAACCTTATTTAGATGATATTCCTTGTTAAATATGACCAAATCACCCATAAATAATTAAATAAATCACTATTTATTTAATTATCTTTCAGCCACTTCCTTAAATAATTAAATAAATCATTATTTATTTGATTATCTTCTAACCGCTTCCTTAAAAAGATAAATAAATCATTTATTTATTTATTTTGGACAAATTAAGGGATTTGACCCAAGTCAAATACCTTTTCCCTCCAACAAATATAATAAAATATTCCATAAAAAGTGGATCTAGATCTGGTTAACCCATGCACCAAGATCTAGAATGACCCAATATTTTGTTATAAATAGGAGGTTTTTTCCTACCATTCTTCACCTTTTGTTGCCTGTTAGATCACTCTGGATCTATACACTTGGTCCCATTTTTCTACCATTTGCTGTGTGAGCTCCCTTTGAGTTCCATTCTTTGTGTGGGTTTTCTACACCAACAAGAGAGAGAAATCTTAGATCTGAAGTGCTGAGGACTTCCAAGAACCCATCCCACTAAGGAGAATTGGATACGCCTTCTTGTTTTCCTCCCAAGTTCCCAATTAATATAAAAAATTCTTTCAAAAATTGTTCTTGTCTTGTCTCTTGGTATATGGAGCAAACCCTTGTTTTTTCTGCTTAATGTCTTTCCATGCATAAATCTGGTTTTTGCAGCTCTTTTATGTTCAACTAACCGCAGATCTGAAGATATTGGCAGCCACTTTTGTTGTTAGGGCTATTAGTTATGCGTAGCTAAAGTGGTCCTTTTTCGTACACTTCGACAAAGGATTCATACTAACAATTGTGTTTGTAAGTGACCATGATCCCTGGTGTGCTATCTCTAGCTTATTCTATTATATTTTTTAATTTAACTAAGAAATGTTTCAAAAAGTTAAAAATAGTCATGTGCACTAGTTGATTCCCTGATGTGTTGATATTTCTTTGTGTAAAGTAGATGTTTTGTAGCACTTGAGTGTGTTTGAATCAAGTATTCTAAGACCAAACCTAGATTCTCATGTGTTATGGAAATTCAACATATGCCTTGTTAACCTAATAACTACCTGTAACTCATCTTAGGTTACTCATGCTCAATCTCAACTCATCGCACTTAAAAAATTACCAAGAAAGCTCTCATCACATCTAACTGTTGTCGTAAAACAACTAAGAAACAAAATTTACATCTTGACATGTCATAGAACTTGGCATGTCTTAAATGCCTTAGAACAATGTGGAATGTGTTAGCATCCATTACATTCCTTGGATTTTTTTTACACTCCTTACCACGCCCTAGCACTTCGTGACACACCTTCTTAGTTTAGCATACCTTGGAACTTCCTAGCATATAACCTTGTCACTCCCTTCTTAACACACCTAGAAATCATTAGAACTCCCTGTCACACACTCTTATTCATTATTTCCGTGAATTTTTATCCAGTGATTCATTTTGTTTCTCAGTCACTCCCTAAAACTCCCTAGCATGCATTTGCATACCCTAACACCTCACACATCTTGGCATGTTTTCCTATCACTCTAGCATTCCTTGGAACTACCTAACATACCTTGTCACCCTCTCATTAGCACACCTAGAGCTCATTGACACTTCAAATAACAAATCTTATTTATTAATTCCCATGCACGTTTACCTAGTTCTCCATTTTTTTTTCCATGGCATTCCTTAACACTCCTTGGCACATATTGGTACACCCTAAAACATAGGAAATATTGGCATGTCACCTTTGCCTTTAGCATGCGCTAACACTGGCTAGAATACCTTGTCATTCCCTCCTTAGCACACCTGTAACTCACTAACACTTCCAATCAAAAACTCTGATTTGTTGATATCCATGCATTTTGACGTAGTTCTCCATTTTTTTTCCCTGGCATTCCTTGTTAACACATCCTTGCATGCATTGGCACATCTTAGCTGCAAGCCACCCTAGAACTCTAGAATCCCTTAGCACTGCCAATCATACCTTGTAACTCCTCCTTAACACCCTTGGTACTCGTTGACACTCCCTTTCACACACTCTTATTCATTAATTTCCATGCATTATGACATAATTCTCCCTTTCATTTTACTACCACTCCATAACACTCCTCGGAACACATTGGCACACCTTGGAACTTGTCACATATTGTCATGATTTCGTAGCACTCTATCATACCTTAGCACTACCTTGCATACCTTTCCACTCCTTCCTCAGCACATCTATAAATTTATTACACTCCCTATCATACAGTCGTATTCATTCATTTTGATGAAATTGAAACTAGTCATCACTTATGTTTCCCTGGAACTCCCTAACATGCATTGGCGCCACACCCTAGCACCCAACACATATTGGAATTCATAACATGCCTTGGAACTTTCTAGCATGTGTTAGAACTTCTTGAGATTCCCTACACACCTTAGCACTCCCTAGATGCCATGCCCTCATAGACAGCCTTACTTTTTTTGCGACATGGGAATCCAACCTAGTCATTGAAAAAATAGTGTTGTGTCTATCCCAAAGTATCCCTTTGTCTAAAACTGGTTTTCCCACCCCCTTATCACAATAGTAGGATTTCCTCCTAAAATTCCTATTATGAAATTATCCTAATACACTTCATCCATGGGACACTTGGAATTCACTTACACTCCGTGGAAAACACTTATTTGTTCATTTCCATGCACTTTGAACTCATTCTCCCTCGTGGTGCCCTGACACTCCCCCAACACTCCTCAACATGCATTGACACTATCTCGCATGTGTTAGAACCCCTTTTAATTAATTTTCACCCCTATAAATCCTTAACTATAATGTACTTATAACTACCCTTATTTTGTTTAGACATGGGAACCCAAACAATTCCCGCCTTGCCTAAAAAAACTTTACCAATTTTCATTTACTACCACTAGACTATGGAATTTTCACATAATAATGGATTATAGATCATATTAGGACTCTCATTTCCAATCTTAATTCATATTACTTAAAAAGTTACCAATTCAAGGCTCATGTCCAACGATGGCCATAAAACAACTAAGGAACATAATTTTCATCTTGACAAGAAATAACACCTTAAACGTCTAACAATCCATTAGCACTATGTGGCGCATGTTAGAATATCCTACATTCCTTGGCATTCATTGGAGCTCCCTAACACACTCTAACATTCCCTAACATGCCATCACACTCTAGCATGCCTTGGCATTGCCTAGCATATAAGATTGTCACTCCCTCCTTAACACACTTGGAAATCACTGGCACTTCCTATCAAACAGTCTTATTTGTTCACTTCCATGGATTTCTAGGTAGTTCTCCCTTGTTTTTCCATGGCACTCCCTAACACTCCCTTAGACACATTGGCACACCCTGGAAGTCGGAACATCTTGGCATGTTTTCCTGGCACTGTAGCATTCCTTAGCACTACCTAACATACCTTGTCACTCCCTCCTTAGCACACCTAAAACTTGCTAACAATCCATGTCACACACTCTTATTCATTCATTTCCATGAATTTGAAAGTAGTGATCTTTTTTCTTTATTTTTTTCTGGTACTCCATAAAGCTCCCTGACATGCATTAGCACACCCTAGCACCTGAAACATATTGGCATGTTTCCATGGACTCTAGCATGCCTTAGCACTATCTAGCATACCTTATCACTCCCTCCTTAGAACACCTATATTTAATTAACAATTCTTATCACAATATTTTAATCATTTATTTGCATGTATTATTTTCAACTAGTGCTCCCTTGTGTGTCCCTAGGACTCCTTAACACATCCTAGCATGGGTTTTCACACCCTGGCACCTGGCACATCTTAGCCGCATGCCACTCTAGACACTAGCATGACTTAGCATTGCCTAACATACAGGACATGTAGCAGTAAATATCATAAGTAATAGAAGTTTTTTCTTGCCTGTGTCACTTTAAAAAGCGTGTCTTTCAAAGTTTCAGGATTGAGTTGAGTGAGGTAGATGATGTGCTTTAAGGCTCAATGACTATTTACCCACCCACCCCAATCCCCGAGGGGAGAGGTGAATTGAAATGCTTTTTTTTTTTTAACAAGTAGATTCTCTGATATGCCATACTTATAATAGTTATATGGATATCAGGAATACCATGTCACTGCCTCCTTATCACACCTGGAACTCGGTGACACTCCATGTCACACACTCTTATTCATTCATTTCCATGCATTTTGACATTGTGCTCCCTTGTGTTTCCCTAGAACTCACTAACACTCATCACACATTGGCACTTATCACATCTTGGTGTTCTTACCTAACACTCTCTCATGCCTTGGAACAATATAGCATATCATGTAACTCCCTCCTTATTAAAACTGGAACTCCATAGCATGCCCTATTACTCCATCACACATATTGGCTCTTATCACTTGGTGGCACCTGAAAATTCCTGGCATGCATTTGGATGTCGTGGAATGCCTTGGCATGGTTCAAAAAACAAATTATTTAAAATCAATTATCACAATTAAGAGATAAGTAATAGATGATGGTTTGGTACTTAAGACACACTAGCACTTTTCCCTTGGCATGTGTTAGCACTAGTGTTGATATGCCTAGCATGCCCCTCTTGAAAAGTGAAGGCCATGAATTATCAACCCATTTTTCATTTTAACTTGGTGTTCCATTTTGTTGCATGACACATATTTACATGCGTCCACATACCCTAACATTTGGTACATATGGTCGTGCCTTAACACATGGAATTTCTTCGCACGTCTAGCATGCATTGGCACTATTTGGCACATGTTACCACACCTTGATGCTTCTTGACATTCTATATCATTCCCTAGCATGTCTTGTCACTCCCCCCTTGGCATGAATGACACTCCCTTACACTCCATGAAATAACCTTTTACTCATTCATTTCCATTCATTTTGACTTGATGATTTGTGTTTTATGGGGTGGATGTCTGGAAAGAGATTTTTTAAGAGAATAAAAAAATGATCACACCATTACTGACATAAGTAATTCTCAAGTTATGCTTGAATGAAATTAGGAAATTGCACAAGATATTTCTAAAATTATAATTTTAGGGGTTTTTCATGGTGTTGAACCATGGTAAGAAGTGAGTGGTCAATATTGTGATTTTATTTCCCATTAAAGTGGTTATTCTTGTGAGAGACTCATCTTGAGAAAATTACACAATCGTCATGCTTGCCCTCCAACTCCTAATCTTCTCAAAATAATGGTCAACTTGAACAGCGAGGGAGGGCATGTTCGTATATGGTGTGCTGAGTGACTGGGTGAGAGTGTTAACATACTATGAGATGGATTGAACCATTTAATTTGTGTCCATCGGTGACATGTTGTAGGTGTGTCATGGAACCACAGGGCCACTAGAAATATTGTCTAAGATATATCCCAACATAATAAATTCCTCTAGAGAAATATATGGAGAGGGATCAGAATAAATTATATTGGTGAGTTCACCAAAATATATTTACTAGAGAGTGACACCATGGTGATAAATGACACACATGGAGTCTTTTTAGCTAGGCATTTTTTTTTCTAAAATTTTGTTTAGAGTGCCACTGAATTGGTGAAATTCTCAAATTCATGATCCTATAAATTATGTAGGAACTTTTTTTCTTTTGTTATAGAAGCTATGGTTCGCATAAATTTATATCTCTTTGATATACTAAAGAGTATGGATTATATGAGTAGTTAATATGTATTATATGATACCGAATCCAACATGAGATGGAGGTTGTTATGTGTTAGATAAATTAAGTGTTAGAAAATTATATATTATGGAGAAATGCAACACATAAAATATGCAGAAAATACAAGCACACAAAAAAAACACATAAAACCAGAGAGACACAGATATACGTGGTTCACCCAGTTTAGGCTACGTCCACCTCAAACAACCAGTCCTTCCTTTCTATTATCTAGAAAAATGAAAAGACAAAACCTACAACAGATCCGTTGTAATATCCTATGTTCTTTCTCACAGTCTCCCTCTCTGTTTCTCGCTCCGAGAATACACACACAATACACAACCACAATACAATGCCCTCGTAAAAGAAAGGGGTTGCCTTCTAGGGAAAAAAACCATAATCTAAACATAACTTCTACCGTCAGATCATTTTCCTAATGAACGACCGAGATTGACTAGAAATTACTATACTTTTACAAGGCAATTTTACATCTGTTTCTAGCTTCGGGGGCGCTGCCCCTGAAAACCCCCGCCAGGGGGGGGGGGCTCCGAAAAGCGCTACCGCCCCCCCCCTAGACCCCCCACGGCAGCGATTAATTACCGGCGGCGTTGCCGCCCCTTTTAAGGTATAGGGGACCAATGTTGTGATACAAAGTAAACAAGATAATCAGGCTCCACACCCAACATTAAGGATATGTCAGTTAAACAATTTATTTTATCATGACATTATCTTGTGATGTTTTGTTATTATTATTCTTTCTTTCAATTTATCTTTTCTTATCATCAATATTAATTCCAATAAATAAATATAAGAAGATAGAAGATGTAGGCACATATTAGGGAAAAAACCCACTCTTTGGGGAACACCCAGTCAAAATTATTCGTTCAGTAGATTTAATATGAGATGACCAAGAAATTTAGACTGTAGACTTCATCCATCAAGTCGTCCCTTCATTTTTCAATCACCGAGATATCCATGAAAATGAGGTCTCCTTTTATTGCACCTAAAATCCATGCTCATTAACTTGACCAAATTTGATATATAAAAGTAGTACCAGAGTCAGTACTAAGATCATCGAGCATCATCATAGAACTAGGCATCATAACTGAGATCACCAAGCATAGTCATATCATTTAGTATCATAACATAAAACTGATTCCGTGGTAGAGTTATATTGATAGCGAGGCACTCCTTTTCTGCAACATCAGAGCATGGAAGTTACCTGAATCATAGCATAGATGGTTACATGAATTTTGTAATAGTTTTGAGACCTTATCCTTCAACACCAAACTTGGGATCATGATCTGAAATATTTATGTGGTCCAAAAAATTAGAGATGCCAAAAATTTTGTGGTAGAAATGAAAAACTATACCCCTACATATATATTTGTTTGCCACAGTTATTGAGTCGACATGACAATGTGAAGTGTTGTGTCTTGATTTGAGCCGACTTGAAGACTGATTGACGCCAACATAGGGAGACAACTTTGATGAATTATATCACTTGAATTGAGGGTTGTCTTTGAAGTAGTTTTTGAGGATGATGACCTTGAAGAATATGACTTGGTGGAGGATCATTTTGACAACCTAATGTTACATGATTTAAAAGCCCAAAAAATGGATCAATTTAAATCTCTATCATCTAACTTATAAGTCCACGATTGGGACCTTAATCTTAATATGACCCAAGCATGAAAAACATGCTTTAATAATTAATTTAATAATGATAGTATTTTTTTTTACAAATACATTAATAATGAAGACTGAACCTATTTACAGTACAAGGCCCCCAAATCTGATCTACATTTTATGGATATTCACATTTCCCCCAAATATGATCCATGTATTTTTTTTAAAAGGGAAACGATATGGTCTTCTTATGTCCACAAATTCATATAAGTTCATAGGAATAAAGTAAGGTTCATCTCCATTCACAGCCAAAATGTAATCCTTATACACTTAAAGGAAAAAAGAGGATATAAGGATGTCTCTTTAATTTCCATCATGCTTTAACACTATTCCATTCTCTTACCAAATGTATGAGTAACAATCCCATACAACTCTAGTACAATATTTCTCAAAGATTCTTTCCACAACATCCTTAAAAAAACATTAAATTCCCTTAGTTTTCCTGAAGTCTATTTGAAACTTACACAAGCAATCCTCAACTACATGAATGGGTCAATATTCGAGCTATCCATATCTAGGTTCATCCCCATTTGACCCCCTTTCTCGTGTCCTAAATAAAATTTTGACCAAGGTCATTTTACAATTGTATATCCATTTTGCATTGGGTTGTAATATCATCATGTTATTTAGTAATGGATTGCTTCTAAAAAAATTACAGTAATACTCTCATCATATGTGGAGCTATAAGGTACATTGAGAGGAGAAAACATAGGTTAAATTCAACTTGCTTGTCAAACATAGGTTAAGCATATATAAAAAATTAAATAGTCTACACATGTAATTCTTACATAGTTGGATGGTTTTAAATTAACTCCACCATTTTAATTATCTTCTTCCATGGCATCTTTTCATTCCATTAATTCTTCAATAACTACTTTCAATTTTCCAAGTCCATTGTCTTTTTCTCTCAATTTATCTTCTATATCATGCAATTTAAGTTCATTGGGGAACCCCTAATAGTTGTGTAAGGGGATTAGGGGCTCCCTCATGAGAACCCATGAACCCTAATGCATTTAATCCCTTAGCCAAGGGGGCCCAAGGATGTAGTTGTAGGAGCATTGGGACTAAATTTCAGCGTTCATAACATTAGGAGAAGTTGAATGCTATGACCAACAGGTTGGAGGGGTATCTTATTGTATATTAAATGGGGCAAGGGAGGTTCAAGCATGGTTTAGTAAGATCTATAATACCGGAATTATAGAATTCGAAGGTGACTTAGGACCTAATGTCATCTAGGCTAAAGGGCCTAGATGGAATTCACCAAGAGAAATTTACAAGGGAAATCCAAATGGTGGTGATAAGGGGATTAGGGTCCCTATTATCACAACCCATAAGAGCTTAGCCCATAACCACTAAATTACCTATCCCCATAACCCCCAAGCCATCATCCATTAACCCGTACAATCATAACCTATAACCAATTAATCCCTTGACCCATTAAAACTTAAGCCACTAACCCCTAACCTAAAATACATGAGTCCCCTAAGACCTGACCCCTTATCCTCTTAACCTATGACCCTTATCCCTAACCCTCACTAGTACATATGGTTGGATAATCCGATGTGATACTTTGTTAGTTCAATCATATTGTCGAATTGTACTTGTAAATATTGTTTTCGTATTTTTTTTGAAAGCCCTAACATTTTTCAGATAACTGAAAAACATAATTATCTTTGAATATCCAACGATGATTTTTTTCATCTGATATGTGACAAAAATTGAATTTTCATCAGATATCAACCATTTGACCAAGTGAATTATATATCTATTGAAATACTAATGTTTGAAAAACTAAATATTTTTCCAATTTGACTAATCTCTCTTGAAAAAAGCCATTGAAAGTTCAACGAAATGACTATTTTTTAGCCATAATACAAAATATTTTATTTTCTTAATTTCAGTATAAATAGTTAAACACTATTGAGGCTTATTTTTAAATATAATCATCACTGAAAATTTGGTAAGGAGAAATATCACATATTCCTCCAAGAGGAAAAGGAGATGTGAGATTTACATTGGAGGCTTTGGGTGATTTCTTTCCCTTCTTTCATCCATGTTCATCATACTTAAGCTCTCATAGAATTCAAAATTACTCAAAAGAAAATTTCAATCTATGAATTTTGAGCACGTAAAAAATTGATTCGTTTCCAACCCATTTTTTACAGTTGAACATAACACATCATTGAATGCACCCATCATGCTTCTTATGGGATGGAACATAGGTATAAACACATTGAAAAACATAAGGGAAAATTGTGTACTAAGTCTTGGATAGAACAAAATATAACACAAAATTTTTCATCTCGATTTGGCGATGGCAGAATGAAAATTAAATTTTTTCCACTAATGACATTTCTCTTAGCATTCCAAGCTAACAAAAAAAGCATCTTCGCGTGCTAGCTAATGAATGGTGAGAAAAGGAGTTGCACTCATAAATGTAGTGAGCATAGAAGCAACAAAGAAATTATCTGAGTGTTTGTACAAATCCAGGGCACTTTGAGGCATGCAAGAGAAATTTCGTTGACATTGTATTGGAATTCATCAATTTGGGTACTTATAACATTAGTTTGTAAGCCCTAATGAATGAAGTTGCATGGAAGTTAGGAAGGAGGTGCATTGGAACCCAAGTAGATAGATAAATAAATGTTAAATCGAGAGGAAATTCCTAGAACCACACCATCTCCATCCTCCAAATGATTAATATTGTTAGATAAAAATGACTAAAATTGGTGTACATGTGACTCAGTTTATAAGAACAAAATGTATACACGAGGTTGGAAAACATTAAAAAATAATTGAATCAAGAAAGAAAGGGAACAAATATCAAGGGGGCACAAATTTTAAGGACCCGTGTCAACCAAAGTCAAACCAATGGAAAAATGAAACTACATATAAATACATATGTCAAACATAATACTCCAAAACCTACAATAATTAGTTGCATGTTGTTAAAAATATTGAATGAATGAAATTGTTGAATACAAGATATTATGATTAAATATGATGAAGAATATTTCATATTGTTTATCAATACTCACATGTAGACTCTAATTTTGTTTGAAAGTGTCTCACTTTTCAATGAAAATACATGAATGTTGAAGGTCTACCTTATGTGATTCTTTGCATTCATAAATAAAGCTAATTTATGGGATAATTGTACAAGATGAGATGTCAAAGATAAAAATTCACACTTGTGAAACCAACTTTTAAGGAGTATGATGATCAAGACATGTAGCATCATTTTAGAGAATCACATGGGCTAATGACTAGGCTAGGTACGATATGGAACCTATCTCATTCTAAACAAGGTATTCAAGATAATAAAATATGAGTAATAAAACTAGCTATGGATTGGAGAGAGAGCATTCCATGGGATTTAAGTTAAATTTCTAAGGCTCATCATCATAACTATATCTTCTATAGAAATGTTTGGGTCCCAAAAACAATAATGTAAACTTCTTTTAAGAGTTATAATATACCCCTTCATTCTCAAGGAAGAATAAAATGTAATTTTCTAGGGGTTGAGTCATGCGTTGGATTCATATGTTCTAGAGGTTCATACATGATAAATAAGTTATGAATGTATAAGAGGAATCTAGTAAAGCATGGAATGAGGGAATTTTTGTGGTAGTCCTAGCATTTAAGCATAAAATAGATATTAAATTGAGTATAAAAGAAGCCCTTAATGAAGTGTGTAGTGAAAATTGGTTAATGGAATTGATTGGAGTTACATTCCTACCCTATATAGTCTTACACATGTGGAATTTTATTACATGAAAAAAGAATGTTTCATTCAAAATATTCCTTGCTACCAAACCATTTCATCCCCCAAAATTAGGGTTTCCTCTCTCCTTTTCCTCAACAAAATACAATCTCAAACCTTCATTCAAATAAATACAAAAAAATAGTGTGAATAATTATTAGTCTCTATATCTCCCTTTCTCTCCCTCTTTATCCATTCCTCCCTCCATTTCGTTCCTTGTTCCTAACTCCCTCTCCATATCTCCCTACACTTCTCCCTCTTTCTCCTCAATGGAAAAACAATAATCCAAAGCCCAATAATTGGATACCCAAATAGCTAGGGATTTCCATCCAACTACTAAACCCCCCAACCTACAATTAGCATCCAAGGAAATGAAACTTCACCCCTCTAGTAGGGCTTCTAGACAACTGAAAACATAATCCACCCACCTCCTCCTCTATGTGGGTCCAATAGTAAGGTACTAACATCTCATATGAAAAGTATATTTGATGAGTATTTGTGTGTCTTCAAAATGTCTATCATGGCATCCATCTTTGTATTGAAAACATATATATCGCGTGGATAAAAAACTCATTGTTTCCATTTAATTTAATTTTAGTTTTGACAACGATATCATAGTCTAACATTGTCTAGATTATGTTCACTCTTTTTCAAAACTTCACCTTGCTTTAGTTTGGAACTACATGACCCTTTCTCCACTTGTAATTTTTATGTGGTCCTCTAGGGTTTCTCCAATGTTGAATTCCTCTCACATGGTAGAGATGTTGTAATGTCCTCTTTAACATTATAATATGTGAAAATAAAATAAAATCTTCAAATTAGTAATTATAATTATAATTAATTATAAATGTAATTAATAATTAAACCAATCTAGATCCATCTTAACTCTAGATATACCAAGCGCTGAGTGGGAGGAATCAAATCTAAAAGTATCCCATCTAAGAATTTGGTAAATTCAGAGATAAAATGGATCTAGATTCCTCATATACAATGAAACAAAATGGCTTGCAAACTCCATATGGTTTCCACATTTATTTTCAAAAATATTAAAATATTTTTAATATTTGAGTAACTTTAAAAATAGTAAAGTATTTATTATATTCAAATGTTTTTTTTTTTTTACATGATTATAATAATTTGTTACCCTTCCCATTAGAATGCTTTGACTCATTTGAATTTCATTTTCCCACTCCATTTAAATATCAAGAGGTTTTTGTCCATGCAGGATTCGAGGTAAAACCAAACATAGAGAATGTTGATTATGGAGCTTGGTTATCTTTTGTATTTAGATGTATTGCCACATTGGACCCAAGCCCTTAAGGGGGCAGCCATGCTGCCTGTACTTTAATCGCTGCCAAGGTGGTCAAAGGGGGGGGTTTGGTGACGAACATTTGGAGCCCCCCCCCATCTGGCGAGGGGTTTCGGGGGCAGCGCCCCTAAAGCTAAAAACATATGTAAAATTTCCTTCTAAAATATTGGAATTTCATAGTCAATATGGGTTGTTCATTAGGCAGATGATGTGATGATAGAGGTTATGTTTAATTTAGGGTTTTTTTACCTACAAGGAAACCCATTTTTTTGTATGAGGGTGTTGTATTGCGATTGTGCATGGTATGTGTATTATGAGAGACAAACAGAAAGGCAGACTGCGAGAGAGAGTAGATGCTATTACAACGGATCCTCTGTAGGTTGTGTATGACACCTCATCCATACATGGAAGAATATGACACCTCATCCATAGATGGAGGTGACCTATGAGAAGGTCAACATTTAAGAATCTATTTCCTAACAATGTAGCTTCGATGGATGATTGAACATCGTAGTTTCGATAGAATCCATAATGTTATTTATTTTTTTGTTGGGGTAGATGAACAAGTCATCGATGGGATTAATGAAAATATCATGAAATTGGACTTGAAGCTCTACATATACAAAGAGTAGTTGAAGAAGACCTGAGCTATTACTCCTTTGATCGCTATAAAAGCACAGGCTATGCGCATCCCCAAGAAAAAAAATGTATCTATATATGCTCATTTTGAACATTTGTGTGTGATTTAATCGATTGTGTTTTAATCACATAATTATTTTTTTATTTACAAGTGAACTTTGAGAATTTGGATACAAAATGTAGAATTGAGTGGTGCCCAAAGCATTGTTTGGAAGGGGAATTTTCTAACCAGTGGTTTTGGAGGTTCGAATATCACTATCGAAAAAACATAAATCATAAGATAAGGTAGATTTCCCAAGCTATGTTGTGTTGTTGTGTGGAGGGGGTTGTTCAGGGTTTGAGTTTAGTTGGAAAAGGATACATAGACTCATAAGCTAAGGTTGTTGTCCCACGCCTCTGTTACCTTTCAACACAACAAATAAAAAATAACTAGGGATTTGCATTCAACAACATACTTTTTTTGAGACATTCCATTAGGGTGGGGTAGACTACTATGAGAATGGGACTATAGTGGATGGGTTAATGCTTCAATAAGCTTATCAATAAATCAATTCCCTATTCACATTGGAAATCTAGTCGATGGGTTTGTTCCCATTGGTAGATAAAACATAGAATTAGAAACTAAGGTTGTTGTTCTAGGGCTCAATAACATACCTAACAAGGAAAAATCACTCATGAATTGGAATTGAACTCATACTTTTTGATACATTCTATTAATGGGGACAAACCATTGTGATAATGGAACACAATGTATGGATTAATATTCCAGCAACCTAATCAGTGAGTGAAAGCGCAATTTAAATTTTCTTTCTCATGTCACACTAACTCTTGACCTCTCTATGAAGGTATTGAAAAATGAATTTTCATGCAAGAGAAACCTTGTGTTAATAAAATTTTCATAACATTACTAAATGAAAATATTAAACGTGATACAGGTAATGCCCCGTATAAATCCAAAAATATGGATTACATAAAAAAATCTATATAACTAACAGATTTATAATGACGCTGAAAAATCCATACAACTAACCGGTTTATAATGGCACTCACAAATGGGGAAAACCAATTTTCCTACCTACTTAATTATTCTACCATAGTATGCTACAACAATAAAGAATGGAAAAACAAACATAAAAAAGCAGATCAATTACAAGGCAGGGACGCCTTGAAATAAAAGCTATAAATTTATTTATTAATGAAGTTTAGAGATATTAAAGGTCATCTTGTGTCGTCGCATTGGCACCAAAGATTTGATGCTTCGTTCTTATCTCTTCTTTTTCTGCATCTTGAAATAACAGTAGAGTTTCTTCCTCTTTGGTTTGTATCTGGTAGCCCATGTTGCATCCTCTTGGTTGCATTCGCTTCAAATACCAATATCCATAAACCTTTTATCAAACCCAAAATACACTAATGATAAAATAAATCCCCCAAAAAATTTCCCCCAACCGTTTGTTGGTGAATTTTTTGCTAAACTGGCTTGAAGCCCACGTGGTGCTATTTTATGATTTTAAATAGTTATTTCCTTTTAGTGAACTCTGCCTCCTTTTTAAGTCCTGACTCTAGCTCTTTCCTAGGATTTTTGGATTTAGTTTAAGATATGAATTTGAATTTAGATATGACATTGTATGATTTTGAATATAACATAGGAGTTTCCAAATATGGGTCACAGTTTCTGCAACATCAATCTAATTGCAGAGTACTTCATGAGGTGTATATATATTTTTCTATCCATTCAACCTACTCGCTTCGAAGTAATCTGAGTTTCATTTTATAGTTTAAAATTTCAACATGAACAAAATGAATCCCATGTCTTATTCTATTTCTCTATCCTCTTATGATCTGATGTTTATGAAAATAAAAATATACCTTTTAATTCCTTCTAAGAACTAGATATACATTCCACTTGCATTCATGTTGTACTAGAGAACATGAGGCTTGGGAATTAATTTTTGTGTAATCATGCAGACAATGAAAGCTCATGCAAAAAAGAAACCAAAATTATTTATATAAGGAAAGCTTCAACTTTATTCCAAGCATTTGAATCTTCCATTAAGTGTCAAAGTTTATGGTTTGTGGCATTCCACGTTCGATTATGTTTCCTCTTTTACTCCCTAACTCTTGCATTATAAGGTATCGCTCTTCGATAGAATATTCAGGAAATTTTTAATATAGGTTCGAACTAAATGGTTTTAATTAGTTTCTTGAATATAGAGGGAACTAAATTCCATTTCATACTAAAATATGATTGAAAGGGAAGATCAAAATATCAATATGTAACCTAACTGGCCTAATACTTGCAACAATGGCTTTGGAAATATTCCAAACGTTTCAGAGGGTTATCAAATTTGATATTGAAATATTCAATGCAGTAATAATATTAATTTCTTGCATTAGCATGAAATTTCATCGATCATTTCTTTTAATCAAAATATATTTTGCAAGCTACACTTACAGGAGACGAATGCATGAGTTTTGAATTCTTTCAGTCATTGCAATCCTAACTATGGTTACTGGTGGAGAAAGAAAGTAATTCATTTGAGAAACAATAATATCATATAAAGTACCATTGCTTTGTTATATATGTTTTCAAAAAATGTGTCGAAAACGTTGCCAATGATTCCCTAGTCAAAATTTGTTTTTAAGTTTGAGAACAAAATATGGTTCTCAAAGTAAAATCAACATATTTGTAGAGTAGGTATGCTTCTACATTTGAAATTATGATCCAAAAATTTTTCCAACCCATGAGTATTCATTTTAGTAGGAATTGTTATTATCCTTTCAATCTGGTGTATTCAGGTTTTTTGTACAAAGTGCTTCTCATATTCAGAACTTCCTACCTAGAAACTTATAGAGTGATGTTATGGTTTATCATGAGGTAGATATTGTGTATATTTATAATATTTCTAGGCTAGATTGTTACCTAGTAATTTGGAATTGTAATCTTAGTGAATATCCATGATATATTCCTTAATACTTCTTAAATGGGACAAAAAAATGCATCCAAGGTCAGTTTTCCCAACCTCACAACTGCACCCAGAAGACAGGTAAACTTATATGAAAGTGTAGGAGTGTTGAGGCTGTAAAAGAGAAAAATTGTGCTTAGAGAAAAATAAAACGTTTATTAGCACTTAGAAAGTAAATGTTCGTTATGAGTAACCTACCAAATTTATTCCATGAAATTTTTAATTTTTTTCCTGCATTGTAGGAATCAATGTACAGTACATAGGATTTCAAGAATAAAGAAAAATAAAACACTGTAAAACAAAGAACTACCTCTCTTCAAGTTATCAGTTGGACTAGTCAAGTCCTTGTTGTAAAAAATCTTTAACACTGCTATAATACCATGTAGAAATTATATCAATGGATTCAATTTGATCATGTAATGTACTAAAATAAGTTACTGAATGCTTCTACAATATTTTCGGAATATAAAACACGATTTCTCAATCCCATGCAATTAAGAGAAAGGAAATTATCAATCACACAGCACAAGATGTTCTTGGGGAAAGAACTTCCTCAAAACCCCTCTACCATATATTTTACATAGTCAAATTATCATGAAACAATACAATGCTTTCTCACACCGATAAAATCCTACACTATACTAATTGTCTCACCCTAATCCTGCTCAAAGATGACTAGCAATTCTCAAGAAAATTTCACCAACACTTAGCCAATTCTTAGCCCCTTCTTAGCCCAACCTTGATCACACAATACCTAGGCAATTAATCCCTATTAAATAGGATAATAAGAATTCCATGACTACACAATACCTATGGAGGCTTCCTCTATCTTTATAACTACACCTTGGCAATTCGCTAATAATACAACTGATAGTTAACTTCCCTTTAACCTCTGTATCAACTGGGCATCATCAAAACTGACATGCATGCAACTATTAACAGTGCATCATGAGTTACTTGGTAGATCACTACTTGTTAATTAAAGAATATTTTATTTATCTCTATCTTCCACTAGCTCATCATTCAGTTACAACTAGTTAAACTGATCTTAACTCAATTAATTTGAGTTAACTGATCACACTCACACCACATTAGTGCTACAACTGCAACTAGACCCTGTTAATAATATAATCACTCTACATGCCTATCCTTTGACCCTCAAATGGAAATTATTGAGCTAACTAAGTCTATCACAATTAGTTAACTATTACACGTTGTTATGAGATAGGAACACATTTTACTTTCAATTTAGTTAAGGGACAATTAGATCAAAAGCCTCACATGGTAACGATTTCTCAGTGCCATTTTCTAGATTTTGTTTCTGGATGTCAATTTCGTTGTTTCTTGCAAATTTCAAGATTCCCTCTCAACAAGAAAGGAATCAATTTGTCCTGATCCAATACCTTTTGAATGTTCTTTCATGCAACACTTATCTAGTGTTGTTCACACCTGCAACTCTCTTGAAACTGAATAGCCTCCAAACAATTGAATCAATATAATTTAATTGTCATCAAATTCTTCTAACTACTCAATCCTACTTCACATTTCTATTGGACTATTTGTGCTACAGCTGACATCTGCATCTGTTCCATCTCCACTGCTGCTAACTCTGATCTGCACTCCAGTATTCGACATTTTTCACTCTGATTTCTGTCATCCTGACATATGACTGTATCAATATAACCCACTACAAGGAAAAGTTTCTCTAGCAGATGTTTTTGAGGAACCCCTTATAAAAATACCCTAGACATCCATTTCCAGCAGAGTTTGCTAGAGGAGGTTGGCGGGTGGAGGTTTTTACGGATGTTTTTCATCTGGTGCACTTATCATCCTAAACTGCACTGGTGCGCACAAAAAATTGGCACACTAGACACTATGCACTTTCTACACCCGCACGATGTGTCTTATTACTGTAGCACATCAGTTCTTTACAAATATTTGACACCCGTGCGTCACAAAACCTACGCAAAAAAAGAACTTCCCAGTGTGGTCTTTAGTAACCACACTGGTGTGCCTATAAAACCTTGTGCACCGGGACAGGGTTAAATAAAAAAAAAATTACGTCCTAAAACCCACATTTTTCACTTTTCTCAGTGCTCCAGATCTCTCAAGAAATAGTGCAATTTATCCTTGTTTGGGCCGCCGTGACATCGGTGCTCCCATTACACCCATTGCCTGCACTGTTGTTGTCTATTGCCCACAAATCTCCAGCTTGAATATTGCAAAACGGTGAGAATTTTTTCCTTTGCAAGTTATACAGCCAATATGCCTCCTTGATGGCCAAATGTATAGGTATTTTTCTTGTTTTTCCGTAATTAAGCCTTTTAGCGGATTAGAATTTCCAATTACCTTAAAATTAACCATTTAAAAGAGAAAAATATTGTCGTGCAGTGTGCTCGAGCCATTAGGATTGCACCGGTTCACAGTGCTACCTATAAATTTACAGGTTGCACCGCAATCGTTGCAAACAACATCCGCAGTGGTTCCAGGGTGGTACCAAAGGCACACCGTGTTATTTTAAAATTTTAAAAAAAGTGCAGTGTTTTCGATTATCTGACCGCACGATTGACCATGTGGAATAATGGCAATGCGATGTGTTGAATTAAATATCCATCTCGGCACAAATATTTTTGTTAGTGCACTACATTCTGCGTTTCAACAGGGTCAACGGTGTGGCCTAGTAAAAGACAACACCTATCACTATGTAATGATTTCAGGAGGTCGGTGTGCTAACCGAACTATACGCCCCCCGAACATGGACTTTAGTCAGCATGCCACACTCTTGACATTGTCCATATTCAACGGTGTGCTAAAATTTTCCAGGTGCACCGCCGCCGGTGCGCTGAAAATTTTCTCGTACACCGCCGCCAGTGCGAGGCAAAAAAATATGCACCGGTACCGGTGCATGCCTGGTTTTTGTGGCACACCGACTGATTTTTTTTCTACAAAAATTATATATGTATATTCCTAAATAAATGTCTCATTTAATAATTTTTTTTTATTTAATATGTCAATCATTCAGAGACGTGAAAGGAGAGAAGAGGGGGAATAACAACAATAATGAATGGACCAATATAACATGGTTCGCCTATGGGAGGCACGAGAGAGCGAGAGAGATGTGTACCATCACCCTATTACATCAGCTACCCAGGGGATCCTAAGGCAAGTAGGCCTACTCAAGTTCTATGAGGAGGCTACTTCCCTAAAGGGCCATGGTGTTTTTTTGAGACATCTTATCCATAGGTGGAATGCCCACCCACAAGATTTCTGGGTTGGTCCTAACCAGTGGTACACGCCCACTGAGGAGGACATATATTTCATTATAGGGCTATCGAGGAGAGGGGTGGATTTTCCCTTGTTCCTAGAGGTTCCAATTGGCTATGAAGCAAAGTGTCAGTTGGTGTACTCCCAGAGATACATTAGCGTAGATATACTGTCTCCTTCAGATTTTCGGGTCTCTAGAGGTCAATTACGTATTGGTGAATTTGGTAGTGAGGAGGTGAGGTGTCTCTCACTTCTCATTTCGACAATTTCACACAACACCAGTGATGAGCAACATATTATTTGCTCGCTTCTATATTATGTTGATTCTTTAGTACAAGAGCCATGACTTGTTAGGTGTTCTGCCATTTTTTTGTGGCAGTTTTGTACAACCTTAGATAGATTGCATGCTCAAGCACAAGGGAGGGTCAACTTCCATTTTGCTTCAGAGATTTTTTTTTATTTTTTAAGAGGTTTCTAGAGATGAGGCCTACTTTTGTTCGGCAAACTCATAGGCTAGTGTTAAAGGAAAAGATGCACATGTGGGGACAAATGATGCCCAGGAGGGGTGAAACTATGTTTCCAGTGAGAATATTGCATGATGCAATGGATTTGCTATCCAGTGTTGACGAGCATCCCTTCATTATGGTCCCTTGTCCTTATGCTGGTTTGGATTGGCGAGAGTGTGCCAACATCCTCTTCATAGATGATGAGTCGTCAAATGATAGAGGTAATATTACTATTTTATTTAAATTTATTCTAAAATGTTCTTCAACTTGTTTTTATTAAATTGTGTAATGAAATTGTCTAATTATTGTTGTGTACTTGTATATATTTTGCAGACATTGGGTCTTTTGATGATGAGGAAATGCAAGCACCACCACATGATCCAGGTGTGGATCCTGATGACGATCAGGGTATGCCAGATGTCGAGGATCATCAAGAGTTTGGTGCAGAGAGACCTGCTCCTATTGGTGAGTCTACTATTTTGCATGTTATTAAAATATTTTTGAGATTTTTTGTGGGATTTATGGGTTCATCGGTCAATAGATAGTACCGAACTTGCCATATTGGTATTTCAGTTTAATTTTTCCTAGCAGCGATATGACAGAATATTTTAGCTATGCATTTAAGAAATAATCCATATATTTTGATTATATGATTGAATACCATTGTCATATACTTGAGCACTACTACATTTCTTGACCATATTAGCACAAAGTAGAAAGAATAATTTTTTTCGCCATAATAACACACAACTTTAAAAAAATAAAACACTCCATTCTATGTTTCGAGTCATTTTAGGAAAATGATAGGAATTTCTATGGATTTTTATCCATATTATACAATTTAACGAGGGTTGGAGGGAGCTTACAATCTTGTATCTATTATTAACTTGACCCTTTTGTAGAACCAAAGAAAATTCAGGCAGATTCCTCAGTGATGTAGAATGGGCATAATCAATTCCTTCGAGACCTCAATAGAAGAAATAGATATGCATGTCAGAGGCTCCTGTCTGCACCTTTTCTTGTTATTATGCTTTAATTTTATTTCTTCTTATATGTTTTGAAAAATTAATCTTGTGAATGTGAATGGATAATATACATTGAAGAAAATATTTAAATTTGTGGAATTTTGTATAAAGGTCATCACTAATGATTCACTCGCCCTCTCAATAGTGAATATATTCCCAAAAATTACTATCATATATGGTTCTCATGAGTGAATATTGACCGCATGGAGAGTACGTTATGGAACCACCTCCAAAAATATAAGAAAACAGAGATCAACGCCTTAGAAATCAGCTGCTTCGAGGGGGAAACATCCTTTACATTACATAAATGAAAAACTATTGGATGATACAAATGATAAAATCTCCTTCTATATATAGGAGTCCATGGGGTCACAATATAATCCTAGCTGACCTAACAATAATAATGTAAGGGCACAATAATAAAAATATTGGGGTTATAGGATACAACAATCACAATAAGGGGGTTACACTAAAAACAATAAGGGAATATACTAGAAATATAGGGACCTAACATGCCCATGTCCTTTAAAAAAGTGTTGTCCTCAATTCTTGAGTAACTCTAGATGCTTCCATATAAAATTCTCATCCTCCCATGTATAACCTTCAGTGGGTAAGTTCTTCCACTTGATGAGATACTCTGAAATTGATCGATTTCGTAGCTGTCGAGTTCTTGTTTCTGTGATTGCTGTAGGTTCCAATGTGATTTTTCCTTCCTCATCAAGTTTTGGAAATATTGTTTGACCCAGAAGTTTGTCACCCATAACCTTCTTTAAGCATGAAACATGGAAAAATGGGTGCAGTTGCGAAGAAGTAGGAAGCTCCAATTTGTATGCCATAGTACCAATATTTAGCAACACCTTGTAAGGACCATAGTAATTTGAAAATATTTTATTATCCTTCTTAGCTTGCTTGAGCGAAATTTTTTGGTATGGCTGTAGCTATAAAAATACCAAGTCTCCTACATCAAAGCTTCTCTCATTGCGATGTTGATATGCCTGTTGTTTCATTATATTTTGTGCCAAATTTAGGTTATCCTTTAAGAGTTGGAGAACTTCTTGTTGATGCTCGATGTGATCTTCCATTGCTTGAACCTTAGAATTTTCTCTTAAATATGATGTGATGGACAGTGGATGACATCCATAAAGTGCCATAAATGGGGTCATTTTTTCTACAGTATGGAAGGAAGTGTGATACCACCATTCAATGAGAGGTAACCGCTTGACCCATTGTTTTTTCTTATCAGATACAAAACAAGGAAGATATCATTCCAAACATTTATTCACTATCTGAGTTTGACCATCGTATTGAGGAAGATGAGATGAGCTACGAGCTAGCTGAGTACCCAAACTAGAAAACAATTTCATCCAAAAATTTCTAGTAAAAATGGGATCTCTATCACTTACAATAATATTTGGGTTTCCATGTAGCTTTTGAATTGTTTCCATAAATGCAGTAGCAATTTTATTTGCTTTAAATGGAAGAGATAATGAACAAAAATGTGCATACTTGGTAATTCTATCAACTAGCACCATGATGACACTCTTTCCTTCAAACTTAGGTAAACTTGTGATAAAATCAATTGAAATATCCTCCCAACATTAACTTGGAAGGGATAAAGTTTGTAGAAGACCCAGGGTCTTAATTGTATCAAATTTATTTTTCTGGCAGACCAAACATTCTGCCACAAAATTTTGAATATTAGATTTAAGGCCATCCCAAAAAAATTATTTCCTCCTAAAGGAGAAGTGTTCAATTCCAAAAGAATATTTTTTTTTAGTTGGGAATTATTACAAATATATAAGTGATATTTGTACCATAAGGAATAATTTTTCAAACTAAATGTATTAGATGTACTAGGATCTTGCTACAACTTTTGAATGAGTGTCCAAAATTTTTCATCCTTCTTCCATTCATCCCTTGTTTCAATTATCCAATCTGGTTAGATAATATAAATGGCACAAAACAATGCTTCCATCTCTTCATCCGTTCTTGAGAGTGCATCTGCAACAACATTTAGCTTCCCTTTTTTGTAGATGATTTCAAATTCATAACCCAACGTCTTTGTGACCTATTTTTTCTGCTCTTCTAAAGACAATATTTTTTCTAAAAAGTGTTTAAGACTATCATGATCAATTTTTACCTTGAAGTGTCTTCCCATCGGGTAAGGTGGTCATTTCTTTAGTGCATGTAGTATTTCCAACATTTCCTTCTCATAAATAGCTTTCTGTAAATACTTTCCTTTGATTGTATGACTTTTAAAAGCAATGGGTCTTCCTTCTTGCATTAAAACAACACCTATTCCATTTCCTGAGGCATCACATTCCATAATAAAGTTTTTTTTGTGAATTTCTGTGTAGCTAAGACTAGTATTAGGCACATTTCCTCTTTAATATTTTCAAAGCCCTTAGCTGCTTCAGGAGTCCATCAAAATGCATCTTTCTTTGATAATGTTGTTAGAGGTGCTCCTATTCTCCCATATTTCTTAAGAAACTTGCGATAATACCCTGTTAACCTAGGAAATCCTCACAACTTCTTTATGGTTGTGGGGACTTTCCTTTCCTTAATTGATTTAATTTTGTTAGGGTCTACGTTAACAACCTCATGAGATACAATATTACCCAGATATTCCACCTCTTGTACTCCAAAGAAACATTTGGATGTTTTTTCATATAATTGTTTCTCCTCCAATACTTTGAGCATCGTGTCAACATGTTGAACATGATCCTTCCAAGACTTCCTGTAGATTAGTATATCATCAAAAAATACTGTTACAAATTTTCTAAGGAAGGGTTTCAAACTAGAATTCATCAACCCTTGGAATGTTGAAGGTGCATTGGTAAGGCCAAAAGGCATGAACAAAAATTCATAATGACCCTCATGAGTTTGAAATTTTTTTTTCAAAATATCTTCTGTCTTCATTCTAATTTGATGATGTCCTGAATGAAGATTCAACTTGCTAAAATAAATTGCTCCATGTAATTCATCCAATAACTCATCAATCACTCGTATGGTAAATTTATCTTTAATAGTGAGGTTGTTGAGCTCCCTATAATCTGGAGACATGAACCATGCTCCATCCTTTTTGTGGACCAATACTACTGGAACAAAGAAATAACTTTGACTAGGTTGACTTATACCAACCTCGAACATTTCTGAAATCATACATTCAATTTTACTATTCTGGAAATAAGGATATATGTAAGGCATGATGTTTGGAGGAACACTTCCTAGAATTATATTAATAGCATGATCATGATCACAAATAGGTGGGATTCCTTTGGGAGATTCAAACACCATGGAATCATTGTCCAAGACTTTTTGGAGATCTGGAGAAATAAATGATTTTGATGTTGGAAATTATAGTGAGCATAACTATGCAGTTACACCTAGTTGTTTTCCTTCAGAAGCTTTTTCATGACATTAGAGCTTATTATATTTCCCAACTTCCCTTCAATGCCCCATAATTTCACTTCCTTTCCTCACAAAAAAAGTTTCTTGAAAATTTCATGAAATTAAAAGCTACTATCAAAAAGATCGTAACCATTATACTCCTAGTACAACATCAACACCTCCCATTGGAATGGAAGGAATTGGTCTATTCAATACATATTCCCCCATGGTTAGCTTGATATTATGGCATTTTCAAGGGAAATTTATAGATCCTACATTTGCAACCATCACCTGACATTCTGGTGTTGGGTATAGGAAACAATTCAATTCCTTTGCTACATTACAATGAAAAAAATTATGGGTACTACTCAAATCAATCAACACTATTACCTTTTTCTTCTTGATATGTCATTCTATCTTGGGAGTTTGAGGAGCGGTGATTCTTGCCAGTGGATTGTATGCGATATGGTTGGACTCATTCCTGCTTCTTATAGGGTTGGTTCTTGGTGTATATCCTCTTCTTTTGATGTTTCTTGTACATTTTCTTCTTCCTCTTCACAATCTGTGTAAAATAATTTATTCTCGTCACACTTATGACCTTTAGTGTATTTTCTTTCACAACTGTAGCAAAGCCATTTTGATCTTTTTTCTTCCAATTTTTTTGGTGTCAACCTTATAGGTTGTGGAAGTCTAGCAGTAGCAACACTTCCATATTTATATATGTGAGTGGTAGGCTTCTTTGTCGCCATAATTTTACATTCAATTTTTATTCCCAATCTGAATGCCTTCTCCAATGAATCAGGTTCCCAAATGTGAACTTCATGTTGGATGTTATCCTTTAAAGTCCCTATGAAGACATCAATCTTGTGTTCCCTTCGAATATCAGTTACCCTTATATTCAATTTTTGGAATTCCTCAATGTGCTCCACCAATGAACCATTTTGTTTGAGATTTATCAAATGGCTAAATAAGGTGTTGCTCTTTGTATCCTCATAATGAGCTATCTTTTCCTTCTTAAAAATTGATCAAGTGAGAATTTTTTTACGGGAGCAAAGCCATAGATACCGTACAAATGTATTTTGTTCTAAATGTAAAGTTGAAATGTGTAATTTTTGTGTGTTTTGCACATTATTCAGATCAAAATATTGCTCCATCTGTAGTATCCATGTTACAGGATCCTTGCCACCAAAATTCCTCTTATTAAACTTTGGAATATGGTGGTTTTTACATCCAACATTAGAGTTTATGAAATCATGATTAAAATTTATTTTTTTCCCATCATGAGTTTCCTCTACTATCTTTTTTCCATTACGAAAAGTTTCTTGTATCGACTTTGTCAAACGTTCCGTGTCTGCTTTTAGATCATTCTTTATGTTTTCCATGTTGCCTTTCATGTCATCCATCTTAGCTCCCATGCCAGCTTCCATGCCCTCCATCTTAGCTTCCATGCCATCCATCTTAGATTCCATGCCTTTATTCAAACCATCCATCTTAGCTTCCATGCCTCTCTTCAAAACTTCCATTGCATTTTTGTTGCTCTTTTTGAGAGTGCAATTTGCTACACTTTCTCTTGTAATTTTGATATGTCATGTTGCTATTACTCATCTTCATGAGTCATAGTAGAATCTTATAAAGGCTTAATGGATGTTTAATTGTTTTTAGGGGGAATTTTAGAACCCAATATTGATATCTATTCTCCAATATGCCCTTGGAATCAATTCAAAGTGATTTTTCACACAAGACTTATGCAATTTGAAAAAAAATACACACCTTTTTCTTTCTTTTGAGGATCTCGATATTGAAACTGAATTACCTCTGTGATTTCGAATCTTCAATATCTGAAATTAGGCCCTTTAGTAGCCCTTTGAAGCTTCTTTGAAATGCCATAGGTCTGACATCATTTTGATTCTTCAAGGGAAATTTATGCCCAATCTCCCACAATGACCTAATTATGAACTGGTTCAGTAGAAAGAACTTGTATGGAGTGTCACATGTCACTGTTTCTTCCTTCGTCTCTAAAATGGATAAATAGCAAACTAAAGTTTGTGTACTTGCGACCAATGTTTACAAAATTCCAATACGATTCTCACAGAGAGAGATATGACGATTTTTCAACAGCCAACTATTTGAGATGAAATTCGGGAGCCTAAAAAACCCTAACTTCCACAGATCATATCTCCGGAAATATTGTGAACCAAGATCCGAAATTTTTACAAGACGTTCCTTCAGATTTCATCTTCACTCTATAAATATTTCAAATTATTTACCTTCGTAGAAAAATATTTATAGTGAAAATTCCACGATGACCTATTTGGAGCAACGAAACCCTAGAATCCAAAGCTCTTATAACAAATGTTATGAAACCAACTCCAAAAATGGAACAATAGATGGGGAAGCCTCGTTTGCATTACATAAATCAAGTATTATTGGATGATACAAATGATAAAACATCCTTCTATATATAGGAGTCCATGGGGTCACAATATAATACTAGCCGACCTAACAATAATAATGTAAGGGCACAATAATAACAATATTGGGGTTACATGGGTACAACAATAACAAAAAGGGAGTTAGAATAACAAAAATAAGGGACTCTACTAGTAATATAGGGACATAATAGAGTATATCGTGGATTGTGGCCAGAAAAAATAAGATGTATCAAAAGACAAAGAACTAGAAGAAGGAAGAAAATCAGAGTCCATTGCAAAAGAAGCTGCAAATTTCGAAATCTTAGCCAAATCAAATGTGTCATGAGGTAATATGCCAAATATTTTTTTTTAACTACAATTCTGATGATTCTATTGAGGTTGATAGTTAATATGGGAAGAGTATTGGTGTCATTGAGGATGAATATGAATCAACATTGGTTGTGATCAAATAATTAGCTACTCAAGTAGATATACTAACAGTTGCATGTAGAGATCATAATAAAGTGTTGCATATTTGTGATGTGAAGGAGAGAAATATCAAGGAGGAGCTCACAACCTTGAGAAACCAGCTGATATATTCAAAAACAAATGAAGAAATTATGTGCAACAAGAAGAAGGAAAAAGAATATTATGTAGAATCTCTTAAAAATGTAATAGAAAAATTAAGAGATAAAAAATAAGAGAATGACCAACAAATTGAAAAAGTTAAGAGGATCATGGTGTAGAGAAAATATAGTATTCAATTTGTGACTAGCCATGACAATGTTGGAAAAAATAGACAAAAAATTCTTCAATATCAAAGACAATATTTGAAAGGAGTTCCTATGAAAAGAAAAAAATTCATTCCTACAGTCTATAGTATAACAGTTAAAAGAGAAATCACAATTCATTTGGTCCTTTGCTAAGAAAAAATAAGTGTTTTAATTGCCATCAATTTGGACATATCACAACTCTTTGTAGGAGAAAATTGGACACAGGCATCTAGTAGTTTGGAAAAAAAGGAATGAGATCTTCATTCAGGTATACAAGTTCATTTAATGGTTTATGTTATGCTTGTAACCATTTTGGCCATAAGACGGTTGATTACCAGTCTAGTATGAGAAATTTAAGATCTAACATGGAAAATGATGGATCAGATCCATTGGCCTCTTATCTTCATTGTGTAGAATGTTTTATGTGTCATAGTTTTGGACACATGGATAAGGATTGTAGGATGCCTAAATCCATGAGACCATCAGTTCAGAAGCAACAACCAAAATGACATGAAAAACAAAGGATTGAACCAGGAGCAATCTGGATGAAAAATGAGGAATGGTTAGGAAGGCATGGTATTTCTCTTTTCTCATGTGATGAGGATGAAAAATGGTACATTAGTAATGGATGTTAACATCACATGTCAGTATATAGGAGAAAATTTCACTTCTTGAAGAAAAAAAAGTTGTCATATTGTTTTTGAAGGAAGTGAACCAAAAAGAGTATTGGGAAGTGGTAAGGAAAACCTCTGTAAAAAGGGGACCAATGCTGAAGATGTAGGGCTCATTCAGGGTCTTAAGCACAATATTCTAAGTGCGAACCAAATGGTTGATGGAGGCAAGGAAGTGGTCCTCAACTCCAAAGGTTTCTTCATGAAGAAATAAGTATCAAAGAAGGTAATTTCTAGAGTCAAGACACAATATATTATATATCTGTTCAAGGGAAGAGTGAAAATTAAGAAGATTCCAATAGAGTACTCATCCTCATCTAAATCATAGTAGAAGAGATCAACACATGTTGTACGCCACTCTTACATGGTAGATCCTTTAGACTTCAAAATGGATATGAAACCTTCAAAGGATGAAGGAGAGTATTTGACACATTTTTTTATTGCATGTAGTTATTTTTTGGGGAGTTTTATGCTTGTCCATTTTTATTATGGGTTCTTGGTGATGGATTATTGCTACTGAAATTTTCTTGTCTAGGTCTCGTGTCCTTCACATTGCAATATTGATCCAACCTTCTTCTTATCCTTCACTATTTTTATTTTCTACACCTCTATTGGAACTAATTTTTCTATTTTTCCTCATCAAATGACTCTTAGTTCACTTTAGTGTTCTCTCCCCTCATCTGCTTCCTCCCATCCTACTTCACGTGTTAACCCTAATTATATTCTACTCTTTCTTCCCACTTCTTCTTTCTCATAGGATACTTCATCTTTTCCTCAACCCTCCTCTAACCTTCCCTCTCCCATTTTCATCCATTTTCTTGAGCCTCTTCCAAATCCAGAATTGGAACCTAACACCCCTCCCTCTTTAAGGCCATCATTTGTTTATTTTTTAAATCCTAAATTGAAACCTAACACCTCATATTATTTAATTTCATCTCTTGAACTTGTGTTAAGTCCTCACATGAAACTTAAAAGGTCCTCTCCGTGATCCGAATTTATGCAGGAATGAAAAAGAATACACATATAACCATAAGTAGAAATATGCATTAGAAATAATACTTCATTTTAGTAATATCAAAGAACTGAAATTTTTTTTGATACAGAATGAAAATAAACTATTTAGGGCGCTGGTTGCTTATCTCTGAGAAGAGATGTGATGGCTACAGGACTCTGAACTATTTTAAAATCAGGCTTGAGGGCATATTTATTATTGAGAAACAATGTAAAACTCTAAACATCCAAAAACCTAACCCTAGGAGATGAAGCACCAAAACTATGGGCCCCGTTTGGGTAAATTGGTACATCAACTTCCCATGGACGTAAAATTGGCATACGATCTTTGTTTGACGCGCACCATACCTCATTAGAAATATTTATTTGAGTACTACAAATTTTTATGTCATCATTATAGTTAATAGTACAATTTTTCTCCCATTTTTCCTCATAAAACGACGTTTAGTGCCTCAAAATGGCTCCAGAAGTTCAGGCCCCGAAAAAATATTAAAAATAATAAGTTGTATTACAATTAAGGAAACTCGAAAATTGAAAGAAATAATGGTGAGGACCCAAGTGGAATAGGTGGGTGGCCACCAATATCCACATGGATAATTCCTCCCCCCTTAGGAAGAAATGGTCCCCATTGCGTTGATTTCGTCCATGAGATGAGGAAACTTCTCCTGAATTAGTGAACCACTTGCCTTGGTGCAGGAGTTGGAAAACATTGACAACCTGATACGACTGGATTTCTTGCTGGTGAGTGTTCTTGATTTGCATGTCCATGATGCAATCCGTGGTGGTGTGTTCCATGCAGTATGGTTTTAACTCTATTGGTGTGAGTGGTTCTGCAATGTCAGAGGTGTCTAGTAGTGGTGGGAAGTAAGGCCGAAGGTTGTCCACATTGAATACTAAGTGCAGACCAAGAAATGGTGAAATACTAAGCTCAAAGGCATTGGTCCCTACAGCATTGGTGATGGTGTAAAACCCATATGGGGCAGGAAAAGCTTGCATTCGGGTCTAGTGAGGCACTCCTTCTACAAATGTAGCCACACTTTATTGCCCAAGTGGAAGTTGTGTGGCACCCGATGTTGATCGTGTTGTTTCTTGTACTTAGAATTGGGTCTATCCAATATGTCATGAACCTGTTGGCAGATGTGATGAATGTTCTCAATGAAGTTGTTCTATTTTTCAACTCTAGACTAGACACGAGCTGAATTGGCCTGAGTAGCCGCAAATGGCATGACTATGTCAATGAGACATAATGGCTGGAATCCCAAGCCCACTTGAAAGGGGTTCTAGCCAGTTGAGGTGTGGAGAGCCCAGTTATAACTATGCTATAGATAGGGAAGTCTTTCATCCCATGTGTGTGGATGCTTTGAATTGTACATGTGCAGAATGTGTACAATCATCTTGTTGACAACCTCTATCTGGCCATCAGTTTAGGGATAGAAAGTTGTGGACTTGGTGAGCTTGGTGTCTAGCATTGAAAAGATGCTCAACCAAAATGTGTTGAGGAACTTGCTATTGCAATCTAAGATGATAGATTATGGGATCCCAAAGTGCACCCACACTCGTTCAAAGAATAGTTTAGCAATGGCTTTTGCAGTGATATTCTTCTTGAAAGCCACTATAATGGCCATCTTCAAGAATATTTAGATGACCATGAAAACAAAGTCATTTCCATGCTTAGTAGAAATAAGGCCTGATATGTAGTAAATTGAGATGGATTCCTAAGGTCGACTAGGAGTAGGTAGCGGAGTATAGAGGAATTTCTTCTGGATGCTTGGTTTGGTAATGGCGCAAGTAGTACATGATCTAATGCACTTCCTGACATCCTGTCAAAGGTTTGGCCAATATAAGTACTTCTGCAGTACTGCTACTATTTTCTCGAGCCTGACATGCCCATCAAATCGACTGTATTGCACTTCCCAAATCATTTTGGAATGCTCGCTTGAAGGAACACAAATATATCCCAGGTGACATAACAATGCATCGAGGAGGTGAAAATTTTGAACTTGCATACCCTCCAAGAGTGTAAAATTATGGGTCACCGAATTATGGGTCACTCTTGTAGAGAAGCAGCCAATCAAAATTCCCGTGCCCACAAGAGTTGAAAAAGGTGGTTAGCGCCACGATCGGTGGTCGACTGAGGCAGTCTACAATATTATTGGTGATTCCCTTCTTGTACTTGATGTTCAAATGAAACTGTTGTAGATATATGGACCACTTATAATGGCGATTGTTCTACAACTTCCCTTGTAGGGGTTAGTGGTTTGTGTGGATGAAAATTTCCTTCCCCAAAATGTAATGCTTCCAATGTCGCTGAACCTGCAAAATGGAATAATTTCTTTCTCATAATTAGGATACTTGCGGACTGTGTCAGACAATGTCTCACTTTGATATGCCACTAGATGCCCCTGTTGAGTAAGAACTACCCCAATAGCATAGTCAAAGGCATCTGTCTCAATCTTAAATGGTTGTTGTAAATATGGTAATGCGAGTAATGGGCAGAGAAGAGGAGATTTTTTAATTCTATGAACACCTTTTGTTGAGATTTTGACCAAAATAATTCTTCTTTCACTCTTCCCTTGGTGATTTGACTCAAGGGCCAAGTGATATGAGAGAATCCAAACATGAACCTGTGGTAGAAATTAGCACGCCATTTACTTCCTCAATTCCACAAATTTCCCCATATTCTCCTAACATGACATACTTCCTCACCTTCATCATCATCTAGGCAATCCTAACTTCCTAATTTATTCAAATGTTTCCTGCCATGATACCAACTCTAGCAAGCGGTACCTCCGTATGGAACATCTCTCTCGATTTCTCTAGCCTTTTTTACTTTCTGCCAAATAATTCTCTCTCACACCACTCTCTCTTCTGCACAATCATCCATAATAACACACAACAAAAATTTGAAAAAAAAAATGGCCTCCAACGCAAACGAAAATCTAGTCCTTTCAAGAAGGCCAAGAATTTGGCTTGATTTCTTTTCAATTTCCCCAATCCCCATGCAAATTTTATCTTTGTTTTTTCATGAGGGTTCTTAAGAAACCCTCTTGGTCTAGCCTTCATTGGGTTATCCCTCAATTCTCTTTCAAATAAAAGAGCGTGAGATTTTTGTTTGCTTCTTTGTGATCCATTCTAATTACAAAGGAGATATTAGGGGTGGATTTATGACTAAAGCTTCCATTCTAACCTAGATAAAGAAATTCATGCTCATTTGTTTCCATATCATTGATCCTTTCGATTCAAAGACATGTGTAGTTATTTATTTAGATATAAACTGAGTTTCCTTAATAGTCGATGAAGGTGATGTCTGGAGAACCCCTTTGAAAATAACTTGGTTACAAGTAAGCTAAATCACCCAACATAATAATTTTGGGAGACACATCCATCTTCTCATAGTGATGGATTTAGAATTTTTGTGCTAAGGAAATGTAGACTTTGATCCATCAAACATTTCTCACCACTTTTTAGAAGACAATCATCCTTGATGACACGACTGATGACTAATATCCATACATCTGAAGAGAAGGAACAGGATCAAAAAACATGAGGAATATCCTCCTTTTCTAGTTTTCAGAGAGCACACTAGGACATCCCATATATACTTATGTTTTTGAGATTTTTAGCAATTATTATTTATCATAAACTGATTCCTATCAAACAGTGTTGATTTTGTACAACCCATATCTTTATTAAAATCTTCCCTACAATCTATTTGCGGGAGGATGTGGTGATTTATGCATTAAAAAAAATATATCCCTCATTGAAAATATAGAAAAATTTCATACTACCCTCCCAAAATCTCTAATACATATGATTGGTTGTGATTGGTTCGAGGGCCTCTAATAATTTTATCAAATAAATACATTGAGACAAAATATTAGGGTAAATTAGGACTTTGACACCAAAAATAATGTCCATCATTGTCCCATTTATAAATTTCAGCAATTTTATTCTAGGCGCTTGAACCCATCCAATTTTATAGCTCATTGAGCTATGAATTATCCTCTAATCGCAAATATGTTCATATGAAATAATTCTATAACTCAATTTGAGCTCTATTTCCTACATGCCACCCCAAATTTTCAATTATTACTTGAGCCATTTTTTTTTAGATTTTCGAGATCTTAGAGCCTTGATCTAGCGAATAATCATTTTTGGGCTTCAGAATGTAGCTTTGGTGAAAATAATTGCACACAAAACCCATATTCAATATTCATGATCTTAGGATCCTCGATTCCTAACCCTCCATGGAATTTACGTAACTGAAACATATTCCAATTGGCTAGATGGAATTACTCTTCATTTTCTTTCCTCCTTGCCAAAGAAACTTTCATATATGGCCACCAATTTCATGTACAATTCCCTTGGGACCTAACATACCTGAGACAATATCTACATGGAGAGAAGATAACACAGATTTGATTAAAAATACCTTGCTGATTAAATTTAGCCATCATGCACCACAAGAATAAATTATTTTTTTAGTTTTTACAAAACCTGTTCCCATTCATTTGCATTAGTTGATTCCAGGGAGAGGGGGATTCCTAGATATTTGAATGTTTTTCGATCATTCACTATTGGATATTCTAGAGCTTTAGGTATATCGTTTAAAATTTCTTCTGAGAAGTTCCAACCATACAAATGAAATTTCATTTTATTAACCATTCCACTCAGAAACAAATGATACTCATTCAAAATTATTTAAAAATAAACTCCAACAATTTTAGAGGATCCTAAAATAAAAGTAGTTTGATTAGTGAATTTCGAGTGTTTAACTGCTTTAATATTTTGGGAAATACTTAAGCCAACTATCTTATAATAATTTCTTCATTTTTCCAAGTTTTTACTCATACTTTCAGCCATAATTATATAGATAAGAGGATAATGAGCATTCCAGTCTGAGACCCCTTGATGCAATAAAGAAATTTTATGGGTATCCATTCACTAGAGGCACAATCCATGGGGAGTCTATACATGCTTTAACACATCTAATGAAGTCCTTACAAAATCCCAAATTTTCAACAATCAAAGAGGTAAATTAATGCCTTACCGAATCAAAGGTATTCACCATGTCAAATTTGATCACCAACCTAGCTTCACCTACCTCCTTACTGAAGTGTATTACTTCCTCTACAAAAATAGTGTTGTCCAAAATTTTTCTTTTTTGCATAAACCCACCTTGATTTTCTGAAATAATATCTAGCATTAATGTTTTGATCCTTGATGCTATCATATTTGTCAAAATTTTGTAGGACTTGTTGCATAAAGATATGGGTCAGAAATGAGAGAAAGAGACTAGATAAATTTTTTTGAGATTGAAGGTGAGGAATGAAGAGTTTACACCACCTCCAAATTTATCTTTGTTTCTCATTCCATTAAAAATTATATTGAGATCCTTTTGATAATATGCCAAAAACGTTTGATAACAACTTGTGGTAAAAGAATGTGTGCCTAGTTCTTTATGTCTATCGAAATCCCAAACTTATTCCAATACCTCTACTTCTATTAGTTTAATCTCAGACAATGGAGGGAACACATTAGAGAAAAAATGATATATATTCTTATCAACTCAACAATCTTCCTGAGACAAGGACAAGAAATGGTTCAATGATTATTTCTTGATTCCATCAAAAGATGTCAACTACGAACTTCCCTTAGGAAATATTTCCTTGGATATATTACGAGTGTCCCTTACCTTTGTATGTTTGTGGAAAAATAAGGTATTGTTGTCCACAACTTGAAGCCATAAGCTTCCATATTTGGACCTTGAAAAATCTTATTCACAAGACATTTCCCCATAATATCCTTTTCCTTTTCAAAGTAGCATTGTTTCATTGGGATTGTTGTCATTGGATGCTAGTGAGTTTCTAATTATCATACTAATGCAAGCCACTTTTGTCAAGGAGATTGATATTATTCATTTGCCCATTTAGGTAGAGATTGCTTCAATGTCTTTGTTTTTGAATCCCATATGAAAGCCGAGGAGCCAATGACTAAGCTCTTCTAAGCTTGTTTAATCAATTCTTCTACTCCTTTTTTTGTCCATGTTGGATTATACCTAAAGGGAATCAGGTATAGATCATCCATATGATATATTTATAATGATATTGTTTGATGGTGAGATTATCATTGAGGCTTGACATCTAAGGCATATTCCATCCCTTTTAAAAGGCATCAATTGTGAATTAAAAACCTATCCAGGCGAGATATAATATAATTGTGTTGATATCGAAGGCATATTCCATCCCCTTTAAAATCCATCAATTGTTAATTAATAACCTATCCAAGCAGGATATAATATAATTATCCCCACTCCTTTTGTTTCACCATGTGTATTTCCCTTTTTGGGGAAAGGTCGTCTAGATCCCTCTCACTAATAAAATATTCCATTCTCTCCTTAAAGGGATCTCATAGTGGACTTCATCCTCTTTTTTTTGAATTCATAAGGATAGTATTAAAACCACCTCCCACAATTTAGTTCTTACGCCAAGGTTCTCCTTGAGAGAGATACGGGAATCCATTAATTTCTATTTGTCGCCATAGAGAATTCAGGCATACACATTGATGAAACGGGTTTTCTCCCACACACAATTTTTTTTCCAATAGCATAACTACCCACAATTTCACCTAAGTACTTTCAATGAGTTTTAAATGGAAGCTATTGATAAAATGCCTAATCCACTTGAGGCTCATTTTTAGTTATGTGCTAGGCAAGATCTATAAATCCAAAAGATGTTAGAAGCATTGATCACATTATATTATTCAAGCTTAGTCTCATGTACTAATAATATCCATAACCTTTCCTAGTATACCATGTGCTTAACCTATATGAGTTTTAGGGCGATTCCGAAAGCCCTTATATTCCAAGATAGAAGCTTAATCATATTTTAGGAGATTTATCTTCATTAAATTCACATTTTTCTAACCCGTTTGATCCCTTATTCCCCATTTATTTTACGATCTTCGTGATTACTAGTTGACTGTCGAGTAATACTCTTCCTGTCTTATTAAATGGTATCCATTTTTCATCTTTTTTCTTTCGATGTCGTGACTACTCCCTTCATCCACCTAGGTTAAGGTTTGAGCCTTATTATGAGTTATAATAATTGAGAAATTACCACCCTCTTTAAATCCTACTTTTGGCGAGGCTCTAATGCGCTTTTCTACAACATTTTATGATTTCATTTGGAATGGATTTGTAATATACACATCTAAATCATTCTTAGAAGTTGGGACCCCTAATGGCCTCCTCCTCCTTGGCTTTGGACTAGTTTTTAAAAGCGTTGAAAGTGTTTGAAGACATCGAAGTTGCATTCATGTTTTCTAATTTTGATTCTTGGTTTCATTTTATTTTCCCTTATTCCATCCATGATTTTGTTTCTTTCAATGTTGCTCCTACTCAATTGGTTTTTGTAGATGTTAATTTTCTTGGTTTTTCTTGTAGTCTTTAGAAAAATTACCATAATCATGGCAAAACAAACACTTGAATGAGATATTTTCATAATATAACATTTGGAAATGAGTCCATCCAACAGTGTAAGATTTATTTTCGAAGGAGAACCTTTCTCAAGATATACCTCTACACATATTTTGGCACACTGAATCTATGGGTTTTTAGCTTCTACTCGATCCAAATATATCCCAACACCATATCTAATTGCTTGAAGGAAATTATCACTCGAAAACTATAGAAGGAGTCAAGGAAACTTAAACTAGACAGAAACTTCATTTGGAATATCTGCATTAGGATTCATGTCCAAGTACCAGTTTTTGAAATACATACCCTAAGATCCAAAAAAATAAGGTCTATTTTTTAATATGGCATCTTTCTCCGCCTTGAACTCAAACATGAATGCTAAAAAGTCATTACTACTGTCATATAACCTAACTTTTCCCTTCACCATTGATTTCCAATTTTTTTCTATCCATGCCCCCATGGATTTGCGGGACGGACACATTCCGTGAAATTTTTCATCAAATCCCATTCAACAAATTCCAAAATAGTTATTAAAGCACCTACATGGAGAGCCATTGAAGGTATTTCCTCTGATTTATCCATGAATTTTGACTAATATCCTTTACTCTTGTGATTTTTGAAAAGTGCAACCATGAGAGATTAGAAAATCATGGTCTCATCATCATCACTAGGAGGGGGAGGAGTCCCCTCTAAGATTTCCATCATAGATAAATCCAAGGTTTCTATAACAGTGTTCAAACCCTCAGTCATAAATAAAAAATATATTCTCCAACAATTTTATTTCTCTTTTGTAGAAAAAGTAAATATGAATTAAGCTCAAATGCAACTAGAGTGAATTATTGTTTGCAATATTTGTCAAGGAATCCACCATTAAGAATACAAGTATAGAAGATTTAGCTACTTAGGAACATAAGGAAGCCAATATTCTTAAGATATGAAATGCTTTTGATTTCTGTAATGTCTCCTCTTAACCCCTTCATTTTATTTTTATTTTTTATAATCTAATATAATTTGGTGCTGCTAGTTGTCACCGTCATTTAGATACACTATTGAGTTTTCCACCCTTCTGAAATTCTATTATACAGAGTTTACTATTTTTACATATGTATCTTGGATCATTATTTTAACTTTGATTTACTCCTCCAGTAAGGTTTGTGGTGACTTATATTGTACATATATACATGTATATCAATATCTCGACTCTACATACCCACGGTGGATGTACCCCTATGGTTCCCTAGATTATATCCATGCATACCTTATTTTTGTATACCCTTCTTTATAGAGCTCCACGTATATGTTTTAGTATTTCATTCTATTGTTCTTAATATTTCATCGTAACTATATTATGCACTATGGGTAAGTCGTTATACCATGCCCATAAGCGGGAAGCTATGGTTGAACATCGAATTGATCCAACGTTCCTCATGACTTAATTCGATTTATGAAATTTCCCTATTGTAGTTACTCTGCGTTCACTTTAGTCTTTCAGTCATGGTTTGGATGGAATAATTTCTCGATCCTCTGTCACCATAGAGATTTTGTATCCTTTTCATTATGACACAATTTTTCTGGGAGTAGACGACATTGAAGTCGTCGTACTTACTTGCTACGTTGGCAAGTTGGAATTTATGTGGTAAGGATTGGATAGATCATTGTGCTCTCCACGTCGATTGGTTTGCATGGCCTTCTGAGGATTTAAAGCCTGAGATGTGATCCCTCACCCTTTTTTGTTCATGGATAAACGCCAGCGTTGCACCTTGGAATTTTATATTTGTAACCCCTATGAGTTCATTTACCATGCCAGTCATGGAATTAGATTGGATGTACCACGAAATCGATTCCAATAAATTTCTCATTTATAAATTGGACGACTGTGAAAGGGTTCTCAATTTTTCCCAATTCGAACCGTGGCCTCCCATTGATCGAATGACAAGTGGACGACGTAGATAATTCATATCAGATAGGGTTTTGTTCATTGGGTTTAGCGAATCGTGTTAACTCTGAAGTTGCAATTTGAGATGTTCTTTGGCTCTTCGTTTCTCTGGATCGGCTTCTGGTGCTTATACTCTGTTCAATTGGGGAAAACGCACGTCAAGCTCTCTCCAGCTTCTGATCATCCCCATAATTTCAGTCTCATCTCCATTCAGGTAAATGAATTGAGTCGTTTGTGTTGTTTTATTACCTAAACATTTACATTTAAAAGATAACCGCCTCAGCCACTCATAATTCGATCTCTGGTTGATTTTGTTCTACTCTTTTGGCTTGATGTTTATTCTGTCGATCCTTGATAAGTTCTGTTCTAATGTTTCACCCTTGTTGGTTAGGAATTTCTTCTGCTCATGGTTTCCGTGACCATGCTTGGTTCGTTCACCGAGGTTTCCTTGACTCTCCGCAAGAAGTCACTACACAGGTATGCCATCGGTTTGTTGGAAATCATTTAATCTAGTTTTGTTTGGATCTGGCGAGCGTTTTCACCATATCCATTTTTACTTCTTTTTTTTCAGGTCGTATTGGGTGGCCGAGCCCCCAACTCTTATAGGTAACCCTTTGTTTTGTTATGCTCAGTTCAAACATGAAATATTGTGAATTTTCCTCAGTTCGTCTGGTTAAATCAATCTCTCACATTTCCCTCAATTGATTTCAGGTAGGTTTGAATCTCATCGAGGGTTTTCCTCCTTGATAATTTACGGATTTATACTTTACCTAGCTTGATGTCGTCATACCTTAGAGTTCAGGTCGGTATCAACGCGTCCTCCATCCGAGCATGAAATAGCTTGCTCGTTGTTGTTATACAAAATTTATATGGACACTTCAAGTTTTTGTATTATTAACAAAAATTTTCTAATGTAATAAGGATTTATGCCCGAAACTGGGACTGTTAACAATTTTATGAATTTCTCGAATTAATTAAATTTGGTAGTAATATCATGGACTCACGATAGCCTTAATTCACAAGTGGTTTAAAAGTGGGGCGTATATATATTCTATTGACTGTCTGTCTCTATTAATAGTGATTTCAAATCATTTCCCGACTTCTATCGTTACGCTAATACTCATGTGAAATGTTTTTCCCTTCAGAATTTTTATGCTTAGAATTTTATAAGTCTGCCAGTCTTAATTTTTCCTTCTGTAGTTATCTATGGCTAGTGAGCCATTTCAGATGTATATGGTTCAGTCTATATTCTCTTGTTCAGTGAATAATAATGACATCTCACAAGCTATTTGATCAATTAGATAGATTGATAATAACAACTGCCTTGTTAAGAATTAAATTCCTGAATCCTTCAGGGTTTTCATGGTTATGTGACACAGTTGAGTTTTCTTTTCTTTCAAGTGACTATTCCATAATTGTAGCAGGGTTTCAATTATGTTCCCACTGGTTTCTTGTCTCCTAATAAAAGTAGAAAGGTTCTGTCATAATCACCATATTATTTTTCTATGTGATGTAATAGTCCTTATCATCCAGCTTTCTTTCATTTATTAGTCTCATCCTCATATAAGAGATTTTTTTTCATTATACTGAATATTCGTTGGCAGCCTCATGCTAGTTATTTTGAGTGCCTGGGTTTTACCATTTTTGCTTCGACTGTGTGAACTCCTATACAGATTACTCTCGTGGTTATTTTCCTTCACTAACTGATCTTTACTTCATTCTTTTATAGAAATAGATTGGTACATGCAGGAACTAATTTCTATTGTGTTTCTGTTTGTGTATAGATGGTGCATTTTCTCTAGAACATCATGGGTTCTCACCCATTTACTATACAACTCAGCTTACAGTTCATCTATTTCTATTTTAGATAATTGTATAGGAAGTCTCATATTGCTTTCTCATAGGTATACATATCAAATCATTCTATTAAATCAGAAGCAGATTAAAGTTAAATCTCCAATTTATCTGTGGAGTAATATGTATCCTCAGATTTAAACCAACCCTAGTTTAGAGATTTTGTTGGATTTTTCTCTACATATTTCTATTTCTGTAGCTATACAGAATGAAGAAGGTGAATTCCTTTTATTTAGTTCTGTTAAATGTAGGAACTAACAAATCTAATATATAAATCAAATAATTAGGTATAATCAGTTTATACAACAATAAGTAATAAACCCTATACAACTTAGAGACATACCACTGTTGCAATTGACCAACCTCCCAACCTTAGAGTTCTTTTGTCTCCCAGAATGCACCCCCGAGCTGAGATCATCTCCTAGAACAGACCAACCTCTTAATCTGTTCAGGACCAGTTTATTTAAGCTTTTTCTCCCCAAAGCCTGTTTCTAATTCTGCGTCCAGAATATCAGGATGCTTTTCTTCCTGTTTGCCTAGGCTTCCCATTTGAGGGACTGTTAAAGCTGCTTTCTGCTTTTCCCAACTTTTTACCTCTTCCCAACTACTCTCCACCTCATTGGGGAAACTAGATTTTCCTCAAAATCTAATTTGGAAATAAATTCTTTCAAGGATTTTTGAAAGATTTTTGGGGAATATTTTCCTCTATCCATCCTCATGGATTTAGCAAGTGATCTCATAATTCTCATTTTGGTCAATCTGCACAGAAATATTTTATTTATTTTTCATAATAAAATATCTAATTACATCCACACATATGCTTATCCATTTGTGGTCCACTCCCCTTAGGATTAAAGTGAAAATGTCTAGCTTTGAATGAAAAACATAAACTAGGAGTGTTACATATTCCCCCTCTGAAAGCAAACACCGTCCTCGGTGTTAGTATCTAACTATTAGAGTTCATTTTTCCCAAAAAAAAAATGGATATTTTTCCAGCATGTTAGCTTCTTCGGCAGTAAAGTGCTTCCACTACACCTTTACTCTTGCTACCGTTCGATTTCTCAGTTCAATTTCTTCCCGCTCCAATATTTGAAGCGGCTCTGGAAGGAACTCCCCTTTTGGATCCACCTGTATCACATTCCAATCAATTATGTGAGAAGCATCATGTACATATCTTTTTAATAATGAAACATGAAACACATCATGAACTCTAACATGGGGTGGTAAGGCCAGTTGTAAGCCACTGGTCCCACCCTTTCTAATACTTCAAAAGGACCACAATATCTAGGAGCCAGTTTAGCACAACTTCCAACATAAAGTGTGCTCTTTTTGGTTTTAATACGCAAATACACATGTTCCCCCACTTTAAATTCTCGATGTACCCTCTTCTTATCAGCATAGTTTTTTTGGCGATCTTGTGCTATCTTGATGTTTCTTTGTATTTGTTTAACAATTCTTTCCATCTCTTTCAAGGCATCTGGTCCCAACATTAGTTTATCCTCACATTGGCTCCAGCTCAAAGGAGTACGACATTTCCTTCCATAGAGTGCCTCAAACAGACTCATTTTTCTAGAGGATTGGTAGCGGTTATTATACGAAAATTCAACCAAATGCAAGTAGTCTTCCCATTTTGATGGCCTATCCATCACATACATTCTTAGCATATCCTCCAAAATCTGGTTGGTTCTCTCTGTCTTCCCATCTGCCTGCGGGTGATATGCAATGCTAAAATTCAGCTTAGTGCCCATGCACCCAAACAAACCTTTCCAAAAGGCTGCTGTGAACTTGGCATCCCTGTCTGAAAAAATCATCTTTGGGACCCCATGTAACCTTACGATCTCTTTAAGGAACACATCTGCTACGTGGGCTATCCCAAAATTAGACTTTACAGGTATAAAGTGTGCAACTTTGGTTAAAGTGTCTACTACTACCATAACTGAATCATGCTGGTACTTGGTTCGGGGTAACCCGGTTATGAAATCTATAGAAACGGTGTCCCATTTCCATTCTGCAACTGGGAAGGGATTTAATAGACCAGCAGGATGCTGATGTTCAACTTTGACTAGTTGACACTCCATGCATCTAGCTAAATATTCTACTACATCTCTTTTCATTCCTTGCCAAAACAAATTCTTTTTCAAAGCTGTTAAAATTTTCTGATATCCCGGATGTCCTGCATATGGCTGTTTCTGATATTCATCTATGATCTCTCTTTTCAAAGTTTCCAAATTGGGGATATACAATCTGTTTTTGTAGCAGATCAGTCCTTTTTGATTTTGAGTGTACTCAGTAATCTTCTAAATTCAGATTTGCACTACTTCAAATGTTGTCTATGTTTTGACAAGCATTTCTGCTCATAGCATCAGCAATTTTATTTTCTTTCCCCCTGATATGTTTTATTTCCATATCAAATTCACTTAGAAAAGACAACCATCTGGCCTGTCTAGCATTCAAATCAGTTTGGGAAAAGAAATATTTAAGACTAATATGATCAGTCATCAATGTAAATTTTTTTCCAAGAAGATAGTGTCGCCACATCTTCAAGGCATGAATAACTGTAGCCAACTCCAAATCATATGCACTATAATTCTGTTCATGTGCCTTCAGTTTCCTAGACTCATATGAAATAACTGAATTTTCCTGCAAAAGGACTCCTCCCAACCCCTCTCTACAGGCATATGTACATACAACAAATTCCTTGTCTGGATCTGCAATTTTCAGTATTGGAGCTGTAGTGAGTTTTAATTTTAATTGTTCAAATTTTTTTTGACATTTTTCAGTCCACTCAAATTTGACACCCTTCCTTTGTAGGGAGGTTATGGGATATGCTATGGAAGAAAATCTTTCTACAAATCTGCGATAATAACCTGCAATTCCCATGAAAGATCTCACTACTGAAACGTCAGTCCCCACAGGCCATTCCTTAACAACCTTTATCTTTTCAGGGTCAACATCCAACCCTTGTTCAAAAATAATCTGGCCCAAATATTGGATCTTATCCTTATAAAATTCACATTTGCTGAATTTGGCATACAACTGATTTTCTTCAAAGTTTGCAGCACTATTCTCAAGTGCTCTTTGTGCTCCTCCTCATTTTTGGAATAAACTAAAATATCGTCTATGAACACTAGTACGAATTTATCCAAGTACTTGTTTAACACACTGATCATTAAGCACATAAAGGTTGCAGGGGCATTTGTCAAATCGAAAGGTAGGACTACAAATTCGTAGTGCCCATATGTGGTTCTAAAAGCTATTTTGCTAATTTCTTCCTCCTTAATTTGGAGTTGGTGATAACCAGTCCTTAAATCAATCTTAGAAAATATTGTAGCTTCTCTCACCTGATCAAAAATATCATCAATTCGAGGCAAAGGGTATCTATTTTTTATTGTCAACTTATTCAGCTGATGATAATCAATGCACATTGTAAAGGTTCCATCCTTATTTTTCACAAACAACACCTGTGCTCCCCAAGGAGACATACTCAGTCTGATATAACCCTTATCTAGCAATTCTTGCAGTTGCATTTTCAGTTCCATAAGTTCAGGGGGACTCATTCTATAAGGGGCTCGGGAAACAGGTGTTGCTCCCAGCACCAAATCGATTGAAAAGTCAATCTCTCTTTTGGGGCGAAGATGAGGGATCTCGTTTGGAAAAACTTCAGTAAACTCCCTCACCACTAGCAGAGTATCCATCAGATTTGTTTCATGTTGCTATTCTATTTATTCAACATGTACTACATAAACTTGATATCCTTTCCTAGCTGTTCTTTTTAATTGCAGTGCTGATATTTGTCTTACTGAGATGGGTTTTGGTTTTCCTTTGAGAATAAAAGGTTTTCCCTATTCATCTACACAATGCAGGGTCTTATCCCAACAATTCATCAAGGCCTTTTTCTTTTCCAGCCAGTACATTCCTATCAGCAAGTCATATGAAACTAATGGTAGAATGTTTAAATTTACTTCTATTTGAAAATCATTTAATTTGATTGCTGTTTGAGGTAACTTATGAGTTACTTTCCTCTTGGTGCCATTGGCTAACTGGCCCAACCAGGATTGCTGGAATTTTTCAGTTTTAAGATTACATTTCTCTACCACTTGTGGACTAATGTAACTCAAAGAAGCACCCGGATCAATTAAAATAGTAACAGATTGGTCAACAATCTTACCTTCCATCTCAGCCACGGTAGCTTGATGTTCTGCTTGTCGATTTTCCAAGGCTGCACTGATAGTAGGTATATTTCTTGCTATGTCATTTACTGTGGTCGCTTCTCGGTCTCTCATAATCATCTGAATGTTTTGTGGGGACAATCCCTCAAGAGATGAGGTTCTCCATAGCCCCAACATTTTAGAGGCTCCCTCATTTTAACTATGCCTTCTTATTTTCTCCATCTAATTGTTTGGAACCAACTTGGGACTCAGCTGTTTGGCTTTCTTTTGGTTTATTAAATTTTTTTCTCTGATGATCCCTACCAAAATTCTTCAAATAAGCTGGTTTCCGTTTCTTCCCTTTGAACTCGCCCTTGTTTACCCAGCTTTTTCCATGCTCTCTTTTTCCCTTAAAATTCTGGTAGCACAATCTAACTTTTCTAAAAGCTTCGTCCATAGTTTTTGGATTATCAAACTCAATATTCTCTTTATACACAGCAGGCAAACAGTTCAAAATCCTTTGCACCTTTTCCTTTTCTTCTCGAACGTATGGGACATATCTCAACAGATTTGCAAATTTGGTGACAAACTCATCGATAGTGACTTGTCCCAGTCTGAGTTCATGAAATTCCTTTGCTTTATCATCATAATAGCGTTCATTTAAATAACGGTTTTTAAACTTAACCTGGAAATATTCCCAAGTAACTGTCTTTTCATCAATGGCATGCACCATTTTCGTCTCCTCCCACCACAAGGTAGCCTTACCTTGTAGCTGGTAGACAGCTAATCTGGCTTTCAGATTGCTTTCATATTCATAAACCTGGAAATATTTAATCATGTTCAACAACCAAGCTTCAGCATCTTCCTCCTTCTTCCCATCATAGGAGGGAGGTTTGATCTTTCAGAATTCCCCCTGTAATTCCTTTTTCTGTTTATACTGATGCCTAACAGCATCATCTTCCTCAGACTCATCATGTTTCCTCTTTTCGGAACCTTCACCCTCTTGGCTGTTCCACGAAGTTAATTCTCTGATGAGCCTTTCCTGCTCCCTAGTGGCTAGTGACAATCTATCATTCTGTCTTCTTAGCTCAGCCATTTCTCGTTGCAAACTGTGTAACATAGCCATCACTGGAGTGTTGGGATCTGGTGTATTATCATCATCATGCAGATCCACATAAGTTTCCTCACCTTCTACCATTCCACTTTTCTATTTCAACACCACTGTACACTAAACAACACAGATCAGTAATAAGAAAAAAAATATATATTTCTTTTTTTTTCCAATAATAAATAATTTCTACAGTAAGCACATAACAACAGTGAGTAGCACAAAACAACCCATTTTATGTAACATGGGCTTTGATACCATTTGTAATGTCTCCTCTTAACCGCTTCATTTTTTTTTTTTTTCTTATAATCTAATATAATTCGGTGCTACCAGTTGTCACCGTCATTTAGATACACTATTGAATTTTCCACCCTTCTGAAATTCTATTATATAGAGTTTACTATTTTTACATATGTATCTTGGATCATTATTTTAACTTTGATTTACTCCTTCAGTAAGGTTTTTGGTGACTTATATTGTACATATATACATGTATATCAATATCTCGACTGTACATACCCACGGTGGATGTACTCGTATGGTTCCCTAGATTATATCCATGCATACCTTAGCTTTGTCTACCCTTCTTTATAGAGCTCCACGTATATGTTTTGGGATTTCATTCTATTGTTCTTAAGATTTCATCGTAACTATATTATGCACTATGGGTAAGTCGTCATACCATGTCCATAAGCGGGAAGCTATGGTTGAACATCGAATTGATCCAACGTTCCTCATGACTTAATTCGATTTATGGCATTTCCATATTGTCGTTACTCTGCGTTCACTTTAGCCTTGCGGTCATGGTTTGGATGGAATAATTTCTAGATCCTCTGTCACCATAGAGATTTCGTATCCTTTTCATTATGACACAATTTTTCTGGGAGTAGACGACATTGAAGTTGTCGTACTTACTTGCTACGTTGGCAAGTTGGAATTTATGTGGTAAGGATTGGACAGCTCGTTGTGCTCTCCACATATATTGGTTTGTGTGGCCTTCTGAGGATTTAAAGCCTGAGATGTAATCCCTCACCCCTGTTTGTTCATGTATAAATGCCAGCATTGCACCCTTGGAATTTTATATTTGTAACCCCTATGAGTTCATTTACCATGCCAGTCCTGGAATTAGATTGGAAGTACCATGAAATCGATTCCAATAAATTTCTTATTTATAACTTGGATGACTGTGCAAGGGTTCTCAATTTTTCCGAATTCGATCCGTGGCCTCCCATTGATCGAATGACAAGTGGACGACGTAGATAATTCATATCAGATAGGGTTTTGTTCATTGGGTTTAGCGAATCGTGTTAACTCTGAAGTTGCAATTTGACATGTTCTTTGGCTCTTCGTTTCTCTGGATCAGCTTCTGGTGCTTATACTCTCTTAAATTGGGGAAAACACATGTCAAGCTCTCTCTAGCTTCTGAGCATCCCCATAATTTTAGTCTCATCGCCATTCAGGTAAATCGATTCCATCATTTGTTTTGTTTTATTACCTGAACATTTACATTTAAAGGATAACCACCTCAGCCACTCATAATTCGATCTCTGGTTGATTTCGTTCTACTCTTTTGGCTTGATGTTTATTTTGTCGATCCTTGATAAGTTTTGTTCTAATGTTTCACCATTGTTGGTTAGGAATTTCTTCTGCTCATGGTTTCAGTAACCATGCTTGGTTCGTTCGCTGAGGTTTCCTTGACTCTCCGCAAGAATTCACTACACAGGTATGCCATCAGTTTGTTGGAAATCATTTAATCTGGTTTTGTTTCGATCTAGCAAGCGTTTTCAAAATATCCATTTTTACTTTTTTTTCAGGTTGTATTCGGTGGCCGAGCCCCCAAATCTTATAGGTAACCCTTATTTTTGTTATGCTTAGTTCAAACATGCAATATTATGAATTTTCCTCAGTTCCTCTGGTTAAATCGATCTCTCATATTTCCCTCAATTGATTTCAGGTAGGTTCGAATCTCGTCAAGGGTTTTCCTCCTTGATAATTTACGGATTTATACTTTACTTGGCTTGACGTCGTCATACCTTGGATTTCAGGTTGGTATGAAGGCGTCCTCCATCCGAGGATGACCTAGCTTGCTCGTTGTTGTTATACAAAATTTATATGGACACTTCAAGTTTTTGTATTATTAACAAAAATTTTCTACTGTAATAAGGATTTATGCCCGAAATTGGGACTGTTAACAATTTTATGAATTTCCGGAATTAATTAAATTCGGTAGTAATATCATGGACTCACGATAGCCTTAATTCGCAAGTGGTTTAAGAGTGGGGTGTATATATATTATATCGACTGTCTGTCTCTATTAATAGTGATTTCAAATCATTTTTCAACTTCTATCTTCATTCTAATACTCATGTGAAATGTTCTTCCCTTCAGAATTTTTATGCTTAGAATTCTATAAGTCTGCCAGTCTTAATTTTTCCTTCTGTAGTTATCTATGGCTAGTGAGCTATTTCAGATGTATATGGTTTAGTCTATATTCTCCTGTTCAGTGAATAATAATGACATCTCATAAGCTATTTGATCAATTAGATAGATTGATAATAACAATTTCCTTGTTAAGAATTAAATTCCTGAATCCTTCAGGCTTTTCATGGTTATGTGACACAGTTGAGTTTTCTTTTCTTTCAAGTAACTGTTCCATAATTGTAGCAAGGTTTCAATTATGTTCCCACAGGTTTCTTGTCTCCTAATAAGAGTAGAAAGGTTCTGTCATAATCACCATCTTATTTTTCTATGTGATGTAATAGTCCTTATCATCCAGCTTTCTTTCATTTATTAGTCTCATCCTCATATAAGAGATTTTTTTTCATTATACTGAATATTCGTTGGCAGCCTCATGCTAGTTATTGTGAGTGCCCGGGTTTTACCATTTTTTCTTCGGTTGTGTGAACTCCTAGAAAGATTACTCTCATGGTTATTTTCCTTCACTAACTGACCTTTACTTCATTCTGTTATAGAAATATATTGGTACATGCGGGAATTAATTTCTATTGTGTTTCTGTTTGTGTATAGATGGTGCATTTTATCTAGAACATCATGGGTTCTCACCCATTTGCTATACAACTCAGCTTACAGTACATCCATTTCTATTAAATCAGAAGCAGATTAAAGTTAAATCTCTAATTTATCTGTGGAGTAATATGTATCCTCAGATTTAAACCAACAATGGTTTAGAGATTCTGTTGGAGTTTTCTCTACAGATTTCTATTTCTGCAACTATACAGAATGAAGAAGGTGAATTCCTTCTATTTAGTTCTGTTAAATGTAGGAACTAAAAAATATATTATCTAAATCAAACAATTAGGTATAATCAGTTTATACAACAATAAGTAATAAGTAACTTAGAGACATACCACTGTTGCAATTGAACAACCTCCCAACCTTAGAGTACTTCTGTCTCCCAGAACTCACCCCCAAGCTGAGATCATCTCCTAGAACAGACCAACCTCTTAACCTGTTCAGGACTAGTTTATTTAAGCTTTTGCTCAAAAAATCATGTTTCTAATTCTGCGTCTAGAATATAAGGATGCTTTTCTTCCTGTTTTCCTAGGCTTCCCATTTTAGGGACTGTTAAAGCTGCTTTCTGCTTTTCCCATCTTTTTACCTCTTCCCAACTACTCTCCACCTCATTGGGGAAACTAGATTTTCCTCAAAATCTAATTTGGAAATAAATTCTTTCAAGGATTTTTGAAAGATTTTTGGGGAATATTTGCCTCTATCCATCCTCATGGATTTAGCAAGTGATCTCATAATTCTCATTTTGGTCAATCTGCACAGAAATATTTTATTTATTTTTTATAATAAAATATCTAATTACATCCACACATATGCTTATCCATTTGGGGTCCACTCCCCTTAGGATTAAATTTCAAATGTCTAGCTTTGAAAGAAAAACATAAACTAGGGGTGTTACATATTCCCCCTATGAAAGCAAACACCATCCTCGGTGTTAATATCTAACTATTAGAGTTCGTTTTTCCCAAAAAAAAATGGATATTTTTCCAGCATGTCAGCTTCTCTTACCCAGGTAGCTTCTTCAACAGTAAAGTGCTTCCACTGCACCTTTACTCTTGCTACTGTTCGATTTCTCAGTTCAATTTCTTCCCACTCCAATATTTGAAGCGACTCTGGAAGGAACTCCCCTTCTGGTTCCACCTGTATTACATTCCAATCAATTATGTGAGAGGCATCATGTACATATATTTTTAATAAAGAAACATGAAACACATCATGAAATCTAACATGGGGTTGTAAGGCCAGCCTGTAAGCCACTGGTCCCACCCTTCTAATACTTCAAAAGGACCACAATATCTAGGAGCCATTTTAGCACAAATTCTAGCATAAATTGTGCTCTTTTTGGTTTTAATACGCAAATACACACGTTCCCCCACTTTAAATTCTCGATGTACCCTCTTCTTATCAGCATAGTTTTTCTGGCGATCTTGTGCTGTCTTGATGTTTCTTTGTATTTTTTTAACAATTCTTTCCATCTCTTGCAAGGCATCTGGTCCCAACATTAGTTTATCCTCAGGTTGGCTCCAGCTCAAAGGAGTACAACATTTCCTTCCATAGAGTGCCTCAAACGGACTCATTTTTATAGAGGATTGGTAGCGGTTATTATACGCAAATTAAACCAAATGCAAGTAGTCTTCCCATTTTGATGGCCTATCCATCACATACATTCTTAGCATATCCTCCAAAATCTGGTTGGTTCTCTCTGTCTGCCCATCTGTCAGCGGGTGACATGTAGTGCTAAAATTCAGCTTATTGCCCATGTCCCCAAACAAACCTTTCCAAAAGGCTACTGTGAACTTGGCATCCCTGTTTGAAACAATCATCTTTGGGACCCCATGTAACCTTACTATCTCTTTAAGGAACACATCTGCTACTTGGGTTGTCCCAAAAGTAGACTTTACAGGTATAAAGTGTGCAGCTTTGGTTAAAGTGTCTACTACTACCATAATTGAATCATGCTGGTACTTGGTTCGGGGTAACCCAGTTATGAAATATATAGAAACGGTGTCCCATTTCCATTCTACAACTGGCAAGGGATTTAATAGACCAGCAGGATGCTGATGTTCAACTTTGACTAGTTGACACTCCATGCATCTAGCTAAATATTCTTCTACATCTCTTTTCATTCCTGGCCAAAACAACTTCTTTTTCAAAGCTGTTAACATTTTCTGATATCCCGGATGTCCTGCATATGGATGTTTGTGATATTCATCTAGGATCTCTCTTTTCAAAGTTTCCACATTGCGGATATACAATTTGGTTTTGTAGCAGATCAGTCGTTTTTGATTTTGAGTGTACTCAGTCATCTCTTTCTTTAGTAGTTTCACTTGTAGGTTCTCATAATTTGGATCCTGGTCTGCTACCTGTTTCACTAGATCTGCTAAATACAGATTTTCACTATTTCCAATGTTGTCTATGTTTTGACAAGCATTTCTGCTCAGAGCATCAGCAATTTTATTTTCTTCCCCCCTGATATGTTTTATGTCCATATCAAATTCACTTAGAAAAGACAACCATCTGGCCTGTCTAGCATTCAAATCAGTTTGGGAAAAGAAATATTTAAGACTAATATGATCAGTCATCAATGTAAATTTTTTTCCAAGAAGATAGTATTGCCACATCTTCAAGGCATGAATAACTGCAACCAACTCCAAATCATATGCACTATAATTCTGTTCATGTGCCTTCAGTTTCCTAGACTCATATGCAATAACTAAATTTTCCTGCAAAAGGACTCCTCCCAACCCCTCTCTACAGGCATCCGTACATACAACAAATTCCTTGTCTAGATCTGCAATTTTCAGTATTGGAGCTATAGTAAGTTTTAATTTTAATTGTTCAAAACTGTTTTGATATGTTTCAGTCCACTCAAATTTGACACCCTTCCTTTGTAGGGAGGTTATGGGATATGCTATGGCAGAAAATATTTCTACAAATCTGCAATAATAACCTGCAATTCCCATGAAAGATCTCACTGCTGAAAGGTTAGTCGGCACAGGCCATTCCTTAATAGCCTTTATCTTTTCAGAGTCAACATCCAACCCTTGCTCAGAAATAATGTGGCCGAAATATTGGATCTTGTCCTTATAAAATTCACATTTGCTAAATTTGGCATACAACTGATTTTCTTTCAAAATTTGTAGCACTATTCTCAAGTGCTCTTTGTGCTCCTCCTCATTTTTGGAATAAACTAAAATATCATCTATGAACACTAGTACGAATTTATCCAAGTACTTGTTTAACACAACGTTCATTAAGCACATAAAGGTGGCAAGGGCATTTGTCAAACCGAAAGGTAGGACTACAAATTTGTAGTGCCCATACCTGGTTCTAAAAGCTATTTTGCTAATGTCTTCCTCCTTAATTCAGAGCTGGTGATAACCAGTCCTTAAATCAATCTTAGAAAATACTGTAGCTCCTCTCACCTGATCAAAAATATCATCAATTCGAGGCAAGGGGTATCTATTTTTGATTGTCAACTTATTCAGCTGACGATAATCAATGCACATTCTAAAGGTTCCATCCTTATTTTTCACGAAAAACATCGGTGCTCCCCAAGGAGACACACTCGGTCTGATATAACCCTTATCTAGTAATTCTTGTAGTTGCATTTTCAGTTCCATAAGTTCAAGGGGACTCATTATATAAGGGGCTCAGGAAACAGGTGTTGCTCCCGGCACCAAATCAATTGAAAAGTCAATTTCTCTTTTGGGGGGAAGATGAGGGATCTCGTCTCGAAAAACTTCAGTAAACTCCCTCACCATTGGCAGAGTATCCATCAAATTTGTTTCAGGTTGCTGTTCTATTTCTTCAACATGTACTGCATAAACTTGATATCCTTTCCTAGCTGTTCTTTTTAATTGCAGTGCTGATATTTGTCTTACCGAGATGGGATTTGGTTTTCCTTTGAGAATAAAAGGTTTTCCCTCTTCATCTACATAATGCAGGGTCTTATCCCAGCAATTCATCAATGCCTTTTTCTTTTCCAGCCATTCCATTTCTATCAGCAAGTCATATGAACCTAATGGCAGAATGTTTAAATTTACTTCTGTTTAAATTTTTTTTAATTTGATTGCTATTTGAGGTAACTTATGAGTTACTTTCCTCTTGGTGCCAGTGGCTAACTGGACCAACCAGGATTGCTGGAATTTTTCAGTTTTAAGATTACATTTCTCTACCAATTTTGGACTAATGTAACTCAAAGAAGCACTCGGATCAATTAAAACAGTAACATATTGGTCAGCAATCTTACCTTCCATCTCAACCATGGTAGCTTGATGTTCTGCTTGTCGATTTTCTAAAGCTGCACTGATAGTAGGTATATTTCTTGCTATGTCATTTATTGTGGTTGCTTCTCGGTCTCTCATAATAATCTGAATGTTTCGGTGGGGACAATCCCTCAAGAGATGAGGTTATCCACAGCCCCAAAATTTCAGAGGCTCCCTCATTTTAACTGTGCCTTCCTTCTTGTTTTCTCCATCTAATTATTTGGAACCAACTTGGGACTGAGCTGTTTGGCTTTATTTTGGTTTATTAAATTTTTTTCTCTGATGATCCCTACCAAAATTCTTCAAATAAGCTGGTTTATGTTTCTTCCCTTTGAACTCACCCTTGTTTACCCAGCTTTTTCCATGCTCACTTTTTCCCTTAAACTGCTGGTAGCACAATCTAGCTTTTCTAACAGCTTCGTCCATAGTTTTTGGATTATCAAACTCAATCTTCTCTTTATACACAGTAGACAAACAGTTCAAAAACCTTTGCACCTTTGCCTTTTCTTCTCAAATGTATGGGACATATCTCAACAGATTTGTAAATTTTTTGACAAACTCATCGATAGTGAGCTGTCCCAGTCTGAGTTCAAGAAATTCCTTTGCTTTATCATCATAATAGCATTCATTTAAATAGCGGTTTTTAAACTTAACCTGAAAATATTCCCAAGTAACTGTCTTTTCATCAATGGCATGCACCATTTTCATCTGCTCCCACCACAAGGTAGCCTTACCTTGTAGTTGGTAGACAGCTAATATGGTTTTCAGATTGCTTTCATATTCATAAACTTGGAAATATTTAATCATGTTCAACAACCAGGCTTCAACATCTTCCTCCTTCTCCCCATCATAGGAGGGAGGTTTGATCTTTTAGAATTCCCCCTGTAATTCCTTTTTCTGTTTATACTGATGCCTAACAGCATTATCTTCCTCAGACTCATCATGTTTCCTCTTTCCGGAACCTTCACCCTCTTGGCTATTTCGCGAAGTTAATTCTCTGATGAGCCTTTCCTGCTCCTCACTGGCTAGTGACAATCTGTCATTCTTGCTTCTTAGCTCAGCCATTTCTCGTTGCAAACTGTGCAAAATAGCCATCACTGGAGTGTTGGGATCTGGTATATTATCGTCATCACACAGATCCACATAAATTTCCTCACCTTCTGACATTCCACTTTTCTGTTTCAGCACCACTGTACACTAAACAACACAGATCAGTAATAACAAAAAAAAAAAAAAAATCTTTCCTTTCTCCAACAATAAATAATTTCTACAGTAAGCACATAACAACAGTGAGCACCACAAAACAACCCAGTTTATGTAACATGGGCTCTGATACCATTTGTAATGTCTCCTCTTAACCCCTTCAATTTTTCTTTTTTTTTTATAATCTAATGTAATTTGGTGCTGCTAGTTGTCACCGTCATTTAGATACACTATTGAATTTTCCACCCTTCTGAAATTCTATTATACAGAGTTTACTATTTTACATATGTATCTTGGATCATTATTTTAACTTTGATTTACTCCTCTAGAAAGGTTTGTGGTGACTTATATTGTACATATATACATGTATATCAATATCTCGACTGTACATACCCACGGTGGATGTACTCCTATGGGTCCCTAGATTATATCCATGCATACCTTAGTTTTGTCTACCCTTCTTTATAGAGCTCCACGTATATGTTTTTGGATTTCATTCTATTGTTCTTAAGATTTTATTGTAACTATATTATGGACTATGGGTAAGTCATTATAACATGCCCATAAGCGGGAAGCTATGGTTGAACATCGAATTGATCCAACGTTCCTCATGACTTAATTCTATTTATGGAATTTCCCTATTGTCGTTACTCTGCATTCACTTTAGACTTGCGGTCATGGTTTGGATGGAATAATTTCTCGATCCTCTGTCACCATAGAGATTTCGTATCCTTTCCATTATGACACAATTTTTCTAGGAGTAGACGACATTGAAGTCGTCGTACTTGCTTGCTACGTTGGCAAGTTGGAATTTATGTGGTAAGGATTGGACAACTCGTTGTGCTCTCCACGATGATTAGTTTGTGTGGCCTTCTGAGGATTTAAAGCCTTAGATGTGATCCCTCACCCCTGTTTTTTCATGGATAAACGCCAGCGTTGCACCTTTGGAATTTTATATTTGTAACCCCTATGAGTTCATTTACCACGCTAGTCGTGGAATTAGATTGGAAGTACCACGAAATCGATTCCAATAAATTTCTCATTTATAACTTGGATGACTGTGCAAGGGTTCTCGATTTTTCCCAATTCGATCCGTGGCCTCTCATTGATCGAATGACAAGTGGACGACGTAGATAATTCATATCAGATAGGGTTTTTTTCATTGGGTTTAGCGAATCGTGTTAACTCTGAAGTTGAAATTTGACATGTTCTTTGGCTCTTCGTTTCTCTGGATCGACTTCTGGTGCTTATACTCTGTTCAATTGGGGAAAACACACGTCAAGCTCTCTCTAGCTTCTGAGCGTCCCCATAATTTTACTCTCATCGCCATTCAGGTAAATGGATTCCATCATTTGTTTTGTTTTATTACCTCAACATTTACATTTAAAGGATAACTGCCTCAGCCACTCATAATTTGATCTCTGGTTCATTTCATTATACTCTTTTGGCTTGATGTTTATTCTGTCGATCCTTGATAAGTTCTGTTTTAATGTTTCACCCTTATTGGTTAGGAATTTCTTTTTCTCGTGGTTTCCATGACCATGCTTGGTTCGTTCGCCGAGGTTTCCTTGACTCTTCGCAAGAAGTCACTACACAGGTATGCCATCGGTTTGTTGGAAATCATTTAATCTGGTTTTGTTTGGATCTGGCGAGCATTTTCACCATATCCATTTTTACTTTTTTTCAGGTCGTATTGGGTGGCCGAGCCCCCAACTCTTATAGGTAACCCTTATTTTTGTTATGCTCAGTTCAAACATGCAATATTGTGAATTTTCCTCAGTTCGTCTGGTTAAATCGATCTCTCATATTTCCCTCAATTGATTTCAGGTAGGCTCAAATCTCGTCGAGGGTTTTCCTCGATAATTTACGGATTTATAATTTACCTGGCTTGACATCGTCATACCTTGGATTTCAGGTCGGTATCAATGCGTCCTCCGTCCGAGCGTGACCTAGCTTGCTCGTTGTTGTTATACGAAATTTATATGGACACTTCAAGGTTTTGTATTATTAACAAAAAGTTTCTACTGTAATAAGGATTTATGCCCGAAACTGGGACTGTTAAAAATTTTATGAATTTCCCGAATTAATTAAATTTAGTAGTAATATCATGGACTCACGATAGCCTTAATTCGCAAGTGGTTTAAGAGTGGGGCGTATATATATTCTATTGACTGTCCGTCTCTATTACTAGTGATTTCAAATCGTTTCCCGACTTCTATCTTTATGCTAATACTCATGTGAAATGTTTTTCCCTTCAGAATTTTTATGCTTAGAATTTTATATGTCTTCCAGTCTTAATTTTTCCTTCTGTAGTTATCTATGGCTAGTGAGCCATTTCAGATGTATACGGTTCAATCTATATTCTCCTGTTTACTGAATAATAAGGACATCTCATAAGCTATTTGATCAATTAGATAGATTGATAATAACATTTTCCTTGTTAAGAATTAAATTCCTCAATCCTTCAGGTTTTTCATGGCTATGCGACACAGTTGAGTTTTCTTTTCTTTCAAGTAACTGTTCCATAATTGTAGCAGGGTTTCAATTATGTTCCCACTGGTTTCTTATCTCCTAATAAGAGTAGAAAGGTTCTGTCATAATCACCATCTTATTTTTCTATGTGATGTAATAGTCCTCATCATCCAGCTTTCTTTCATTTATTAGTCTCAACCTCATATAAGAGATTTTTTTTCATTATACTGAATATTCGTTGGCAGCCTCATGCTAGTTATTGTGAGTGCCTAGGTTTTACCATTTTTGCTTCGACTGTGTGAACTCTTAGACAGATTACTCTCATGGTTATTTTCCTTCACTAACTGATCTTTACTTCATTCTGTTATAGAAATAGATTGGTACATGCAGGAATTAATTTCTATTGTGTTTCTATTTGTGTATAGATGGTGCATTTTCTCTAGAACATCATGGGTTCTCACTCATTTACTATAAAACTCAGCTTACAGTTCATCTATTTCTATTTTAAATAATTATACAGGAAGTCTCATACTGCTTTCTCATAGGTATACATATCAAATCATTCTATTAAATCAGAAGCAGATTAAAGTTAAATCTCTGATTTATCTGTGGAGTAATATGTATCCTCATAATTAAACCAACCCTAGTTTAGAGATTCTGTTGGATTTTTCTCTACAGATTTCTATTTCTGCAACTATACAGAATGAAGAAGGTGAATTCCTTCTATTTAGTTATGTTAAATGTAGGAACTAAAAAATCTAATATTTAAATCAAACAATTAGGTATAATCAGTTTATACAACAATAAGTAATAAACCCTATACAACTTAGAGACATACCACTGTTGCAATTGACCAACCTCCCAACCTTAGAGTTCTTCTGTCTCCAAGAACTCACCCCCGAGCTGAGATCATCTCCTAGAACAGACCAACCTCTTAATCTGTTCAGGACTAGTTTATTTAAGCTTTTTCTCCCCAAAGCCTATTTCTAATTCTGCGTCGAGAATATCAGGATTCTTTTCTTCCTGTTTGCCTAGGCTTCCCATTTTAGGGATTGTTAATGATGCTTTCTATTTTTCCCAGCTTTTTACCTCTTCCCAACTACTCTCCACCTCATTGGGGAAACTAGATTTTCCTCAAAATCTAATTTGGAAATAAATTCTTTCAAGGATATTTGAAATATTTTTGGGGAATATTTGCCTCTATCCATCCTCATGGATTTAGCAAGTGATCTCATAATTCTCATTTTGGCAGAACTATTTTATTTATTTTTTATAATAAAATATATAATTACATCCACACATATGCTTATCCATTTGGGGTCCACTCCCCTTAGGATTAAAGTTCAAATGTCTAGCTTTGAAAGAAAAACATAAACTAGGGGTGTTACAATTTCACAAAAATTAATACAATGTTTGGAAGAGAAGGATCCATATTATAAAATTCCGATATCTAAATAATATTAGTCTGTTCTTACTCATGTAAATTTGCTACCCCATATGGTTACAACCTACAATAATTAATATATTATATCACTAGAAGAATAAAACTAAATCCTCACTAGTTATATCTCAACCTAAGCTCTCTTCTTGAAATTAGTAGGTTGCCACATGTGTCATTTCACCATAAGTTTTTAATAACATTTCATATATTTAACATGATGTGTGATTAAATATAATTTCAAAAAAATAATAAATTTGTAATTATTTTAAATAATTGTGAATCTTTACTAGTTATATCTCAACATAAGCTTTCTTCTTCCAATTAGTAGGTTGTCACATGTTTCCTTTTACCATAAATTTTTAATAACATTTCATATATATAGTACAATGTGTGAATCAATATAATTTCAAAAATATAGTAAATTCATAAGTATTTTAAATAATTATCGATATATGTGGACAAATCAAAATTTATAAAAATAAATGATTCATAAGTATTTGATTATTATCATAACTTTCTAATAGACTTTGGAATTCTAAATAAGATTAGTGCTTCATTTTATCCAAGACACAAAAAAAAACATTACATTTTCATTAGCTATATATATATAATATTTCTAAATTCATATTGATGTATATATATACATATCTAGACATTTATTTAATTTACAAAAGAAAGAGGTGGTAGAAATATAGGTTACATTATATTTATCTTCATACGTTAAATCATTTGAAAGGAGTTATTTACTTTTCAAAACTTACCCGTAGCAAGGTTATCTTTTTAAATGAATTTCTTTCAGCAATATGTATTTTAGTATTTGTTTTTCAATATATGTAATATTTTTATGCATAGAGGTATCAAAAATCTCTTTCTAGATAATTGAACCCACGTTAGTTTATTTTTCAATATATGTAATATTTCTATGGATAAACCCTCCATCCAAAATCTCTTCCTAGAGAATTAAACACACGTTGAATTTGGTAATATCCTTGGTTACTTTATCGGTGAAAATAATTCCATAGGAATTTCACATTATCTTAGATTTTTTTGATGGTGAAAGGAAGAATCTTTAATGAAAATAAGGGAGAATAAAAATAAAATTCCTTTTTTAATTATTTGAAAGGTCCACAGTTACGAAGAAAGGGAGGGATAATTTGTAGGTGATTTTTATGTAGTAATTTGATGAAGGAGGTCTATAATTCAAGAGTTTAGGAAAGTAGAATTCTGGGAGATTTGAAATTTTAGTTAGTAGTTACATTTTTAATAAGGTTTTTATCATACAATTTTATTTAAATAATACATTTTTTTTTGCCAAATATAAACATCTAAAAATGGTTGTAGTCAATGTTTTTAGTTATACCATAAATTTATGAGTTTATAGAGGTGGAATATGAGAAATTTGGAATTTAGGTAGGTAGCTAAAAGTTTATAAAGATTATGGCACATCATGACAAAGCCCTACATAGTTCAAATGATGTTACTCAAATAAAAACATCTAACAAATGGTCTAGACAATATTCTTAGTTATATGGTACACCATAAAGGAATAGGTGCTAAAATTTATATTTAGTTTAATTAATGTAATGAAAGAATGTCCACATAGTAAGTAATAAAATAATAGTTAAATAATATTTGTAAGAATGATTACCATGCACTTATATAAGCATTACTTGACTATTCACATAAACATGGATTAACCCTAAGGTATTAAGTAACTTGATTATAATAAATTTGTATATTTTACATGAGTTTGTTGAGTAATAAATTGGTATATTTTACATCAATTCCTTGAGTTTGTTTGCAAGACTTTCTATTTATGTAGAAAAATAACATTCTTCGATAACACAATAATTCCTCCAATATCGTAGATTACTAAAGGCTAAAAATTATGTCCACATTAAATATTTTCCAATTTTTTGTGAGCAAGATTTTCTATTTATTTAAAAGAAAAAGTTTTATTTATTTAGAAAAATAACATTCTTTGATAATACAATAATTTCTTCAATACTCTAGATTACTACAAAGTTAATAATTATATCCACATTAAATCTTTTCCATTTTTTTGAGAGCAATAAAATCTGTCAAAGTAACTCAAACAATAGCTACAATTGATTCACAACTAAAGTATCTCTCAAACTAGACATGCTAACATCATCTCTTTGTTTTATCTTAATATAGAGAAATTCTTAGAATACTCCAATGTTAAAATGGAAGTTTCCACTTATATAAAATAAGTTAAATTTGATATAGAAATTATTTAAACAAAGAAAAGGTTTATATGATTTTTTTTTCCTTTTCTTTGAAATCATCAACAAACACTCTTTACATATTGTTAAGTTTGAAGTAAATGTTTGCAAGTACATTGGAGATTTTGGAAAATATAATTAGTATTTAATGAAATAAATAAATGTACATTAAACCATATTTACGTTTAATGGTGGTTTTATTTATATTTTTTTCTCTTTATTTCTTTTATAGCTATATTAAACCTCCATGTTGTGTCTATTTGGAACTAAGTAAAAGGAAAAGTCCTTAATGTAACTAAAAAGATTATACAAATTGATAGTTATTATAAAAATATAAAATTTATTAAGAAAATTTAAGGATAAAAAACATAGATTTATAATTGTTTGAAATTTTCAAAATAAAAATAGATTTAGAATATTTATATTTACAAGAATTTATTTTGTTGAGAGAGAAATGTAATGTAAACTTTTGATATGTTTGAGTATAATGCATGTAATGTAAGTAAATATTTGAAATATACTGGGGTATATGTTTATTTATTTACAAGGAGTATGGTAAATAAATAAAGTATTTTTGTATACTTAATATATGGTAAATTATTTAAGGGGTATCGTAAATAATAAAATGTAAAGTAAGTAAATATTTGAAATGTATAGGGGTATATTTTTATTTATATACTAGGGGTATGGTAAATAAGTAAATTTTTTTTTTATATTTTTTTTTTATTTAGGTGGAGGCTATGGGAAAAATACGATTTCAATACCATGGGGGGCTAAATACCATGGAGGTATGGTAAATAAATAAAACATATTTCTATATTTACTTCATAAAAATGTTTTATTTAGGTGAATCTTATTCCAAAATACCGTTTTAATACCATGGCTAAATACTATGCGCTAAATACCATGGGCCAAATTCTATGGAGTATGGTAAATAATAAATGTAATGTAAGTAAATATTTGAAATGTACATGGGGTATATTTTTATTTATTTAATGGGGGTATGGTAAATAAATAAAACTTCTTTTTATATTTATTCCATAAACATCTTTGTATTTAAAGAAAAATTTCAAAAATTATTTTATTTAGGTGAAGCCTATGGGGAAAATACCATTTTAATATCATGGGCTAAATAAGGTGGGCTAGATACCATATTTATAAAAGAGGTATGGTAAATAAATAAAATATAAATAAGCCATAGGTATGGTAAATAAATAAAACCTCTTTTATATTTACTCCATAATCTTATTTATATTTAGGAACACTAAAAAGGGGTTTTATTTATACCATGGGCCAAATTATTACTAATACTATACCCAAAAAACATTATTAACCTTAATATTAATATCAAAATATTAATATTACTATTATTATTATTAATTCTAATATTCGCATTAATATATTATAATATTAATATTATTAAATTTAATAAATTTGGATCACGTAGGTTGGTATTTGAGTACACTATATGCATTGCCTATCTCACGTAATAGGTAAACGTAAATGTCCAAGTAAGTGTAAAACTAATGTTTAATATTAAACATTTAAAATTTAATCTAATTAATCTAATGCCAGCCCTAATGAAAAATCACTTCTCTCCCTAAATATATAAATTTAACACAAAGAAAGTGTCGAATTGTATTTGTGAGGAAGTATTCTTCTGATTATGCGAAGAGTGACATAGTGCTCGGGAGTTGTTTGAAAGTCGAAAATAATATTTGCGGCAAAGGATTTCAATGTCAAAAAACTTCGATTGATTTGGTTTGATTTGGAAAATAATATTTGAGGGAAATATTTTAGCATCAACGAACTTCAATTGATTTTTCTGTTTGATTTCTATTGTTCATGCATTTTATTTTTTTTCTATGTTTTTTTTTTTTAATCTTTTTATCCTAGATCCATTTTAACTCCTAAATATTTTATTTCTATTCATATTTTAGATGGGAATATCTACGTTTAGGATTTTATAGTTTTCATCATGTCACCTATTCACATGTTTAATTATTATTAAAGAATTATGTGTATATGTTTAGTAAATAGATGATATTTAATTATTAATATTAATTATTTCCCATAATATAATATTTAGATATTATATTGTTTTAATAGTAATGTTGTGGTTTCATTGTAAATGTTAAATTCTAATTCTTTTTTGAGTGTTACTAAATTTTATTTCTGATTGGATTTCAGTGTAGCTGTTACTTATTGATCTAATTTATTGTAATAAATGCAATGATTTCAGTGTGTCTATTAATTCCTGATCTAATTGATTGTAGTAGATGCATTGATTTCAATGATCTAAAAAAATAATTATTTTTTATGTGCATTGATATTTGTGTTAGAGTAATTCATGCAACCATGTCTTATTAGAATAATGAGATGGCGGAAAAAAATTAGAAGAACTGTGTGATGAAAAAAGAGAAGATCAAATAAAGGAGAAAAGGGAAGAACAAAGAGAAAAATGTAGAACATATCAAAGAGAATATGGAAGAACATATGGGCAAAGAAAGGCACAAGAAATAAAAACTGGAGAAAAAAAAGAAGAGAGAAAATAACGTCAAAGAGAATATCAAAAAAATTATTGGCAAAGAAAGGAACAACAAAGGACAGAAGAGAATGCACAACAAAGAGGAAATGAACAAGGAAATCCACAGGAAATAAGAATTTAAAATTATGAAACTTGGATATAAAATAATGAGAGAAATTCACTGGAAATTATAGGTGAAGATAAATAAGAACAAAGAATCAAGAAAATTGAACAAATAAGAGCATATCGACAAACAAAGGAATTAGAAATGACAGTTGAAAAACATGAAGAAAAAAGGACAAAACATATGAACAAACAAGAGCATATCAACAAAGAAGGGCACTAGAAATTTCAACTGTAGAACAACATGAAGAGATAAGAGCATGTTAAAGAGCATATCAAAGAGAATATTGAAAAAGAAAGGCACATAAAAGGATAGAAGAAAATGTAGAACAAAAAAGGAAATGAACAAGAAAATACAAAGGAAATAAGCACTGAAAACATGGAGAACAGAGGAAATGGAAAAGTGAACAACAAATATCATATCGACAAAGAAAAAAATATCTAAACAACTCATACATGGTACAAGATGCAAAATAAAATCATATGAAAAGAATATGTTTAAAACATATTGATGCCCATGGTCAACATGGAAGTTTTGCTAATATGAATATTGCACATCGAAGATTCGTGATAGGATTGATTGATTGATTGATGTTCAAATATTTCATGTGAGTGAAGAGTCATATTATAGAATTCAAGTACATAGGAAAAACACAAGTACAATGTGAATGAGATGTAAAAGAGAAGTATGTCATCATATATTTTCAACCGATAACCATATGAATCCCGGAAAGCAACCTAGAGTTCTTGCAGAGCTCACACAAGTTGAAGAGATGTTGATAGCACATGCAAGTCCAATTTTGTAGGTTATGCACTTAATATTTGGACAATAAATATAAAGAGGAAAGACCATTAGTTTTCCACAATAGGTTACCAATATTGCCATGAAGTTACCTCAACATATTAAAGAATTGGAGTACCATGGGATGATTCATCCCCTTAGACAATTCCTATGACACCTATTGAAAGAGACAGTAGAAAACAACTTCTTTTGAAACTTTCTTGGGGCTTAACAATCCATGAGTCACAAGGATTGGCTTTGGAGAAAGCTACTATTAATATTGAGAAGAAAGAGAGACAAGGTATGATTTTTATTGCAATATCTCGAGTTAAAGATATGAATGGTATGTGATTTCAAACTCCCTTTTCATATGATCAATATGCAAAGATGGAAAAAGTAGCAGGTGTGACTGCAAGAAAAGCAGAAGAAGAGAGATTGACATCAATCACATTGTAAAATATTTTTTGACTCACTATATTCCTATTATTTTCATTTTCAATCATAATATATAACCTTATACATATTAAAATTATTTAATATGAGTGCATTAATTATATGTTCATCATACTTTTTGTAACAATGAATGATTGAAACCAGCCTAGATCTATCTTAACTCTCAATCTATCAAGCATCTAGAGGGATCAAATCTCTCGAGGTGCAAACCTTTCCTCAAGTTTTGCACTCAAAAAATAGGTTTTAACCTCTAGATATTTTATCCCTCTCGGGGCTTGATAGATCGAGAGTTAAGATGGATCTAGGTTGGTATATAGTTTGAAAATATTCTAACTTCGTAGAAGATAAATTTTACAAGTTTTCAATATTAAATATTAAAAAATAATTGACTTTTTCTCAAAAAAAGTAGAGCCATATAAATTTAAAAATACAATAAACTGATAAAGATATAAATATTATTATTATTTTCAAATATATTCACCTTTTTCTATATAAAAAATTATTATTATGGTTTTTTCTATACCCAAGGTAATATATATTATAGATACAAACCTTAATTACATGAGTGTATGTTGAGTGTTAGCCATGCTCCAATACTATGTTAACAAAACACTCTTAAATTCCATCTTAGAGAAATTTTTACAATCACCAGAGCAGTAGAGGATAGGAGAAAAATTACATTTTGAGACTAGTAGCAAAATAAAAAATTAAGACCAAAATCCGAAGTTACAAATGGAAACCGAGATATTAACAATGATATGACTGATAAAATAGTTGATAAATATAGATAAGTGGATGACATTTAAAATAAAGTAATAGGACCAAAACCAATGGCTTATACCACTCGGACCAATATCTTTCGAAGAGGCCTCCAACCTTCTGTCGTAGCCGAGATCTTTAGACTGCAGTTGGGTCGTCATCCAAATGATGGGCGTGTCATGAGTGTTTCTTGCAAATTTAGACGAAAATGGAGGGTTGCAGGAGGAGACACCTGCCATTTATTTCTTGATGCTCAGTGAGAGCCCATCGTCATGACTACGCTTCTTTTACATATCAAAACGGTGGGAGTCCCTGGATACGAATTTGAAGTGATGAATGACCTCCAAATGAACCACAATTTTTTTGGTGATCATATCGATTTTACTCTCGAGAATTTTGGTCATCTGAGCTTGATATTACATTGCCAAACCCATGGTGGTTTTGCGCTAACAATAGAGCTTAATCGACCTACTATAAAGGTTCTCTCGGGCCCGAGTGAAACTTGGGTCAGGGATCCATTCAGATTCTTGATCCATGCTTTTAGTGGTGACATGGTGCCTTAGATCCCTTTCTTTCCATTCCAGATTTTCAATGCGGACCTAGGTATCGGGGTAAACAACCACCTTATATGAAAGTGCTTCCCTCCTTGTAGTAGGTTCAGCCCTGGTAGTTGGGGGTTACTCGAGCTTTTCTAGCGGGAGCCTCGTGCACCCATGATCGTGACCTGAATTTTTTTTGGTGCGATCCATACAAGTGGATAATTAGATAACAAAGTGATGTGGGGTTGTAGAAATAATTAGGTGGTGAAATGAATCTTGAGAAGTAGAGTGACGTGGGGTATCAGAATGGAAATCGGAAAACACAGCGAGGCTTAGACACAGCAATGAGGGTGGTGTATGAGGATAGGGGGATGATAGTAATATAGGAGGATGAGCCCAGGGTAGCACATGGGAAGGAGAGGAGGATTAAGAGCCGGTAGTGGGAGGTGTTGTGACATTATGACAGGGCTAGAGTCGGACAACCTTGAGGTGACAGAAGAATGGAGGAACTTGGGGAATGCAATGTGCCAGCCTTCATGCTTCGTTATCCAAGCCTTGGGATTATAAAACATTTTTTGGATCATTAATAATGGAATTGATCTAAGGAGGGTGGCGACTATTGGTGTCGGTTCTACTGGGAGCCACACGTTGGTTGTCTGTGACATTTACAGATGTGCACTGTTGTCACAGTCGGCACTCCTCTAACTTGTGGCAAGCCATAGAGCGCGGACTTTGTGGTCCCTAAATTATTATTATGGTTATCATGGTGGAGGTAAAATATATAAAATAAATCGTAAAAAATATTGGGGACAAATTTCATAAACGATGCCATGTGAATATCGAATTTCAAAATTATGTGAAATAAATTAAATTTGATATAAATTTTAAAAATTATCCAAAACCAATAGATATTTTGTGGACACTTTCAAAGCTCATCCAAATCTATGTTGAAGCTCATATTATTAGTCTATTTCATCCACCATGGGACTATAGCAATCGGAATCAGTGTTCTAACATTAATTCCTAATAAAATTTAGTCATTTTTTAACTTTGCCCTATACCATACCATGGAATCACTATATTCTAAATTTTTTCATGGTATTGGCCTCTTCCCAAGGCCAAGAGGTTGTAAGCATATGGTATTTTGGGTTTGCATTGTTCATATTTCCAAAGTATAGAATTAGTCTAAAAGTAGGAAATGTTAGTAATGCTTACAGAGTTTGGAAGGGTCAAGGAAATTAAAGTTCACTAAAGTTACTACAACCTATGAATGCATATTTTTGTGTTATGTCAACTGTGGCATCTACGAAACGTTCAATTTTATACTGATCGCTTTATTATTGCAGTGGACACCAACTCCGCGACCCTTGGCTCCTAGTTTTAATGTTGTGACCACCACCAAGTCTGTGGCCCTTGTTTAGAATGCATGTGGAAGGATTTTTGAAACAGGGCCTTTAGAGATGCTTAGTTGAAAGAGACCCCAGGTGGCATGTTGTGTCCTTTGAGGGTACTCACTTTGTAAGTGATGTTGTGTCCTTTGAGAGTATTTACCCAATATGTGATATCTATTTTTCTGTTTGCTTGCAAAGGGTTATAATTACAAATAGGGTTTTACTGCTCTTAAATACTCATGTAGTTGAATGGCCACAACATGGTTTTTCTACAACACGGTATGAGGAGGGTAATCAAGTTTTTAAGGTTGTATATTCTTCCCTAAGAGTACTCGATTTGTTTATTTTCTTTCGCCTTCACAATTCTATTTAAGTCGTGAGGCGGGTTTTTTTCTTACATTGTTGGCATTAAGTTTCTAATAATGGGATACCCTTCTATCGAGGTGTTTCGCCATCAAAACCCCGGTATGCAATGCTACGAAGAAAGCCCTATTTTTTCAACTTGGGTCACGACTCCTGCCCAGGTGCTAAAATATTCTAGCTCTCTTTTGTTGCATGTCTCTAAATTGATGTTTGAGCCAATCCTTGTTGTGATAATTCGATTTATATGTTTGAGGGTGCTAGATTATTTGCAGGGAATAAAACCCTTAGGGTTTTATGCCACAATTATATTTTTTTCTATATGGGTTATATCCTACCCTAAACACTAAATTTTCCACCTCTTGATTTATTGTTGAAGTCGACACCAACTCTGTGGCCCTTGGCTCCTAGTTTTATTGTTGCAGCCAATACCATAGCTTACCGCACATCTGAGCAAGGAGCTAAGGAAAAAAAATCCATGGGAAAATAATTCACCTCACAAAATACTCATCCATGTTCTCACTCAAACCACTCTAGCTTATAAATAAACAACTGGTGAAAGAAAGTAAAGAAAAAATGGGGTAGAAGGGAGGGAATACTAAGGTAAAGAAGGTCCCCCAAGGAAAGTAACAACAATATCACCAAACCTTATTTATGCAAGAGCTTGAATCAACTCATTCGTGAAGAAGAGGGTGGTTCCCTGCACCCACAAATATGGAATTATGAATGGCTCATTTGAGTCTTTCTCGTTACATTAGATCATATAGATTCAATTCCCTGGTTTTGATTATGCATGTGCATGCATGGGCTACATGTGATGTGATTTTGGGGAGGCATTTAGAAACACAGTGACCATGGGATCTCCAAAGAAAGCACGTGGGGTACATGCAACACTCTCATGCTAACTCTGCAACATTTATATATTGATTAGACTATATCTAATGTTTATTTTATATTTTTCAATTATTATTATTACCAGGCTAGATCCATCTTAACTCTAGATCTATCAAGCGCCAAAAGGGATCAAATATCTATAGGTGCAAACCTCTCTTTTGAGTGGAAAACTTGAGGAAAGGTTTACACCTCAAAATATTTGATCCCTCTCGGGGCTTGAAAGATCCAAATTTAAGATGGATCTAGGCTAGGTTTTACACATTTAGAAATATATTCTTGAAAACACTTTATTTCAGAGCATGACAAGGTTTTAGAGCAGGGAAAGGTTTCAGCCAAGGAAAAATTTAAATCATTCTAATTTGGTGGTGTTCCGCCAAAGGAAGAAATTAAGTCATTCTAATTTGGTGGTAAGACAGATTCATTACACATGATCGAACCCATGGAGTGGAAGCAGATGAAAAGGTAAAAACAAAAAGGTAGAAAAAAATAAAAAGTAGGAGTAAGAAAAATCAAACCTAAAAATCTATGGTTGTTCCTTTCCCACAAATATTATTTCACCCTTGGCACTCTCATAGAGATGCTTCCTCACAAATACAATTCTACACTTTATTTATATTAAATTTATATATTTAGGGAGAGAAGTGAGTTTTCATTAGGGAAAAAATTAGATTAATTATATTAAAATTTAAATATTAAACGTTAAACATCACATTTACATTTACATTTACATTTACGTGAGATAGTCAATGCATGTAGTGTCCTCAAACACAAACCTCTCAGATCCAAATTTATTAAATTTAATAATATTAATATGTATATTATAATTAATAATAATATTAGTATTAATATTTTAATATTAATATTAGAGTGTTTGGTCCTTAGGCTTCACCTCAATAAAACATCTTTTATGAGTGTTCATAAATATAAAAATATATTTTATTTTTTACCATACCTCTAGCTTATTTATATTTATATTTATTTTCCATACCTCTTTTATTTACCATGTTATTTGGCCCATAGGCTTCGTATATACTTAGATGTTAATTTCTAATCATATTTGATATATTTTTATGTATTTACCATGCCTATGTATACATCTTTTATATTTCTTTATTTACCATATCTCTTTTATAAACATGGTATTTTTCCCATAGTATTTAGTCCATGGTATTAATAATAATTTGTTCCATGGTATTTGACCCATAGGCTTCACCTAAATAAAACCTCATTTTTTAGTTTTCCTAAATATAGAAATTTTTATGGAGTAAATATAAAAAGAGATTTTATTTATTTACCATACCTCTAGTATATTTATATTTTTATTTATCTACCATACCTTTAGTCTATTTATACTTTTATTTATTTACCATACCTCTAGTTTCTTCATATTTTTATTTATTTACCATACCTTTTTTTTCGAGTGTTTGTAAATATAGTCAGACATTTTAAATGTTTTCTTACATTACATTTCTTACATTAGATGGTAGCAATAATATGTGGCAAATAACATTATTTTACACATTTGTCCCCTGCATGTTAACCACTTAGGCTATCATGTACTTTTGTTGTTTATGCATATTTTGGTATGGGTCGAGAGAACTGGGAGAGGAATGCAATCCTGTGAACTTCTATCATATATATTGCAAAAATGTTATACTTGATATAGCTCCTCTTCAAAATTATGATTGCTAATGCAATAGAGAAGGTTGGGTGTGATAACCAAAGTTGATGCAGAGGAAGAAATGGAGGTAAGTTGGAAGCTACAATGATACAGTCATCCTAGTTGAAATCCTTTTAGTGCAGCATTGATATCACTCATAATTTTCTTGTTGCTATAGTTCAAAATGAGGTACATATCAAATAAATTTGTCACAAATGCATAGAAGTTTCTTGTAGAGTTTTAAAATGCTCGAATCTTTGTCACTGATAAAAAAAAAAATCAACCATTAAAGAGATTGTCCCTGTATTAGAAAATACCACACCGTTGAGACCACCCTTGGCCATAATAGCAGAAGAGATTATCCCTATATTAGAAAAGGCCACACAGTTGAGACTAGCCTTGGTCATAAAAGCAAAAGATCTCTAGAGGGAGGCATTGGCTACTTTAGTTGTGAACAAATTGTGTGGAGTAATTAATGTTGTTGTTGTCAAGGCACCAAACTTTGGGGAGAGAAGAAGGTATCTTCTCCAGGATGTGCTATTCTTACATTTATGTTTTATGTGTTCATAGTAAACACAATTTCATATTTGCAGTAGGAAGTGAACTCCTTTGGGAGAAAATTTATCTAGGGATTGAATGGAAGGATTTATGTTTATCCATATATAAAGGTTTATTCAGTATGCAAACATAAGATCTAATTATGTATGCGGTGTATATTTTTGTGCTAATTTGATGATTTTGGGAAACAGTAACTACATTTTAGCAATTGAATGAGCTCATTGCCCTCAAATAACTTCGATCATTTTGGGAAACAGTAAGTACATTTTTGGGATTACATTTTAGGAATGGGATGAGCTCATTGCCCTCAAAGATAATAGCCTCAACCGATTGTGCTTTCAACGACACAGTCATTTTAAGCAGAATGACTCCACCATTTTACTCCATATTAATAGTCTAGTAGTTCTTTCTTTTGATACACTCCCTTTTTCAATCCAAGTGTAATCCAGGTATTCTTCCTTTTCCTCTCGAGGATTAAGGTCTCACATAATATAATAATGACCATTGTAACATTTTCGTTGTTCACTAGATGGAAAACACCATTTGTTTTTATCATTTACTCTTCAAACATTTTTTTTATCATTTACTGGTCAAACCTCATGATTGACAATGCAATCAATAAATTGCTGATTTTCCTTTTTTTACTGGAGTTTCCTTAAGAAGGCACTTAAATTAATTCCTTGTCATTTCAGCAAGGTTGATATTTCACCTCTTCCATTTTCAGATATAGTTGTATATGTGCTTTTAAGCCATCAATGAAAATTTGGAAATTTGATTTAAACATGACAATTTCAAATCCTTCCAAAATAGAGTTACATGAGCTTGCTTCAACTTTCCTTTAGTGGCAATCAACTATTGAATTCAAACTAAATACATAACTGTTGACCTCCATTGGTAACAACCAATTGAACTTACCCCTCGAGCTTACTCTTTGAGATATATACACAATGATTTTTGTAAGTGAAGGCCATTTTTTCTGAAGAAATGTTTTCTTCTTTGTTATTATTTTATAAAATAACATGTAAGAGTGGAATAATAACATCTAATAGAGAATTTTTGTTATAATGAAAGTTCACCTAAATAACCCAGTAAACACTGAACACCAAATTTCATAATCCAACTCCCCCAAAATACATCTTGGTGTTGTATTCTCTTATAGTTGTTTTCATATCAACACATATATAAAAAAATATAAAGCATGTTTCTACCTAAGTTACCATCCTTTTGATTCTACTAGATGAACATTGACAATAAGTTCAGGTCATCTTCTAGTATATTGAACTGAACAACCCAAAATAACTATGAGGATTGTATCTTTCGTTATTTTCTTTCATAGTAGACAAATGATATTATATGTTTCTTCAATTAAACCATCGTAGTACATCTTTGGATGAGAATTTTTAACTGTGGAATTGCATCTTGATGAAGCTTGAACCAAGTCAGCAAAATTCCTATAGGTGTTGCATTAGCTTGATCATTTGTTTCACATGTTTAAGATATTGCATCTTTCTTCAGCAAAACTGGATATATCATCTATTTATATGTTTGTGCTGCTTCATATCAAATATTATAGAGCCCAAGCATACTTCCCATTATGTTTGAATCATATTTGAATCAGTATTCTATGTTGCTATATAGAAATCAGATTATCCATCCCTGAACTGAGCATAGAATGGATGGGCAGATATCTTCTATGTTCCATTGAGACAAATTGTTTTATGCTACTAAATTCTTCTTAATTTGGTATAATAAAATGTTTTCTTAGATTCAGGTGCAAAAAAAAATTCTATTGTCTAAAGTTGAAAGAAATTCTAAAAGACATTGGAACTAAAATTAAGTAATGTATGAGAAAAATCTTTCAGTGAGTTGTGCGTTTGAATGATTTTGTTTGTTTTCATTCAGCGAACTTACATGTTATTTGAGATGGGATGTATCCTGAAATCATTCAGCCTTTGTATTGAATGTCATGTCAATGTTTTGGGACATTAGAGAAATCTTTCTAGTGATGCCTTCCAGTGACACCAAATTTTTTGAGACTGTCGTTTTTCCTGCTTATCATGCTTGACATTTCTGCATATTGGCCTTTCCCTTCCCTGTATTTTTCTAGGTAGAAAAAATTTAATTCTTATTTCCCTTACATCTTACTATGTCTTCGTATTCATCATTTTCATAAGGTGTTTCAATGGTAATTTATTTTATTAATTTTTTGGGTAGCGCAAAATTTCATATGACCATATTGTGTTCCTAGTTATATGGAAGAATTATATACATAGTTTTCCTTGCTTTGTATCGCTCTTCTGATAAGTTGTTGTCTTTCGCAGTTCCATACACCTGTTCTGTAGTGGAACCAATACTCTCATCTATATTTTGGAACTATGTGATATTCCCTTGGTGAAATAACTGCTATCAAATACACATCGACCTGCAAACTACACATTAAATGAACATATCTAGCATGACCTAACAATATACACATCATTATGATCACCAACATGTAAATTAAGTACAACTGCAACACGAACATAAAATACATGGACGATATATATATATATATATATATATATATATATATATATATATATATATATATATATATATATATATATATATATAACTGAATAATGTCAAAAATATACAACTGTAATATAGATGTCATATAACAGTGGGTGGTACATCATCAATAACAGTACTAGTCAAGGCCTGCTCAGTCAATCATGTAGCCTTGACAAGCTCAATCGATACATGCTTATCATCACGAGCCTGTTGATCTGGTACTGGTGCCTCATGCTGATTAGGATCAATTGTCGGTTGCTCATCGTGATGATTGGACATGGTCGATGGTCCAGCCTACTCAAGGTAATCGTGATGACAGGACATGGTTGATGGTGTAGCCTGCTCTCCATGATGCCTGCTACTCGATGCTAATGGACGATGCTCGTCTAGCGTGGCATGAGGTGAATGATCATCAAATGATGCATCACTGCTCACAAACTGTCGATCACGTGTTGTGTCTCGAACATGCGTATAACATGCAACGGTCCTCCTCAGACATGTAACTAAGGTCGTAGCTCCTCCGACATGCCACATCAGGCTGTACATGTAACGCAAAATGCCTCTCCACATATGTAATAGCCTATCATCGACCTGTATGTCCCTCATAGTAGCGGGCCTGAATCCTGCCTCAACAATCAATGCATAGAGTTGGTCACCCAACTCCAACCTGAATCTCCTATGAAGCCTACCGCGCCTAGCAAAATGCCGTAGTAGTGCACCAACAAGAGCATGTCTCTCTACACTGGGCTCATGATCATTGACATCTTGCATATCTTGATCATCATCAGGATCCACACCTGGATAATTTGGTGGCACTGGCATGTCCTTGCCATCAAAAGACCTAATTTATACAAAATATATACATGTACACAACAATAATTACGCAATTTCATTACACAATTTCATAAAAACAAGTTAAAGGACATGTTAAAATAAATTTAAATAAAATAGTAATATTACCTCTATCATCCGGTGGCTCATCATCTGTGAAGAGGAAGTTGGCACACCCTTGCCAATTGAAACTAGAATAAGGACAGGGGACCATAACAAAGGTATGATCATCAACATTGGCTAGCAACTCTAGTCCATCATGTGATATCCTCATGAAAAACTTAGTCTCACCACTCTTGGGCATCATATGTCCCCACATGTGCATCCATGCATGCAACATTGGCCTACGAGGTTGTCGAACAAAAGTAGGCCTCGTCTCTGGAAACCTCTAAAAATATAAAAAAAAAATAGCTCTGAAGAAAAAGGGAAGTTGACCCTTCCTTGTGCTTGAGCACAAAATTTATCTAAGGATATATAGGACTGCAAGAAAAAATGGCAGACCATTTGACAACTCGTGGCTCCTGTACTAAAGAATGAACATAATACAGAAGTGGGTAAATAATGTGTTTCCCGTCACTGGTGTTGTGTGAAATGGTTGAAATCAGAAGTGAGAGGAACTTCACCGCTTCATTAAAAAATGCAGCAATACGTAACTACAATCCGGAGACCTGAAAATCTGAAGGAGACAATATATCTGCAATAATGTATCTCTGGGAGTATGCCAAATGACTCCCTACTACATAGACAACTAGAGTATCTGGGAATGAGGGAAAATCTACCCCTCTCCTCGATAGCCCAATAATGAAATAGATGTTCTCCTCAGTGGACACGTACCACTGGTTAGGACCAACTTGAAAATCCTATAGGTGGGCATTCCACCTACGGATAAGATGTTGCAAAAACACACCATGGCCCTTTAGGGAAGTACCCTCCTCATAGAAATTTAGGAGGCCTATTTTCCTTAGGAGCCCCTGGGTAGCTACTATAATAGGGCGAGGGAATGCATCTCTCCCCCTCTCTTGTGCCTCCCACTCACGAACCACATTATACTGGTCCGCCTGTTGTTGTTGTGTTTCCTATGTTCTCTCCTTTCATGTCTTTGAATTATTGACATTTAAATACAATTTTTTTATTAAATGAGACTTGTATTTAAGAATATACATATATAATCTTTTTTGAAAAGAAAAAGTAGTTGCTGCGCCACAAAAAATAGGCATGCACCGATAACGGTGCATCTTTTTTTGTCGCGTACTAGAGGTGGTGCACCAGTAAATTTCCAACGCACCAGAAGCAGTGCACATGAAAATTTTTAGCGCATTGCCCTCTTGGCATTGTTCATAAGTCAATAGTATGGTGGTATAACACACCGCACCATTGATTATGGACCAGTGTCGGAGGGAGGTGCATTGACCAAACTATACACCCTGGGGCATATGGATTGGTCAACGCATCGCCCTCCTGACATCATTACTTAGTGAATGGTGCGGTATTTTACTAGGCCACACCATTGACTGTGTCGAAATGCCAGAATTCAATGCACTAACAAAAATACCCACTCTGGGCTGGATATTTATGTCAACGCACCGCATTGCCGTTATTTCACAAGGTCAATGGTGTGGCTGGGTAACCGACCGCACCACACCTTTTTAAAATTTTAAAATATCACGGTGCACCTTTCGGTACTTCCATGGTGAGGATACCGTAAGCACTAGTTGTGGTGTGGTCTATAAATTTACAAGGAGCACTGCGAACTGATGCGAGCTGAATGGCTCGAGCGCACCACGCAGGAAATATTTTTTTTTTCAATGGTTAATTTTAAGTTAATTTACAATTCTAGTCCACTAAAAGACTTAATTATGGAAAAACAAGAAAAATACATGTACATTTGGTCATCGAGGAGGCATATTGGCTGTAGAATTTGAAAAGTAAATTGTCCCACTGTTTTGCAAAATTCAAAATGCAGATTGATGGAAAATGCAGAGTAGCAGTGCGTGCAATGGGTGCAATGGGAGCATTGATTTGAGGGCGACTCAAACAAGGATAACTTTCAACAGTGCTTGAGAGCTCACAAGCACTTAAAAGTGACAAATGCGGTTTTTTGGAAGTAATTGTTTTTTTTATTTACCATGTTCAGGTGCACGGGGCTTAATAGGTGCACCGACGCGGTTTCTTAAGACTGCATCGGGTGGTTTTAGTTTTGGCACGAGATTTTAGGATGCACCGGTACAGAATATTTTTAAAGCACCAATGTGCTACGGTAATAAGACAAACCTGGGCGGGCTTATACGAAGTGCACGATGCCTCGTGTGCTAATGTTTTTTGTGCACCAGTGGTTTTTCTAGTTGATCACATCAGTGTGGGTTAGGATGATAAGTTCATTGGACAAAAACCATCTGCAAAAACCTCCACCTGCCAACCTCCTCTAGTACCCTCTGCTACAAATGGATGTCTAGAGTATTTTTGTAAGGGGTTCCTCAAAAACATCCACTAGAAGGTATTTTCCTTGTAGTGTCAAGTCTGATTTATCCTTGTGCCTCCTGCAGTTCCCAGAATTTGGAAACCCTTGTTTCCCTCATGGAGATGTTCATTCCTCTTATATAACATCCATGTATATGATTTTGGAAGGAGATTGTTGAGGCTTGGGCTGGATGGATCTGGAGGACGGTTTTGCTTGGAGCCATGGCTGAATCAGGTGGTATTCCTCCACAGATCTTTACATTCACAATAAATAAGATTTTTCATGTTCCTGATATTCATGACCTTAATGATTTATACATTTTATGATCCTATCATGAATGATTTCATGTTATTTTTCTTATAAGCCTATAGGATCTAATGTTAACATCTTGAACATGATTTCACTTGTTACTAGTGTATGTTCTTCTCTTGAGTGAGTTGTAGGTTTTGGAGCACTAGGAGAAGTAGAGGGTTTGAACCTTGCGGGATCACCTTCAAACGTAGGACCTACAGGTACGACATCTTCTTCCCGTTTTACTAGTTAAAGCATTAGGACTGTAAATTCATTTGCTTCTTGTTTCCGTATGCTTCTTGCTCTGTTGGGGCTCTCAACCCAGACCCTAGGGTATTTCATCCTCTAGCAGAATTGGTGACTCCACTAGGGATTACATTTATTTAATTCCTAGTTTGGGTTTTTTACCTCTAGATCTGGGTTTTCTATTTGGTTTGATCACTTTTCTAGTTTTTTTGGTTCATTATCAATCTAGGAAAAAGTTATTATCTTCTCGATCAAACTTGGATTTTTATTTTTTCCTTACTTCCCTTTTTATACATGCCTTTGAGTTTACACAGTCACATTTACATGTGTTTTCGTCTAAAGGAACACACGTATACACTTGTTTCCTTGTACACAGTTTTGTATACATACATGTTGATCACTTAGTACATGTCTTAAGGGGGTGTCCTTTTATGAATCTTAGGCTGAGCATAGATTATGTGGGTAACCTACTAATGAGGGATGAGCCATTTATATATGAAGATCAATAGATGAGGATATTTTAGCTTCAATGAAAAGGTTGGTGACACCATTAATGGGATTTTTAGAAAGAAACTTGTAAGAAGAAGAGGAGAGGAGCTCAAGAAGTTTGGACCCATCGTGAGAGGCATTCATTATAATATAGAAATTACCTTTATCCACTTTAAGGATTAAGATATTAGGATTAATTTTAAGTTCATTAATGGAAATGAACCCTACTTTTGAAAGGTTACTCCATAGGGGTTTTGTGTTGTTCAAAATTGTTACACATTATTTTTTGATCTCTTTAACTTCATGAGAATCTAAACTATTGGTGATGGATTTCATGGTGCACATAATGTCTTCCATGGGGATTTTATTAGGGGAAAAGTAATAACTAAAATTTTGTCATGTAGCTTTAGACTTGGGGGTTAAGATTGTGGTTTTTAACCATGTATAGAAATTATCTACAAACAAATTCTTAAAAAGCAAAAAATAAATAATAGCGAGAACATAAAACATAAAACAAATATACACAAAGATTTTCCCCCTAGATACTAAATCAGGGCTACGAGCTTGATTTTTCATTATATTGCTTTTAGTGTTACAACGCATATGTATACATGCCGAAGCATTCATAAAACAAATCCATTAACCTTGGATTAGAAGATAATCGTATTTCCCTTGACCGGATCTACAAAATACGAGGGGCCAAAAACCATCATACCCCAAAACCATGCTCAAACCCATGTACAAAACCATAGGTGGGTATCCAACATAAAATAGGATCCAAAAAGATGTTAGTGGGGCGCTGCCCTGGAGCCCGTGCATCAACCATGAGAATAATAGACAGTTCCAACACTACATGTTGCTTTTATCAAATCATAAATATCACCTTGAACTACTGACAAGTTACATTTCAATACCACTTATACCTTTTGTGGTAGTGACCCCTCTATATATTAAACCTGACAACACAGCATAAAAGGCTTCAATATCGTGTGCAATTGATGAATTATAATCACTTTCTTCTCAGTTTCAAGCCAATCAGCTTCACGGGACTTAGAACACTACCCCATTCCTTTCAAAGGTCTTTGAGAACTAGTCATGAAAAACTTTGTGATTGCCAAATACTTCAAGTAGAAAAGGCCATGGTTCCTGCAAATCATAGGCAAACTGTTCATGACATCCATGATGTAGAGAATGTAGCTGTCATTTTCATTTTCCTTTGTTGCTTTTCCTGTATTTATAAATTAAATTTCGTTGAAGACCTAAAAGATGTTTTGGAGTGTGTGTTGAAGAACGTTGAGCGTTGAGCGGTTCAATAGCTTTATAATACATTGAAAATATTTCTTCCACTAGAGTGGCCTCTTCAAGAACCAAAACTATAGATTCCAATGATGACAGATGATAATGTTGTATGTGACAGTACCTCTTATCATCCTTCAGATGTTGGTAAACTTTTGAACCCCTTTATATGGTCCCTTTAAATGAAGAAGCCTTGACGGATGGGGTCATTATTTCTTGTATTGCTAGTTTATTCCCTGTATGTCATCTTTTCTGGATGTCATGGGGAGAAAGTTCCATCATTGCCATAGCTTTTTTATCAGCTTTCAATTTAGCTAATATAAATTTTTGTGTTCCTTGAAAGTCTCCTAGTGGAACCATTGCATGCAGAACCCCTCTAGTCTAAATGCTTCTATCCAATAGCAACTCTAACATTCATCCTGCCTTACTTCCAATAGTGACTCTAAGATTAGTCTTCCTTACATTGGGGATGCAGCCCTCACTCATTTGGCTTTTGAGAACTTTCTGAAGCTCCTTTGACAAGTGCAGAATTCATAGCTGGTGATTTGCGTATAGAGGTTGAGAATACATCAGTAGAACAGCTTGGTAGTGCCAGAAAAGTCATCATAGCGAAAGAATCTCTGATGCTGGCAGTAAAGATGAAATTCAAGCAATAATTGCACAAGTTAAGATAGAGCTAGCCTAGACATATTCTATCTTTGTATTTTATCATTTACAAATTAAATGTCAATGAGATAGGTTAACTCTTGTTCACATATTTCTGTCAATACAATATGTGTAGCAACCCAATACAAGATGTATCTTTGTGGGATATTGTCTGCCCTGCTAATGGTTAAATATGAATGCCCATATTTTAATTTAACAAGGTTTTTGGGGATTACTGGTTATGGAATACTATGTTCATTTTTTAATTTAACAAGGTTTTTGCCGATTACTGGTTATAGAATACTATAAGAGGTCTAATGGTACAAAAGACAAAACTAATTAGTGATTTCAATTGGCTCTTAGGATATTCCATGATTCCCTTCTACTTGACAGTAATAAAAACAAGTAAATAATAAAAACCAGCGTCATTTCATACAAACTTGTATATGAGCACTTGCATATACAGTCAATTGGCTCTTAAGAGATTCCCTGATTCCCTTCTACTTGATAGTAATAAAGACAATAAAGACAAGCAAATAATAAAAACCAGCATCATTTCATACAATCAGGACTTGCATATACAGTAAAGACAGGGACTTGCTGCCGGGCTGCCCCTTTAATAAGAAAATTGAGAATAACCAACACCATATGAACCATTTCGGATTGCTTCATATAATTTGAATACGAAAGTTGATTTGCATATTATTTTAATCTTGTAATTGTTTAAAACAAATACAATACAGAAAGACCATTTTTAAAATTATCGACATTGATTGTTCATTTTAAACTTTAATGGGAAAGCTCAGAGAAATCTCTGCGACGATGCCAACATTGACAGTAAATTATGTTTATGTTTCTGTTCGGACAATGAAGTATTCTCAAATCCAAGTTAACTTAGTTTATGTTTTTATGTTTTTTTCAGAGAACATGATATCACTGATATCACTCATAATTTTCTTGTTGTTACAGTTCAGTTTCTTCTTGTTACAGTTCAGCATGAGGTACATATCTCCGCAATTTGTCACAAATGCATAGAAGTTGCTTGCAGAGTTTGAAAATGCTCGAATTTTTGTCACTGATTAAAAATAAATAAAATCAACCATCAAAGAGATTGTCCCTGTGCTAGAAAATACGACACCGTTGAGACCACCCTTGGTCATAATAGCAAAAGAGATTGTCCCTGTATTAGAAAAGACCACACAATTGAGACCAGCCTTGGTCATAATAACAGAAGATCTCTAGGGGGAAGCATTGGCTACTTTAGTTGTGAACAAATTGTGTGGAGTAATGAATGTTGTTGTTGTCAAGGCACCAAGCTTTGGGGAGAGAAGAAAGGATATTCTCCAGGATGTGCTATTCTTAATGTATGTTTCATGTGTTCATAGTAAACACAATTTCATATTTGCAGTAGGAAGTGAACTCCTTTGGGAGACAATTTATCTAGGGATTGTAGGGAAGGAGTTATGTTTTGCCATATCTAAACATTTAGTCAGTATACGAACATAAGCTCTAATTATGTATGTGGTGTATATTTTTGTGTTAATGTGATCATTTTGGGAAACAGTAACTACATTTTAGCAATTGAATGAGCTCATTGACCTCAAATATCTTCGATCGTCTTGGGAAACAGTAAGTACATTTTTGGAATTACATTTTAGGAATGGGATGGGCTCATTGCCCTAAAAGATATTAGCCTCAACCAGTTGTGCTTTCAACGACACGGTCATTTTAAGCACAATGACTCCGCCATTTTACTCCATAGTAATAGTCCAGTAGTTCTTTCCTTTCACACTCCCTTTTTCAATCAAGTGCAACGCAGGTATTCTTCCTTTTCCTCTCGAGGATTAAGGTATCACATAATATAACAATGACCATTGTAAAATTTGCATTGTTCACTAGATGGCATACACCATTTGTTTTTATCATTTACTGGTCAAACCTCATGATTGACACTGCAATCAATGAATGGCTGATTTTCCCTTTTTACTGGAGTTTCCTTGAGAAGGCCCTTAACATTAATTCCTTGTCATTTCAGCAAGGTTGATACTTTGCGTCTTACATTTTCAGATATAGTTGTATATGTACTTTGAAGCCATCAATAAAAATTTGAAAATTTGATTTAAACACGACAATTTCAAATCCTTCCAAAATAGAGTTACATGAGCTTGCTTCAACTTTCCTTTAGTGGCAATCAACTATTGAATTCAAATTAAATACCTAACTGTCGAGCTCCATTCGTAACAACCAATTGAAATTACCCCTCGAGCTTACTCTTTGAGATATATACACAGTGATTTCTGTAAGTGAAGGCCATTTTTGGTGAAGAAATGTTTTCTTCTTTGTTATTCTTTTATAAAATAACATGTAAGAGTGGAATAATAGCATCTAATACAGAGATTTTGTTATAATGAAAGTTCATCCAAATAACCCAGTAAACACTGAACACCAAATTTCAGAATCCAACTCCCGCAAAATACATTTTCGTGTTGTATTCTCTTGTAGTTGTTTTCATATCAACACATATATAAAAATATAAAGCATGTTTGTACCTAAGTTACCATCCTTGTGCTTCTACTAGATGAACAGTGACAACAAGTTCAGGTCATCTTCTAGTATATTGAACTGAACCACCCAAAATAACTATGAGGATTGTATATTTCGTTATTTTCTTACCCAAAAATAACTATGAGGATTGTATATTTCGTTATTTTCTTTCATAGTAGACAAATGATATTATATGTTTTTTCATGTCAACCACCGTAGTACATCTTTGGATGAGCATTGTTAACTGTGGAATTGCATCTTGACGAATCTTGAACCAACTCTGCAAAATTCCTATAGGTGTTGCATTAGGTTGATCATTTGTTTCACATGTTCAAGATATTGCATCTTTCTTCGGTAAAACTGGATATATCGCCTATTTATATGTTGGTGCTGCTTCATATCAAATATTATAGAGCCAAAGCATACTGCCCATTGTATTTGAATCATATTTGTATCAGTATTCTATGGTGCTGTATAGAAATCAGATTATCCAACCATGAACTGAGCATAGAATGGATGGACAAATATCTTCTCTGTTCCCTTGAGACAAATTGTTTTCTGCTACTCAATTCTTCTTAATTTGGTATAACAAAATGTTTTATTAGGTGCAGGTGCAAAAACAGTCTGTTGTTTGAAGTTGAAAGAACTTCTAAAAGACATTGAAACTAAAATTAAGTAATGTATCAGAAAAAGCTTTCAGTGAGTTGTGCGTTTGAATGATTTTGTTTGTTTTCATTCAGCTAACTTACAGGTTATTCGAGATGGGATGTGTCCTGCAATCATTCAGCCTCTGTATTAAATGTTATGCCAATGTTTTGTGACATTAGAGAAATATTTCCAGCGATGCCTTCCAGTGACACCAAATTTTTTGAGACTGTCGTTTTTCTTTCTTATCATGCTTGACATTTCTGCTTATTGGCCTTTCCCTTCCTTGTATTTTTCTAGGTAGACATAATGTAATTCTTCTTGCCCTTACATGTTACTATATCTTCATATTCATCATCCTCATAAGGTGTTTCAATGGTAATGGTTTTTCTTAATTTTTTGTGTAGCCCAAAATTTCATGTGAACATATTGTGTTCCTAGTTATATGGAAGTTACATAGTTTTCCTTTCTTTGGATCGCTCTTCTGATGAGTTGTTGTCTTTCGCAGTTCCATACACCTGTTTTGAAGTGGAGCCAATGCTCGCATCTGTATTTTGGAACTATGTGATATTCCCTTGGCTTAATTACGACGAGCAAGCCTAATACTACCTGTTGCTTTGATCAAATCATAAATAGCACCTTGAAGGGCTGACATTTTCCATTTCAATACCACTGACAACTTTTGTGGAAGTGACCCCTGTATATCTTAAACCTGACAACACGGCATATAAAAGGCTTCAATATAGGGTGCAATTCGTGAATTATAATAACTGTCTTCTCAGTTTCAAGCAAATCATCTTCAGTGGACAGAGAAAACTGCCCATCCCTTTCAAAGATCTTTGAGAACCAGTCATGACAAACTTTGCGATTGCCAAATACCTCACGTAGAAAAGGCCATGGTTCCTGCAAATCATCGGCAGATTGTTCATGACATCCATGATGTGAGAATGTGACAGTCATTTTCATTTGCCATTTTTTTGCCTTTCCTGTATTTTTTAAATTAAATTTGGTTGAAGAGCTAAAAAATGTTTTGGAGCTTGGTGTGGAAGAAAGTTGATAGTTAAGCAGTTCTATAGCTTTATAATATATTGAGAAGCTTTCTTAGATCTAAGAATTTTGTGATCCATAATGTAGAATAATATCTTTCAGATTAATCACATAATTAAAATTTGGTTAAAAAACTTTCTTCCACTAAAATAGTCTCTTCCAATACCAAATTCTCTCAATAATCTTTGAGAGTTCCCAACTCTCCTCATCTTGCAGAAATGACAGATCATAATGTTGTATGTGACAGTACCTCTACCATTCTTCAGATGTTGGTAAACTTTTGAACCCCTCTATATGCCCCCTTTAAATAAAGAAGCCTTGACGGATGGGGTCATTATTTCTGGTACTGCTAGTTTATTCCTTGTATGTCATCTTTTCCTGATGTCACGGGGAGCAAGTTCCATCATTGCCACAGTTTTGTTATCAACCTTCAATTTAGCTAGTATAAATTTTGGCGTTCCTTGAAAGTCTGCAAGTGGAACCACTGCATGCAGAACCGCTTTAGTCTCAATGCTTCTATCCAATAGTGACTCTTACATTCATCCCGTCCTACTTCCAATAGTGACTCTAAGATTCGTCCTGCCTTACTTTGGGGATGGGGCCCTCCATTGCTTGAGGTCCGTATCCCAGAAAGTTTTTTTTTTCATTTGGCTTTTGAGAACTTTCTGAAGCTCCTTTTGACAGGTGCGGAATTAATAGCTGGTGATTTGCGTATTGAGGTTGAGAATACATCACTAGAGCAGCTTGGTAGTGCCAGAAAAGTCTCCATAGCTAAAGAATCTCTGATGCTGCAAGTAATGATGAAATTCAAGCAACAATTGCACAAGATAGTGCTAGCCTAGACATATTCTGTCTTTGAATTTTATCATTCAGAAATTAAATGTCAATGAGATATGCTAACTCGGATATCTGTGGCAATACAAGATGTGTAACAGCCCAATACAAGATGTATCATTGTCTGATACATCTTGTTCACATATCTGTGGCAAAACAAGATGTGTAACAGCCCAATACAAGATGCTGTTATTGTCTGTCTGCATAAAGCCTGCTAATGGTTAAAAATGAATGCCCATTTTTTAATTTAACAAGCTTTTTGGGGTTACTAGTTATGGAATACTATGGCATCTTTTAATTTAACAAGTTTTTTTTTTTTTTTTTGTTGTTGCCAATTATTGGTTATAGAATATTATAAGAGGACTAACTGTACACAAGACACAACTAATTAGTGATTGCAATCCGTTCCTAAAAGAGCTTTTGGATTCTCTTTTACTTGAAAATAATAAAAACAGGGCAAGTAATAAAAACCAACATCATTTCATACAAACTTGTATATCAGTATATCAGCACTTGCATATAAAGTCTACACAGTCAATGCAGGGACTTGCTGCCCAGCAGCCCCTTGTTTACTAAGAAAATTGAGAATAACCAACACCATATTAACCATTTCGGATTGCTTAATACAACTTGAATACGAAAGTTGATTTGCAGATTATTTTAAGCTTATAATTGTTTAAACAATACAGAAAGACAATTTTTTAAATTATCTACATTGAATGTTCATTTGAAACTTTATTGGGAAAGCTCGGAGAAATCTATGCGACCATACCAACGTTGACTGTAAATTATGTTGATGTTTCTGTTCTGACAATGAAGTATTCTCAAATCCATGTTAACCTAGTTTGTGTGTTTTTTGAGACTGATTAATTATATTATGAAAACCAATACAGTATTAGCAGCAGATTGCCGGAATGTAATACTTAAAACAGACAAAGACCATATGGTTCATCATCTTTCACAGCAAAGCGTCGGAATAGTTCTGAAGATATATCGCAAAGCCGACTATATGGTATAAAGAATATGCTTATGAAGTAAACTTATTGTAGCATGATAAAAAAGAATACGTTCAAGTGCACTGTACAGAGTTCATGGCGAGTCTGGGTAATGGAATGGAACCTCAAAATTTAGAAGGAATGTTCCATAATGCAATCAGAGAATATAAGATTTTGAACAACTCAAAGATGCAAAGACAAATCAACCTCCACATGTTCTGTATTATCAGATGTATTGTGCTGCTGAGGATCTTCGTTGCTGGGCGTTTTCACAGACGGTAAAGAGCTTGACGCCAATTCGATGCCATTTCTGGCCCTTTTCACAGAAGATAAAGAGCTGGACACCAATTCGATCTCATTTCTGGCCCTTTTGCCAGAAGACACAGAACAACACGAAAATTCTCCGTGAAAATTGTGAGGCCGCTGCTCGAAATGAGTCATATAATTTGGTAGGTCCACTCTCTCCAGCACAAAATTGTGAGAAAGTCTGCGGTTGGAATCGAACATGGCATGAGTAGTTTGCTGCCCTACAGAACGATTCTGAAAGCGGTCAGATGGCGGGGTATTCAAAATGGGATTCGATTTGCTTGCAGTTCGTTCTTTCTTATGGGCATTCTGATGGCCTCCCAGTGCCTTAGAACTGTAGAACTGTTTTGAGCAATAGCGGCAACGAAAGACGCGGGCATTAGGGCCCTGGGCGGTGCTTGTGCTCGTGGCCTCCAACTCCTGATGACTTTGTTGGTTTGCAGGGGTTTCACCTGCTAAATATGACGTTGCTGGGTGTTCGTCATGGCTGAAATTATTGTAGTGTAGCGTGAGATCCACGCCAAACAGTCTGGGCTTATCCTTCTTGTGATCGCCCTCGGAAGCCATGGATCCTCTGAATGTTTCTGAATATGATCTATGGACTTTCGGCGTCTGCACCAGCTAGTGAAAAGCTAGTGTCTGCTTGTGCCTCTCAGGAAACCAAGCTCGCCGACTGATTAGAGAATATACCGTCAAGAAATCGCAGCACTGCACACTCTTTGTAGTGACAGTTTCAGTATGTACAGAAGCAACTATAGTTCGCAAACAAACCAACTATTGGAGACTTTGCAATATGCTCCCTCTCCGGATCTATAAATTAACCATGGATGATAGTTCGGGTGTATTCCGATGGGAATCAAGTCCATTTTTATTTTTATTATTTTTATTTTATTTTAAAATAGTAAATTTCATTTTTTATGATTTCATTTCGTAAATTTGTACGATTTTACTCACTAAAAAAATATAAATCCGATCAAATTTATAATTTAATTATAAATTATAAAAAATATTTTAAAATTTTAAAATAGAAAATTAAAATAAATTTACTTTTCAATTTGTATATTTTATTATTAATAATTGAAAAGGTGGTAAACCATTTAATTTTACCTTTCAATTTGTATATTTTATTATTAATAACTAAGAAGATAGTAAATTAGAATTTTTTATGATTTTATTTTGTAAACTTTTATTATTTAAATTCTTAATCAAATTCAAATATTAAATTTAGAATTTAAGATGATAATGAAGATGGTTAACGTCCATTTAGACCAATCTTTGGTCTATCGGACCTAAAGAAAAGAGTTATTTGATTTGATTTAAGATTTTATTTCTATGCTCAAAAAGCTTGGATAGAAGCCTTTCGAGCTCACTATAATTTTGACATCTTAAAACGCTAGGAAGGTCAGTATTGCAACAAAGATTATGAAATTGAGCTCTAATGTGGTTGTACGCGGGGCACTCTAAGAGGAAGTGATTTTCATCCTCGATGTTCATATTCTCACAGAGATGGCAGATCCTTTCCATCCATGGTGTTTTAGGAACTGTCCAACTACCTCTTTCACTATGGAACTCATGAGAGTTCGTTCTAATCTTGGCTATATTAATTTTCTTCTTTGAGCTAGTTAAAACAAAGAGATACTTTTGATCTTCTAAGGTGGGGTTGATGACCTCCTTATAATACCTTAATTTTCTTTTAGCTGCTAGATCTTTCTCACACCACATTTTTTCTTTGAACTTAGAAGTAACAATTTTTTTAATGTTATTGATGTTTTGCAATGCAACATTCTCGCCGATCTCCCAATGGTTTAACCAAGCCCTGGTGTCTTTATACCAACCTCGTTTAAGCCTTAGGTGGTTTTCGCTGGAATTTAAAGCTAGCTTAGGAAGTCTATGGTCTTGTAATATTCCCAATTAGCTTTGCTAATTGGGATATTTCATTTTTGTTTAATTTTGCCGCTTTAGCTAGAAATAATAAATAAAGTGAGAAATAAGAGGGGTTACCTCACTTTAGTCACCTCACTTTATAAAATAAAGTGTTGTTCCTAGTTGATTGACGTTATAACTTAGAGAGGGGGCCTTGGGGGTCCACATGAGTATGATGGGGAGGCATCAGGCTGACCCAAGGTTAACTGCGCAGGCTAAGGAGAGTGAAGGACGCAGTCAAGGTTTTGGAGGGAGTTTAGCACTATAAAAGGTGGGGTTCTCACCTCATTTGGGCATGCATGATTTGATATTGATATTGAGAGCTAGACTTCTGTCTGCTTCAGCACGCCGGGTGTTTAGTCGGTCTGCAGCACTGTTTAGTGCAACCGAGTGTCTCCGTTCGGAGATCTCACCCTTAGCCTCGGGGGACTTCGAGTGCCTGCCCTGGTAAGGTTATTTTCTTGGTATCACCCTTAGCCTCGGGGGACTTCGAGTGCCTGCCCTGGTAAGGTTATTTTCTGAGCATCATCCTTCAGTTTCAGTGGTAAGTAGCAGCAGTTTCCTGGGTGGAGATTTGGAGAGGAGATACCCCCTTCTTGAGACTGCGCAGATCCAGGAGATAGGACGCTGATCCAGAGAGGTAGGACGCAGATCCAGCAGGAGGACTCAGATCTGAATAGTGAGGACGCAGATCCAGCTGACCAAGGCAGAGAGGACGCAGATCTGGAGAGATAGCAGCAGATCCAGCCTTGGAGGACGCAGATCTGGAGAGATAGCAGCAGATCTGGATAGGGAGGACTCAGATCTAGCAGATCTAGCCTTGGGGGACGCAGATCTGGAGAGATAGGACGCAGATCTGGAGAGGTAGGACTCAGATCCAGCAGATCTGGGCAGCTAGGACGCAGATCCAGTAAGGGAGGACGCTGATCTGATGAGCAGGGTCTTTTTGTGAGGGTTTGGCAGCGTTTTTCAGTGTTTCCAGCCCTGAGGAGTGGTCATCTCATCTGGAGGATTTGTGGCCAGCGTTTCATCTGTTTTCTGCGCTGTCACTAGCAGAGACAGCGTTTTCACTTGTGAGGGCTGACTGGTGGTGGAGCATCAGTTTCACATTTTCTGGGGTTTGTCTCGAGGATTGAGATCAGCCATCTTCCTAGTTTCCAGCTCATAGTTCCAGTGCATTCCAGCAGCAGTTCTTCATAGCAGTTCTTCAGCCAGCTAGGACGCTGTCCTTATTTGCAGCCATTATTTGTTCTGAGAGGGTCCCCACTTGCCTAGGGCAAGGATAGGTGCACTCATTCTGATTATCTTGTACTCCTATCTATGTGTTCTGAGATTAATAAAATGGCTTAGTGTTCTGGCATTCTATGTGTACTTGTTCCATTATCTGGTTCCAGCATTTTGTTTTATATATCTGTCTGGCATATTTCTGTGTATTACTGGTTATTTCCCTTTGGGGATATTACAGTGGTATCAGAGCATAGATCTGGCTCAACCTGTGGTGCTAGCAGTCTATGACGCCCGGGGATAATCCCTACATATATCAGAAGAAACGCAGAGAAGCTGAGAGTAGGTGGAAGTTTCCTTTCGGGGGAAGTGATTCTGATCAGGAGCCACCTGAGACAGATTCAGAGGCAGAGCAGCCTGAGAAGGGCTCAGAGCAGCGTAACCCCATGGCAGATGATGATGTGAGGTTTAAAGAGGCGGTCCTCCGTCACATGCAGGAGACGTCACAGAGGCTCTTGGCCACGGAGATCAGTCAGAGAGAACTCCCTAGAGTTCTTCAGATCGGTGAGGGATCGGGTGTGTCTCGCCACGTACCAGTGCACGATGCTATCCCCATTGTGACGGCTCAGCGATCCACTATGCCCACATTCTTGCCAGAAGACACAGGGACAGGAGTGCGGGGAGGTGCACCGAGGGATAACCCAGCACCCACACGTCCTACCATGCCTACCTTCCTGGTAGAGGACGAGGGGTCGACAGCACCGAGAGAGTTGAGTCCAGCTCGATGGGCAGCCGTTTTTGCAGAGTGGCAGGCCTTAGGACAGGCATTCATGGATACTCTCCCCTTCGAGCGCTATCTCCAGTTTCAGTACGGCATCAAACCCCATGATCAGCACCAGCACAAGGGGCACGGATACCACCGTGATGACCACCGTGTGGCTAGTAGATTCCATTTGCCTATGTTTGATGGTTCATCAAAGAATTCGGCAAAGTCCTGGGTGGAGAAGCTGGATATCTATTTCCAGCTTAACCAGATGTCGGAGACGGAGGCCATTAAGATGGCTACATTGCATTTAGAGGGTGAGGCTCAGGACTGGTGGTTTCATGGGATGGCGACACTCGGGCATTCCACAGTGACGACATATGCCGAGTTTACCAGGATGGTGGTAGAGCGTTTTGACAGGAGGGATCCGGAGCAGCATTTTGTTGAGCTGACCAAGCTCAAACAGACTGGGAGTGCAGAGGCTTACATTTCGGATTTCTTGAGGGTCTCAGTGATGGTACCTGACTTATAGACAGCTCGGATGGTCTATATGTTTGTGGAAGGGATGTCAGAGCCACTTCGTGGCCTAGTCCGGTCGAACAAACCGGCTACACTGCAGGATGCCATCAGTAGGACTCGAGACTTGCAGGATGTCTTGCCCAGGACTCGGCCACCTTATCCCCAGAGACAGGCTTTCCAGCCTAAGGGTAAGGACACGAGGGCCCCGCCTCCCAAGGCGAATCCGGGACGAGGGCAGATTGATGATGAGGCCAGGAGAGAGCTGAGGCGGAAGCGATTATGCTTCACTTGCCAGGAGCCGTGGGCACCAGGACACAAATGTGCGGCAGGGAAGGCACATTTCATAGAGGTCTTCTCCGAGAGCAGCGGGGAAGAGGATGAGGAGGATGATGAGGAGGCAGGTGGATGTTATGCAGCGCAGAGTACCTTACCACCTCCACCACCCGATGCAGGTGGGGCATCATTCGCACCTACCGGGGGAGCTCTAGCAGCATTGCGAGGAGTCCCCAAGTATCTGACATTGCGCGTACGGGGGACAGTGCGCGGACAGCGGGTTTCGGTCTTAGTCGATAGTGGGGCCACCCACAACTTCATTGATGCCCAGATGGTTGAGCGGAGAGGCATACTGACGGAGGGCTTTGATGGGTTTTCTGTTTTGGTACCAGGAGATCAGACCATGGCATGTGCTCGATATGTACCAGAATTATCAGTGACGATGGGCACTTATACATTGACCGATCACTTCTTTGTGGTGGACATCCCAGACACCAACGTGATATTGGGAGTTCAGTGGCTTATTACTTTGGGGAAGGTCACGACGGATTGGAAGGCCCTAGAGATGGAGTGGGATGATCCCAAGACAGGGAAGCACGAGAAGATACGAGGGCAGAACACATATCCACCCCAGACAGTATCGACACACAGCATGGAGGCGACTTTCCGCAAGGGAGATATAGAGTGGGCAGTAGAGTTGCGGGCTTCAGAGGCAGTGGATACAGGGCGGACGGTGCACCCTGATCTACAGTCTATTCTCGATAGATATGCAGTAGTTTTTGGGGACATTCCACCAGGACAGCCACCGGATCGGGGGTTTGAGCACACGATCGAGCTTGAGCAGGGGATACAGGCTGTGATTACCACACCGTATAGGCATCCCAAGGCCTATCGGGATGAGATAGAGCGAGCTATTCAGGAGTTGCTGGCCCTTGGTCACATTCGGCCTAGCACTAGCCCTTTTGCTTCTTCAGTAGTGCTGGTGAAGAAGAAGGACGGCACATTACGCATGTGCATTGACTATAGGGCTCTGAACAAGAAGACCCTGAAGAACAGGTACCCCATTCCCAAGATCGACGAGCTGATGGATGAGTTGAGAGGAGCACGGTTCTTCTCAAAGATTGATTTGAGATCCGGGTACCATCAGATACGCGTGAGGGAATGGTGGACATTCCCAAGACCGCGTCAGTGTCACAGGGCACTTTGAGTTTCTCGGGTCATGCCATTTGGCGGACCAATGCACTCGCTACTTTTCAAGCCTTATGAATCACATTTTCGTGGATCATCCGGTGCCTTCAGCCGGTTTTGATGACATCCTTATATACAGCAGGACTTGGGAGGAGCATCTCCAGCATATTGAGACGGTCTTGCACATTTTAGAGAAGCAGCAGTTCTATGCCAAGCTCTCCAAGTGTGAGTTTGGGTTGACCGAGATGCTGTATCTTGGACACATTATAGGAGTGGACGGAGTGAGAGTCCACGAAGAGAAAATCCGGCTATCAGGGACTGGCCAGAGCCACGGAATGTGACGGAGCTTCGAGGGTTTATTGGTATCTGCACCTACTACCGGAAGTTCGTCAAGGGCTTCTCTCAGCTTGCTGCACCCCTCACGGATCTGACGAGGAAGGGGGCATTCAGTTGGTCGGACACAGCCCAGCGAGCTTTTGACAAGCTCAAGGAGGTGACGAGCAGTTGTCCCGTATTGGCATTGCCAGATTTTACGCAGCCCTTTGTCCTAGAGTGCGATGCATCAGGAGAGGGGATTGGTGCAGTTTTGATGCAGGAGGGTCATCCGATTGCTTTCGAGAGCCGGAAGCTCCTTCCGCACGAGAGGTTGTATCCCATATACGACAAGGAGATGCTGGCCATCATGCATGCATTGGCCAAATTCCGGCAGTACCTGGTGGGTGGCAGATTCAGGGTGAGGACAGATCATAACAGCCTGAGGTACTTTCTGGAGCAGAAGCAGTTGCAGGAGAGACAGCAGAAATGGATCAGCAAGATCCAGGCTTATGACTTTGACATAGAGTATGTCAAAGGAAAGAATAACGTGGTAGCTGATGCCCTTTCTCGTAGACCGGCCACGTTATCACTCATGAGCTTGGACACTGACTGGAAGGCTCGACTACTGGTTGAGTACTCCAAAGATAGATTTGCATGCGAGGTTCTGGATGGGCAGGTAGCGGATAGCAGATACAGGGTGGCCGATGAGGTCATCTATTACAGGGACATGATCTTCTTGACTGAGGGATCTCAGCTCAAGGAGAAGATACTCTAGGCTTCACATGATTCACCATTGGCGGGCCATCAGGGGTTCACCAAGACGTACAGGGCCATCCGGGAGAGATTTGCATGGAAGGGCCTCAAGGAGGACGTACTCCAACATGTCAGGGAGTGCGAGGTTTGCCAGCGAAACAAGGGAGAGATGAGTCATCCTGCAGGGTTGTTGCAGCCTCTTCCCATTCCGGAGGGGAAGTGGGAGAGCATTTCGATGGACTTCATCACAGGGTTGCCCACAGTGCAGGGCAAGGATTGCATCTTTGTGGTGGTTGACAGGCTGACGAAGTATGCTCACTTTTTCGCCATTTCAGCACATCACACAGTGGCACAGGTGGCAGAGTTGTTTTTCAGGGAGGTTTTCAGATTGCATGGTCTACCCAAGACCATTGTCAGCGACAGGGACAGCCGTTTTATGGGCAGATTCTGGCAGGAGCTCTTCCGACTAGTGGGGATAGAGTTGACACCGAGCACTAGTTATCATCCCCAGACGGACGGGCAGACGGAGATAGTTAACAAGTGGCTGGAGGGCTACTTGCGTAACTACGTCAGTGGGCAGCAGAGAGCATGGCTGAAATGGCTACATTTGGGCGAGTACTGCTACAACACAACGCACCATATGTCCATCGGTATGACACCTTTCTATGCTTTATATGGCTATCATTCCTTATCTTTTGTGGACATGATGTTCGGTGTTAGCAGGGCTCCGCGAGCCAAGTTATGGATCCAAGAGAGCCAAGACATCCTCCGAGCTCTCAAGGACAACATAGCCACAACACAGAATCAGCAGAAGTTGTATGCTGATAAGGGTCGGGTGGAGAGACACTTTGAGGTAGGGGACCTGGTCTACCTACGGCTACAGCCATACCGACAGTCTTCGCTCAAGCAGAAGGGGGCGGAGAAGCTAAAGCCTCGTTTTTATGGACCATACAGTGTGATACGCAGGATCGGGCAGGTTGCGTATGAGTTGGAGCTGCCCCAAGGCAGCCGGATTCATAACATCTTTCATGTATCATGCCTGAAAAAGGCACTGGGGCCGCATGTGAGGGTCACCGAGGAGCTACCGCCTACAGATGATGAGGGGCATCTGGTGTTACAGCCGGAGGCTATTATCGACACTAGGGAGAGACAACTGCGGAGCAGGAAGATCAGAGAATTCCTGGTGAGATGGAAGAATTTGCCGGATGAGGATGCCACTTGGGAGGATGAGAGGATCTTACAGCATCCATCACTTCAGTTGCTTGAGGACAAGCAACGTTTTGCCGGGGGAGACTGTAATAGTCCCAATTAGCTTTGCTAATTGGAATATTTCATTTTTGTTTAATTTTGCCGCTTTAGCTAGAAATAATAAATAAAGTGAGAAATAAGAGGGGTTACCTCACTTTAGTCACCTCACTTTATAAAATAAAGTGTTGTTCCTAGTTGATTGACGTTATAACTTAGAGAGGGGGCCTTGGGGGTCCACATGAGTATGAAGGGGAGGCATCAGGCTGACCCAAGGTTAACTGCGCAGGCTAAGGAGAGTGAAGGACACAGTCAAGGTTTTGGAGGGAGTTTAGCACTATAAAAGGTGGGGTTCTCACCTCATTTGGGCATGCATGATTTGATATTGATATTGAGAGCTAGACTTCTGTCTGCTTCAGCACGCCGGTTATTTAGTCGGTCTGCAGCACTGTTTAGTGCAACCGAGTGTCTCCGTTCGGAGATCTCACCTTTAGCCTCGGGGGACTTCGAGTGCCTGCCCTGGTAAGGTTATTTTCTGGTATCACCCTTAGCTTCGGGGGACTTCGAGTGCCTGCCCTAGTAAGGTTATTTTCTGAGTGACATCCTTCAGTTTCAGTGGTAATTAGCAGCAGTTTTCTGGTGGAGATTTGAAGAGGA